>CM024182.1:5201473-5801473 GCA_013433145.1 Ascaris suum | reverse complement strand
TCGGGAGGTATTTTTATGCCAGTCAGGTGATATCACGACTAATTTCCGGCAAAAATATTGAGAAGTGGCTATGTTATGAGTCATTTGAAACAGTTGCCTAATATATCTTGCAGCAACAAATATAGCAGCAACTTGGAGTGAGTTAAATAGCATGAAAGTAATACTCGGGTTTTCAGTGGGACGTTATTTTAAAAAGAAAATAATTTATGAAGAAATTCAAGAGGGTTGTTGATCGAGTATGAATATCGGCTCTTCACATGATGTGTTTCGGATGTTTCTGCAGAATCCATCGCCTTTTTGGAGAGTGTTAGATAATGGACAAATAGGACCATTTTGTTATGTTTTTGCTTTGGGACCTCTAGAAGATTGAATGCGGGACTTGTGAAAATTGACTTCGGCACGTTTACCGTGTTTTCTGGCTAAAGAGAATGTTGGGTAGTTCAGCTACATGTGTGCGTATATGGAGATGTTCGTGCCCCTGGTGTTTGGAATGCATTCGCTTTAGTTTTTAAGCTGTCATAACAAGTGTGGAAGCGGTGGTTTTTATAAGATGGGGAAGAAGCTTTTTACGGTGATTTTGATGGCAGGATGTTGGAAGACTTGAGCATCTCATGTTTGGGTTTTGTTCGACTCTTGCTAAACGAGTATTGTTGCAGTAGTTAATGCGATCGTGCTTTGAGGTTTTTTCTCGAAAATATTCTGTTTTTGCCTCATATATTTTATAATTGAAATGTTCTATATCACTTAATTATAAAACTTATCACATGAGTTCGTTGTAAGTTTTGAGGAGCTCATTGGTTCTTAATTTTGACTTGAATGAAATTTCAGTGTGGTTCGGATTGTTATTTGTACGTCGAGGCATCTACATGGGTGCAGTGCTGCGCTTCACCATTTTTCTTCCCGGAGATTTCCCATCAACCTCTGAAATTCCGGTTTGTCTTTTTTTCCGAATCTGTTAGGTTTTTATTATTCCGAAGGATGTTTTCGCATTTAAAGGACATATCCAGAAAAGTGGAGTTTAAGGACATCCCGGTCACAATTTCTTTTGCCAATAGCGACACATTCCCTGAAGATAATTTGTGAAGCCAGGACGTAAGTAGTAAAACTGTTATCCATGGAATGTCATCAGCGGTGCATCACACTTGTTTCACCAACGTGCACAAAACACCTAGCTGACGTAGCCTCGTATCCCTCACTTACCTTTCCAAAGGCATTGTTCAGCAATCATAAAGAAGCTTCATCCCCAAAAAAACATCGGGATGCTATGGAATTTGACATACTTTGCTCTACTTATGCAGTTGTTTAGGTTGTTCGATTCGAAGCTGATGTCTTTCATCCTCACTTAAACAAGGAAACCCATGAGCTTGACCTTCAGAGGTATATCGGAGACGGTTGGAAACCGGATAAACACCGCATTTATCATGTTCTTCTAATTGTGCAGGTTCCAAGTTTAGAGTTCATTCCCTTTCTCCTTTTTTCAAGAGAAAGTCAACGCGTTTATTTCATTTTCGGCACGATGCCTTCTTTATTGGCATAGGCTGTTTCTTTTAGTTTGCGGTAATTTTAGTTTGTAGCGTTGAAATAGAATATTTCATTCGTTGTGCGGAATAGTCAATTGTGTGGAACGCATATATGGTCATTGCTTGAATAATTTCAATGCAATGACGAATAACGGTGTTATCGTGCAGTTGCTTAATCCTTGGTGAACGATTTCCTATATGGCTCGGCCAAAACTGTCCGCATATTTGTGGGGCTCGCGGCAATCATGGACTATGTTTATGCATGCTCAGTTGTTCGATGTAGGCTTGCAAAAATGTTTGCAATGCTTCAGGTCCTGATTTATATCAGTCACTAATTTCTGCTCTAATGAATGGTTTTGAATAGTGTTTTTGATATCCGTTTAAGTGCAAAGCCTCTATCAATTCTCAGGAAGTTTCTTTCAGAGAACGTTCTTCAGTTTCGACGCTGATCCCTCATCGTGCGTGAATCCAGAGGCTGCAGTGATGCTTCGTGAAGATAGGGAGTCATTTATTAAGAAAGCTCGTGAAGTTATAAAGTGAGTTGCATCTGTGTTTTTTAGTTGTTCTTTCGTTGCTTTATGCGTGTACCTCTCGCTTTACCTATCGGATTATTGCTTTTAATTGTCGAATCATATCAATAGTAGACGCATTTTTTTATTAAGTGAGTGGAGAATCGCCATAGTTGCGGATCAGCCTTGAAGAATAAAATAAAATGTCACTACGGCACGCTGAAAATTACCAAATGATTACAGGGTCCAAAAAATTAGTAGAGTGAGGCCTAAAGTCCGCATTAAGACGGAAACAGAAAGTAGGCAAAACATGGCCTTAGAAATTTAAAAAAAAAAACAAAAATGCACCCTAGTTTGCGACCTATGTGCGAATAGTTTACAGAATGCGGTCCATGCGCAGAAAGTGGATCGCTGACAGCTCTGTTTAATCGTCTGGCGAAAGTAGATGAGAGATCGTTTTTTTTTTGAATGTAGGCATGTGACGAGAATTGCGATTGGAGCAATGGAGAAGTGATTGCAATAAAAAAGAAGTGATATAGTATAATCGTCAAAGTTTTCCGCTGATAAGAGGAGCGTATCTCTGGTGATTCATCCTGGATTGTAATATTCAAATGCGCAGTGCTGACCGTCATGATTGTAGGTTCAGTGATTTTTTTAAGCTTTGCTGCACATTTTTTTTGAATTGTTTCAAAGTCCTTTCCCTTATTTTGACATTTCGATTTTTTTTAAATAATTCGGTTTCGGCCGATGCGTTTCTTTCTTATTTTAAAATGCAGCATTTTAATTGTGTCACGTGTAATCATTATAGTGTTTTATTATTAAGATGCATAGAGATGATGAAATAAAGCATTATGCGTGCGTATTTTAAATATCTTCAAAGTAGAATATCACCTTTCTAAGTTGGATGAATATAGATTGAATGTGCAATGCACTTTTTAGACGAATTCCATTTGGATATAACGTAGTGCATCAGACGTGTTGCTGCTGTTTGATAACGCTTTGTTTAAAATCCTCGGATACCGCCATTCGTCCGCAGTTTATCCTTCAATCAACGGTACGGAAGAGGAAATCGTATGATGTACGTTTTTGCAGGCAAACCCGCTCGGCGATCTACGAGCCGTTATCGGTTTGCGATAGCAACAGTATCAGGTACTTGATTTTATCCTATGCTCGTTGTTTGCTCTTAGCGGTCGCATAGGAAAAGCTAATGGCAGCATACCTTCATCTTTAGTGGTCTTCTCGTCGTAGAGTTGAGGCGCTGTATCACTTCGTTTGCAAGCGGCCCTTTTTGAAGCGCTTTGGTTTGGTGGAAATTTTGAAATTAGCCTTGCATCCTATCTTATGTGGACCCATCTTGTATACCTCAAAGCGTCTTGTGCTCGCTGAAGTATAAAGGTCGCAATATTTATGTTAACTGGCAGCATCGTTTATGAAATGTTTGCGCTCTTTGTTGTTGGTCACGTTGCTTTTCAAAACAGCTCATGTTTGTTAATTTACAGAGAAAATGAAAAAGCAGGGAGGCCTACATGCAAGATCTGTGCTTGTGGGACCATCAGGCATTTATTGCCTTCTTTAAAAGAAGTTTTTCAAAAAATTCAGAGAATAAATCCATGATTCTGAAGTTTTTGAGCACAAAAACCTTGAAATTTTGGGTGTTTGAGATTTCGGTCTGTTTTGTGCAATTTAATCTTTCCGTTAGGGTTTGTTGATGCCTTGAGAGATGCGGCTGCACCGATCATGGGTCCCGTTTTTATTGTCCGGAAATCGCGTTTTTTGATTTTGGGTGTTCGGTATGCTTTCGTGCCTTGAAATTTTAAAAAAAAATTGCTTTTCAGCCTGATGGAATGATAACAGTGAATAGATCAAGTGAATTCCCTAGTATCCCGTCAAACTTCCTTCCTCAATGGGGAAATGCTCCTGGGAATGTGAATATATAGTAACCATCATTTCGAAAATTTTCGATTTTTGGTCCGTCGTTAAGAAAGAGTGGAGGAGTAGGAATTTCAGTTCTTTGGGAAGGTTATTTCTGAACATCGGCATGGTCAAAACCTGTTTAGTGAACCGGCAGTGAAATTGCACACTAATGAGCAAAGAAATTGCATGACGAATGTGCACCAGTTTCTTTATCTCTTTGAGTTTATTCCACAAGTCGTCATTTTTGTCAGTGTCAGGGTGCATGTTTCGTTACGCTGCAGCTGAAGTGGTAATCTTCCTTTATCAGAGGGTCAGGCCTAATTTTCCTTGATAAGAGCTGTGATCCAGGGCCACGATCCCCCGCCGTTGTATTTGGTTAGGAGACAAAGGATAGGGCGTTGTATCCTTTGCGTTTCACTTCGTAATATTCGTTGCAGAAACGGAGCGATTTTCAGGAGAAATTCTGAAGTTCATATGATAGTGGAATAGTCAAAAAATATAATAAAAGTAGCAAATAGTGACATAATATTTGCAAAGTAAGACCATCATGGAATTGCAATTATTCGACTGTTTTTTGAATTTATGATTTTGCTGTTTGAAATTTCTCTTCCAAGGCTATCCTTATATGCGTTTGGGCAGGGAAGAACATGCAGGTGTTACAGGTTGAATGTGAGGAAGTGTACGTCATTGCATGTGATGAGGCATCTTCTGACTATGATCCCAACTTGAATTCGGTATATGCCGTTTTTGGAATGTTTTGGCCTCCTGTAACGGTTGGAACGGATTTTCTTTTGCAGGTGAAAAAAGTCAGGCGTGACATTATTTGAGGAGATGCATGAAGCTCTCTATTGTCGAGTACTTCGCTGTTTTACGGCTCCTAGAGTTTCAGATTTTCACCGTGGGATGCTTCTGTGCATGAACCGTTGAGACAGCGGCTCATCGGTGGCTTAACGGATAGTCAGATAAGTACAATGTCGATGCTGGGTTCATTGGGATGCGCTTTAACTGGAGCGTCGATTTTCGATTCCCGAGGCAAAGCTGGATATTCGTGGATTTCGCCTACCGAAATGATCTGCATGATGGAGCAGCCGAGGCCAGCTGAACTCGAGCTCGGGGTTTTTAGTTGTTTTAGTTTTGAAATAACCTAATTTTTAATTGGTCTGAAGTCGTGCTGAATTTTCGTAGTCCTCCTTCAGAAGCACCCCAAATGATGCTGCGCGTTTTGTAGATGAATACTGTTTCGCTGCGTTGCTCGGAACTAGTAATGTTCTATAAGGTTTTGAGGCGGTAAAGCACAATGACTCAGCGCTTAATGCACAATTCATACTTCGTTTCCTACTTAGCAACCCTCGATTTAATGTATACGTGAAAGAGGAAATTGATGATCCTTTTTCCCAAAACTGTCATTTCTGCTCTTTTTTCGCACCTGATACAGAGAGAAGAAAGGTACGGTTATGGAGGCGGTGTAAGATACGAGGGGAGCTTGGAGGTCTGGTCGCTCACCTTCAGTAACATATTTGCGGGGTAAAGGAATGATGGAGTATCGCTACTCATACTGAAGTTCGCAAAATCTGGGATCCTCTAAATAGATAGCGGAAACGACTTTTTGCAAAAGATGGTCTGTCTCGGAGAGTTTCATGTTTGCATTTAGGTATCGTCTCGTTCAGAGTGAACTCTTGTGTTTTGGCACCTACAGTCCATCTTTGGAGAGGTGATTAACGATTTCTAGCGCCAAACAAGAGAGAAAATATGCTGAATTGCGCAAGGATTAGCTGAAAACGATTCTCTGAACTATGCACAATCACCTAATAGCCTTCAGCTATTACAAAAGGCTAGTCGAATCTTAGGGTGCTTATTGAACGTTGTTATTAAACTCTGTCAAGAGATCCGTGGCAAATACTCTGAAATGCTGAAGTGCGAAGGCATTGAGGAGTGTCACACCAGCTAGATTACTTCTGGAAAGGAGCATTCCATTTCATCGGCTTTTGATTTTTGATCGGTTGCTTTGAATAGTTGTGGCCAAAATTTTTTACGGGAGGGATAGGGCAAATCAAAGGGATAGTAGGGCGTTTAACCAAGTTTAAGCGTCAAAGAGTGGTACGGCCGTGTCACTATTAACCAACGGAATTGCGCGTATTTAGCAAAACTCAGTGATTCGAAACGATGAAAGTAAGAGGTATCCGGATATTGAGCGAGTAACCTGCGTAATTCCACTTTTTTTTTGCTTGTTTAAAGTGAAGAGGTAAAAAACGTTCATTTAAAAAAGGCGATTTGTGGTCTCATTCTTTTATTGTGATCTCCATTCTCTTGTTTACTACAGCTCTAGGCTAAAATATGTCAGTTGATAACAACAAAGAAAGGAGGTGGTGACGAAATTGGAGACGCACCGATATCATGGCTTGCATCCGTGCGTCATAAGTCATGAGTCCATCGTCCGATTCAACAAAATAATATTGAAACTTTTTTGTTCCCTCAGGATGTTGAAGAGCACACCTCACAATACTCCAATATCGTAGTATTTATTGGTCATGTATTGGAATTTTGCTCATCCACTTTACTGCTCAGAGCCTTGTTAGAGACGTTCCTCAAGTTGAGAGGTTTGCTCTGTCTAATTCAGATGGGCGCAGGTTGCATATCGAACGGTAATTGCTTACCGAAGAATGCTTGTGCGCTACACTTTGTTGTTTCACTAATGCCTTTTTATTGTTTTGAAAGGTTTTTTAATTCCCACAAATATATGTTTGATGCCTTACTAGTCTATAGGTAGTGAAGTGTTGGTGTTGAGTTGATTTGAAGAATAGTCGTTTTTTTGTTTAGCTCGATCGTCAGCAATGAGGGTAACGAAATAACGGAAGAGATTGTTTGATGGTCACCTAGTATAGCTACCTAGTGTGTGGACGATCTTTTTCTCTATAATCGTAGTCATCGGTCGATGTGTCGGAAAATGTTGGTTTCATAGGTTGCCTTTTAGGAAATGGCTGATTTCGACGACAGATTATTAGAAACATCTTCGACGACCGATGAAGAACGGGATTTGATTTGTTCGCAGCAAGGTTGATAAGTTCTTTTGCGCTTGATGAGTTCTATTGCCGAGTTGAGTCTTTTTTTAACGCATCTCGCCTGTACGATACGAATAGTTGCACTCGATAACCTCGTTCCGACGTTTCCATAAGCATTAAATCTAATATTGTGGACGGAAAAAGATTACTGAAATAAATGTGATCCTTCTTCTCGAATTTTTTTTTTCAACGCGATTTTCTTATTCAGCAAAACTAATGACGCATTCGTTCGTTGCAGAATGGATAAGAGCGAGCTCAGTGGATCAGGAGCAAATGGATTAGCCAGAGCTTAGGTGATGAAAGATATGGAAACGAGCGCGACAAAGAACAACGAGGAGAACGAAGAGAGTGGTGTTTCCTAAAATAATAGAGCGCAGAAAGTACTCGTTTATCTTCGTGCATATATACCAGTGCACTATAATTTCTATGAATTTTGCGGCAGTTGTAACATTGGGTAATGTAAGTGACTCTTATTACAACTAGGAATGAGGGCAACTTTTGCAAGCCAATTAACTAAACTGCCTTTTCATGTACAGTCTACTTTTCTAGGTGGTGTTTTCTCTCCCGTGAAATAATTTTAGAATTTTTTTGACGACATTCGTAATCGGACTTTAATAACGCTTTGTGGATCGTTGGCCTTGCTGAAAATAGATGACTGTGGAATGTTCCCACGGGAAATTCAAGGGATGATCGGTTTCCCGAAGAATTTTTTTTCTGGATTTAGAAACTTTCCTATAGAATGATGGGAGATGACGATTTTATTGTAATTTCATTGTTGTATGCCCAATAATCCCACGAAGGTTTAAATATGATTTTCTTGAGTTAGCTTCTGCCATGGATTACGAATTTCAAATCCCCGTTAATCGGGTTTGTCAGATCTCGGAGATTGTAATGAGGTGCCTGCCTATCCGGAAGAGTTTTCCAGAATTTTTCTTGGTTCGAAGGGGGCAATTTTCAGTCTCCTGCGTGACCGAGTGTCAACAAAGTCGAGTGATGCGCAAGCCTGTTATAAAGATTTTTTGGTATACATTGTAACTATGACTTTTCGGCACTTTCCTCGAAACTTTACGAAAAATCAGACATGCTGCATCAAAGAGCTGCTGGAGTCTGTAATCAGCCTTAGGAGCTGCTCCGAGAAATTATACTTAAACCCAGTGGGAAGTTAGGACGTTGTGTCTATTGTTATACTTATAAGACTTGAGAGGAGATTGAGATTTCTGGTTTTGAAAAGAAGTTTTCATAGCAGTGGACCATAACGTCGGGTTCTATGTGGAACCTTCAGATCTTATATATGCCCAGATTTCAGCAAAACCTAAAATTTAATAAGGAAGTTTCCTGCTTCATTTTTGGTGGGTTCGGAAGTTTATCCTGGGAACTTTTCATGATAGGACGTTATTGGGAAACATTTATTACCGTTTGAAAATCAGTATCCCAAACTTTCATTTCTGGCAGGAATTCAGTGCGACTCAGTGTAATTAACGCTTTGAAGAGGATATAATGGCGAATAGTGGGTAAATGGATGAACGCTTTAGGCTCAGGTCTTGTTTGAACTGTCGATCCTCGGAGGTCGGGTTTTAATTATTCGGTTGTGATGATTGGGGTCGAACCCCACATATGTGTATGAACCTTGATTGCATTTACGCAGACCGTTTTGTTTGTGGACGGACGTACGTAATAAATTGTCTTGAAGAGTAACACCTAACAATATCTAACTACTGTTGTAGCCAGATTTTTCTTATGACTAATAAAAAAATTCACAAAAGACAAACAAATTGGTCTGATGAAGAGAAGAACCGCACAGCGTGAGATTGACAAAATACGATGAGGTGAGCAACTGTACAAAATCGGCGTTTTAATTGAAAAATCAGTAAAGAAAAATTTCGATTTGGAGATTATAGCAAACGGTATGATGCAACGTGACACCGCAGCAGGTATTTTCTCTAAAATTACTTTGAATCGATAAGGTGAGACGGGATAGAATTTTTGAAAAGTGGACGCTTTTGACAGATGTTGCAAAACAGCAATCACCGTTATGTGATCAGGGTTTTTCCACAATCAGCATTAGTCACACTCTTTCAAGTGTCCATTCATTTTATACTTAGTTGTTGGGCAGGGATACAAATGGTTTTCATATTCAAATGTGAACTCATAGCTACGGTAGTTGTGCAAGGGGTGGAAATTTCGAGAAACTTTCTAGGAGTACTTTTTGGCTAGTCGCCATTGCACTGGATCCGATAGTCTTTGTTATCCATCAGCCGGGATCTTTTGTAAAATCTTTGCTTTTTTTTCTTTTATTGTTGTTTTCATTGTGTTGCTATTTACCTCCATTTTTTTTATTCACATACCTTTTGTGTTTGCAAATTTCAGGACGTTCTAGAGAAAACAAAAATAAAGGATTTGCTGAATAGCATGTATAAGATAGCATGAATTCATGGACAGAAAAAAGCAGTAAATAGAGATGGAAAAACTGTATCACAGCAGAATTCAAATAACATCAACCAACTCGAGGAAACGTAAACAGCCGAAAAAAATTGAGTAGGCCGAAGGGCTAAATTCACTCAATTAAGTTTGAGTTGAATCGAACCGGCATTTATTACTGTCATGAGCCTTGCTGGCAAGTTTATTTATGCCTTAGGTTGCAACTCATTTCCGAAGGTAGTACCATCGCAAATCTCATTTATATGAAGTCCTGCAGGTTTGAAGTGAATAAAAGTAACACTTCTTCGCCTATTAGTTATTCACTAAGAAATTCCTTTGCACGCCGGTGATATGTGAAACAGGGAAGTGCCTTTAAAAGGTAAAATGAGCCTGCAAACAGCGCAGTGATAGTGCTAGCAAAAATTCAAGGACCCGTTTAGGAAATGGTCCTGGAATCTTTTGGGACTATAAGATCCCTTAGGGACCAAATAGAAGGAAATAGACTTAGCGGACACAACATACAACAAGTGCCGCAAAGTAATATGAGGACGGCAACGCAAAAATTTTGAGGGCTTTGTAGGATGAATGAGGTGTCCAGTCAAGGTTCATTTTTCGTAAAGTGTAAATCATTGCCGGGTCTTTATCTCCGTGAAGTATAATTGCCGAAATCAGACGCGTAGGTAAGTATAAAAGGAATGAAATTTGTGGAGCAGTGAATTTGACTACTTCCCAGTGGACTCTCAGATGCGATATTGACAGCAGTATTTTCATGACATGAAAATACCGTTTCAAGCATCTTTGCTCGATATTTTTATCAAAAATTTTTTTCCCTATAAAACGCACTAAAAATCATGAGCTATAGTACTTGTAAAAACGCTTAGAACAATGCAGGATCGTATAGGGGATGACGAATGAGGAACATCGAGTAGCAGTTTCTAAAAATTTATGACTCAATCATCGCCTCATCTTCGTCGTTGCTCTCACTCTAGGTAATTTCTTTCATCTTATTTTTGTCTATATATGACGTGAGAAATTGACCAGTCTCCTCTCTGACCTAAAGGGAAATAATGAAGATGGGATATGTTTAAGGTCGCAAAACACTCTGATTTAAGTCAATAGTGCAGAAAACACCAGCTATGACGGAAAACCGATTCATCGATTCCATCAACTCTTATGCAATGGCAGGTTACTGAAAAAAAAAAATGAATGCAGCGGGACTTCCCAATATAAAAAGCGTTCGGGTACCTCAGGTGCTGTAGCCCTACGCGGTTTCGTCGTATCCAATCTGCATGAACTGCACTTCTTCAAGTCTTAACCGTCGACACATCCAAACATCTAGGGTTTTCTGGAATCCGCACAGTTGAAACTACTTCCTCATCTCTCGATGTGCTAATGCGTTAGAGGTGAAGCCATTTGGCAGCACTGTTGTGCCATAACGGTTTTATATATTCTACAAGGGTAGAGACCGCATTATTCCATAGGATAGACACCATCTTCCGACAAAACTTTGAAAAACGAAAGACTAGAAAATAACGAATCATGAATAATTACATCACATTCATCGAGAATGAGACAAACGGATCGCCTTTCGGTTTGAGCCACGCGACCTTCTTTTACTCTGTGTTGCTTTGATACTCTTTGATGAAAGATCTTGTGAGGTTGGTTCAAGTGGCTGCAATAATTTCTAAATTCTGAGAAAAGAAAATACTCTTTTCGCAAGAAGAAGAAGAAAAGTGCCTTAAGATGGCGCAAATGTCTTCGCGGATTTACTGAAACCTTTGAAAAGTCAAACTCGTAACTAATTTTCATAATCGGAATCAACCGACAGCAAACACTCTAAATTCTTTGAAGAACGCATACGAAGGTACCATATTCTCAGAGGTAAAGCGTCGAAAAATGTGGGTCTATCCATAATAGAAGAATAGACTGGTGGTGGGTACAATTATAACCCCGATAGTAGTAACAGTGCCCGTGGTCTCAGTGAAAAACATGGAAGTTTCCGTTTTCGCTTTGTTGCTACGAAGTTTTATACGCTCATAGAAAGCCTTTCACTGAATATCTGGTGGCAGAGTTCAGAAAGAGACTACAAATGAAGTCCACAAGTGTCGGAGCATATTAGCGGTCTAGTTACCCAGTTGCTAACTGCTGACATTCACAACGCTTGTTGATTTTGGTCCTTTTCACTATGAGTAGTGCTCACGTTTTCCTCGTATTAGAAGATAATGCACCTCAGCATCCTTTCCCCTGTTAAGCACTATCATTGGCAAACATATCAGCAAGAAGGAGAGTAGTCTATAGGATCTGGCAGAGTTGGAGAAGAAGCTCCAAAAGAAGAAATAATTTGCCACCTTTGCTACCTTCGTTAACTAGCATTACCTAAAGCAAGCATATTGTCTTTTCAAATAATTGAAGGGTCTTTGAACGATCTCAATCAAATTGAGGTAAATCAAAGGAATGTTAACAGAACAGATTCACCTTTGTCGTCGCTATAAAGAAGCGGAATACGAAGCGAACACAGTTGACAACGAAACTTCGAAGCGATGAGAAGAACAAATAGAAGATTGAACTCTCATTGAGAGTGTACGCGCTCAATGTCTTGCTGATTTCTTCCATCTGACCATTCACATCGTTGCACATATCGCTTACTTTATCCACTCGCTCTTTCAGATCCATCAGCAGCTGCGGCCATTTAATTTCATCTCATTGCCAACTCGGGTTATTAAAATAAAACTATTTCTTTGATTGAAACGCTGCTACAGCTTTGAATTAAAAAAAAAGGCTTTTCTCGATGAACTCTCGGTCTTCTACGAGGGAAAACATTAAAACTGATAGACATAAATATCCACTCTAGGCTTTCATCCACAAAGTCCCTATAATAAAGCATTTTTTACGTGGGATTCATTAAGGATCAATCTTAAGTGCCCTCATCCTCCCATCTGACTTCAAATGTTTCCTGATTGCCGATAATGTCAAAGCTTTCTTCACGAACAGCAATCTTCAAATCACCTTCAACCCTACTGATCACTTCTCATGTGATTGGTTACTTCCTTTGGTCTCAGACAAAAAAATTTCTCATCAAAGTTCGGTGAAGCAATCCTGTAAATTCCCTTCTCGTTAACGGCTCTGCATTTATAGCTTCCGGCATAGTTAAAGATCTCGAAATTGCGATCGACAGTAGCCTCAAATTCAACCACCATATTCTAAACATCGTAAAAGAAGCAAATTCATTGGCTCCTCTCATTCTGCGAGCATTCTCTTCCATATACATGTCTCTACTCTGGTCTACATCGACCTTTGCACGGTACTAATTACCTTAATTTGATTGAAAACGTTCAAAGACCCTTCGATTATTTCAGAAGGGAATATGCTCGACAATTTGTGAACCCCTAACTGTATGCAAAAAGTTGGTGCTCTGGATTTAGATGCTCGAGTTGCGTCTCATACTTTGGATCTCTATATGGGGTACTATATTGTTTTTGAAAATTTGATCTCCCCTTTGATGAACTCTTCTGATTACCTCTCATGAATGACTGCATTCGTTTAGCAAACTATATCAAGTTCACTTTCAACAGGCATACGTGGAAAATATTCAAAAACTTTCTTGGAAGGGATAATAAATCCATACAGTTCCATATCAAATGAAATCACAAAGTGAAATCGTTAAAGATTTTCAAAAAAAAAAAAAGAAATCACATTGCAATTATTCGGCATCACGTCTGGAATAAGGGGATAAATATAATGTTCCACAATCCCCTTTCCCGCTTCCCTCCTGTCGCTCCTATTTTCTACTTTTGCATGTTTTTACTTAGTTCGCTCATTTTGCAAATATGCACTATGCCGTAAAAATGTTAATTTTTATGCAATAACGCATTGCTCGATTTGCTTTTGTTTGCAAATTTGTTTTCTTTTCCCCTATGTTTTGCACTTCCCTCTTTTCTTATACCCCTCCGCCCCCTCCCCCCTCCGGTTCATCCGCTGGATGGGATATTCGCCCATTTCTTTTATGCCGCATATTACATGTGCGAATGAACTCATCGCTAACCATGGGCTGCAAGACTTAGTCACGCTGCGTTGGCAGGACTCAGAGGCAAAGAATGCATTAATATAGTGACTTCTTCCAGAAAGCCGAGAAGGCCCACTCCCAAATATTGCTTTCAGCGTTCTTCTTTTATTAACAACAGTAGTATTATATGAACATTTTTATATAACAATGTCAGAGGCCTTAAAGGTTTTGACTAGTTGCAACTGAAATCGCCTTATGGCTATGCACCAATATCAGCTTGAAAATAAAGAATTATCGCTTTCAAATTCACTAGCAAAATAATATGGATCCTTTTTTTTCTGAACAAATCACCACAGGAGACAACCTGATTTTGGCGCATTTCTTCACGTTCAGTTTTCTCGCTGCAGTTTTGAGCGTCTCTTCTGAAGTCATCTCCTGCCTCCTCGAGACGCTTCTTCAGCATCTAGAAAAAAAAGCTCACTTTCCGACAGTCCATTTTTTTGGTGATGAGTGAGTTTGAAGCAGATTAATAACTCTGACGGGCATAAAGACCACACGCAACTCGGAAGGTTCGTGCATCAATCGCCCAAGGGATTCATTCAAACCGACTGTTCAAAGACTGCTATCGATGGAAGGATGACATTCGGTTACTTAACTGGCTTTCCCCAACTTGGTCTTGTTGGCTGCACGACATTGTGAATCAAAGCATCACCTCCACTCCTCCTGTTTCTTCCAATCCCCTCTCAGGGCCTCAAGAACACAACTCTGAAGCTATTGTCCCATCAAGTGTCTGCGTTTCGAAAGGTTTCTTCATATCGAACGGTAACCATTCGGTCGTTGATTTCCTTCACCTTCTTTCTCATGTTTCATACGTGCTCGAATCATCTTTGTCTCTTCGGAAGCTGATTCTAGCACCTTGTCCGTGTCTGTGAATGGAACACTGCATTCTCCGTCCTACAGGCAGATTGCAAGTTCAATTTCTTGGACGAATATTTCTATTGAGTGCTTGTCCTCGTATTGCTTGAAAACAGCACGCAAAACGGTTTAGTCCATGAGCTACGCACGCATGTTTTTGCCTTATTAGATTCGGCACGCCCTTGATGTCGCTGCAACCGACCTCCAAGCGTAGTTGTCCACTTCTTGAAAGCATCACTCAATTGCAAAAAGGACAGTTTTGAAATCAGCTTTAACTGTTAGTATCCACCTGTCCACATCTTCAACTCTTTGCTCTTGCTTATTCCATATGCTGGCTTTCGGATGACATCCCAAGCGTCCTTTTCGGTTTCGTAATCCCTCTTCACACTGACCCCATGAAAACCGCGGTGTCATCTACCAAGCGAAGGTAGAATAGGCCTTATTGGTGATATCTAGGGCTTTATTTTCTCACTGCAAACTTCGCACTAGGCACTCTCAACACTGTCAAAGACTTTTGGACTGATTCCATCCCACAAGTCCTAATGTCGATCCATTGAAATGTTGGCTTTCAATGAATATCTTCAGCATATTCCCATCAGCAGGCCAATCAATGATGAGTCAATTCTTTGCTCATTATACGCCTGCATTGTGTTTCTGATAAACAGCAAAAAGCAAAGCTTTATTACAAAAATATGGGGGAAACAAAAGACAATCGCATCACTACGGTGCTTATTGCGGGAATCCTTTATAAGCGAAATTCCGTTCTTTTCGATCTTGATAAAATGTATCAATTTCACACAATGTACTGGATAATTTCACAAGAAAAATTGTTGCTATTTCCTGCATTTGTAAGAAAATGAAACAAAATGATAATCATCTGCGGTTGAACCTTATTCCCGTTATTTTATAGCCATTATGATTCGCACCGAAAGTCCTGTACCTATATCCCCCATGAAAAGCAACCCATGCCTAGTGAAACCTTTTCTATTTTTGTTGCGTTAGGAGGCCACAGGATGTTCACCTCGTTAAGTGAAATGCTTAATGAAGCATCTCTAGTGCTACTCTCTAAAATCATATGTATCCATAGAATGATCGGTATTACTGCATACTTTCCAAGAAAGTGGCCATTATTGTTTATCGTTTTCAAAGTACTCGCATTCTATTGCTCACCGACCACATCGCTGAGACGTTTCTAAGCTAGATGTTCACAAACCAAGCCTCATGCTCGTAGAGAGTAAATTGTTTCTGAAGTTAAAAGCGCATATTAAAACAAATATTAAAAAGGTAAAAAGGCCATGAAGACGTACATCGATATGCATGAGAATATCCTTATTTGTTTGAAGCAAACGAGCGTCACGCTTATTTGCGGACTCATTTTCATTCACCAACCACAAAAGTCGCCTGAAGAGCATGAATGGTGAAATAAAGAGAATGTAAATAGTGATCATAATCGAGGAAGACTGCCACTTCCTCCGAGAGGTTTGGCCCCGGAGGGAAAGTTTATCTTTAACCTACATCTGATTCATATATCGCAGGAAGATGGAATAAAAGTGTGCGGGCGTTTTCACGTTCCGCACTCGGTTCCAGAAGTACCTAAAAACCAAAATCTGGTAACGAATTTAAAGACACCCAGCACCATCTTCCACTAAATTACTTAAAGATGATCCAAAAAGAAACTGAAAACGCTGTCAAGACAGGAGAGGACGGCCAAATTGGCAATCCGCAAGCAAAAAAAACGCAGCCCGGCTTCAAGGAGAATGTTCTATCGTACCCACTGGCCTTCGATCGTACCCACGTCAACGTAACTTCTAAATGACTCAATAAAAAGCCCACTTTTGTAGCACTGCAACACGACGCTCCAACTTTGCATCATCAACCTCGCTGACTACGCCCGGTGATCGGGGACCTGAAATTGTTTCGGTTGAAGAGAGTGTTGTGAAGCATTTTTTGGACGTTACTTTTATACAGTCCTTCCCTAAAAATAGCTCTCAATTCTCTCCCATAGTTAACCATTCTCCAGTCACCTCAATTTTCCAGATTCATTCTTATTTTCTTCATACGAAAAATTCTAGAAATCATGACTGCCCATTTGCCACAGAAGTAAACCACACAAACTGTTTTTGGAATCCTTATTCAGCATTAGCTGAATGGGAGCAATGCCGACGACAAACTTGAGGAATTTGCTTCAATTCAACTTTAAATTGCTCGGTTGCTCAAAAAGGCATGTCAGGTAGGTTAAATTAATTACTTCATTAGTGATATCTGAGGGAAAGGATCACTATGATGCAAGTACTTCGAGTAAACAGGAGGCTCCAAATCGATTTGTGGCTCTCACTGTAAGTTCATATTCAACCGGAAATGTCTACGACCTCATTTCCGCACAAGTTCCGACTTTTCCTTGACCTTTCATATTTATCTGTCTTCTCATTACTTCTTCGAATCAACAGCGCCCTCGTCTCAAGACGAGTCATGACTAGGTGTGGGAAGTTAAACGAGAAGAAGCGAACTCATCCACGTCTTCTCATCGACGAGACAATATAAAGAAGATCTAATGTTTCGATAGGAACTAAAGAACAACCTCGTATTAATGGCTGCAAAATTCTAAACGTTAAAATCCTAAAAACGCAGCCCATTATGAACAATTATTGAAGTAATTTGGATAACCTGAAGCGGCGCTTTTCCTATCTGTATCTTCATTACTGTCGTTGGTGGAAGATGAGGGCTGTATAGATGCAAATCTGGATGGCGGTGAAAGCAGCTTTGCCGTTGCCGGCTTCGGGCTACCGCCGCCAACCGCGCTAACGCTGTAGGTCGATACTGTAAAACGACTGAATGAAAGCAAATAGTTCAGTGAAACTAACATGTCGTTATCAAACCGAATCTTTAAAGCTGATTCTTCAAAGAATTAGGTGCCATTGTGATATGCATGGACAATTGCTCGGAATTTCTTTGCCACCGCAGCAGAACGCCAGCAGTCCATCGCTGAACATACGAGGAAATGGCTCTTAGGAGTTTGTGCCACTCATTACGGCATTCAATGACCTTGTTTTAGTACTCTCATCAATTCATGGTCAGACGAAAGGTGAAGAAAAAACGAAGAAGAAAACGAGATAGTTAGTGCGATCGCGATATACGCTCGTCACTTCGTCAAAAGAGTGCACAAAAACGAGGATAACGATACGTCAATTGCGCAGAAATTATGCATCCCAGGATAGGTTCCATCCTAGAGCGACTAGATCTCATCAACAGAATGGGAGCCACCTCTTACGTTTTCGAAGTCTTATGAAAGCGATAGAACATTTTCTTTCGCCTCCTTCACATCGAAGGACTCTACTTCATAGCCAAGAGGCTCTCTCCTCCTTCAACTCTTTGCCCTCTCTCCAGTGAAGTACCCATTCCAATTACGTGACGTTAAACTCGCAATCGGAGCAACTTATGAACTGATAAGGCCGATAAAGGAGAGCTTATATAAGTGAATTACTATTCTGGAGTCAACGTTATATGCATCAACTACTAAACATTTGGGTTCACTATTCGATGCATCTTGGGTGACGCAATCGCTTTCAGTGAGCAAAACCAATCGATTATTCTCAGTTAATTAACTTGAACTTCAAAATACTTCAGTTCATTAGGAAAAAGACGGTGTCTAGAAAATATATGATTTTCAGTGGGAATCGCAATGAACCTAACTCAACGGCTATGCAATTTTTTCCGGCCTTAAGTGTCGAAGAAGTCTACTTCCGCACTCAATACTACGTTCCGAAATGAACTTTCGAATTTGAATTCCGAATCGCCTAGGGAATCATGCTAGTTTTACATTTCAAACTAGGCTTATTAGAATTGCCGTCTATGTGCGTCTCTGGCTCTCTTCCTTTCATTCCCGTCCAAAATGGCATTCGCCTAAACTGGAATTTCCGAGGTTGTCATTTTGCAATTAGAGGTATACGAATATTCCTAACTATCCAAGAGGACTTCTTGAATGCGCTCATTTACGAAGCTTTTTCAAGACGAAAGCAACTCAAATAGGGTTTTCTTGAATGTGCACCGCTGCAGCATTCTTTTATTACATAATCAATAAGAAAAATACTGTCAATATCAAAAATATTATTGAAACCTTTCCACGTCAATAAACGTTTGTGTATATTAAATAAAAAGAAAGTAAAAATAGTCATTGGCAACGAAGATGATAATTTTAATGAGTAACAACTCTGAAAATTTTTCCACCAGACACTACAAAATTTCCAGGAACTGCGAAGAAACCTCCTCAAAAATGCCGGAGATGAAAGAAAAAGAAAGCATTCGCCGACCAAGAAGGTAGCTCCTTCAGCAAAATATACATAGTCACATAGTCCTTTACCAGTTTCGACATCCTGTCACTCGTTGGAATCTCTGGATGATCCATCCAGAAGATTTCGAAAAGCTTGTGAGTCAAGGAAAAATCGAAAACCTATGCATTCAAGTTGTCAGAATATTTTTGTAAACTTCGCATTGTGTACTTGAGCCTGTTTCAAAACGAACTTTGCGCTTCCACTTTCTGAGGTCCTCCAAAGAAGCAATGACACTTTTCATAGCCTTGTTATTCTCATTTAATAGGTTATAGATGTACTTCTAATAGTTCCTTCAAGAACATACGAAAATGCGAAAATACACTAACGTTTCGAAACACCATTCGGCTTCTTTACTTTTTGAATTGAACGCCTTAGAAGGTTTAGAGCCGGAGTCGGATGCAATAACGCTCTGAGTAGACTTTTTGGTCGTCTCCTAAAATCGATCTCGAATAAAACGCCGCAGGCTGAAAAACTATACCTTGGCTACTGAGCGACTAGAAAGACGCCAATCATTACATCAAAATAAGATGATTGAAGGTGTGAAGGTGTTGCGTGGTACGTTAATCGCTCGGTGCCTCTCTCCCTTCATGCCTTCCACTGTAGAAAAAAAATCACCTTGCAAGCGAACATCGCAGAGGCAAAATGCCTTACATATAGTGTACTTGTAAAAGCTTGTCCACTGTAAGAGCGATTCTATAGTCCACGTGCAAATAATAAACAAATGAAAGTTTAGTTTCATGTTAAAATGTTGCGCTGTTTTCTCAGACAGCGCCACTTACCAAGACTTCAGCAAATCATACACAGCAATCCCCTAGATTGAGGGAACCTCGGAGCGGGGGGAGGGGCGAAGGAAGGGACTAAAAGACGAAGAATAAGGAACCGGCACAGAATGACTAGAAAAAAGGTGAATATATATTGGGCTCTCTGTTCGCATGTTTGTCTTTCTTTCTTCACCACCAACACGTCCTTTGCACAGTACGATTTAAGAAATAAGCAGATCCCATGCTGAATTGCTTAAAATTTAGTGCAAACGATTGCCCAGAAATCTAGATAGCTTTTACCCGGAAACTTTCGAACTATTCAGGTGAATAAATTAAAAAGCGACTCTTAGGGCATGGCACGACATGCGTTTTTTTTGCAAATTGCCTTAGTGTGTGTAAAAATGACATTCCAAATACGTCTCTAAGGTAACGTTCTAAGAATGAGAGTAGCACCTCGTTCTCAATGTAATTCTAGTTTCATGAGAGCTGTGCCGCTAACGTCGACTAGCGGCCTAAGCTGGTTGCTCAGAAGTGGATATGCCACGCTGTACCAGATATAGTATCACACTCTAAGTTTATGCTGCAACTTAAGAGACAATGGGCCTGCCAATTGCCCAATCTAACCTGAAGGCATTTTATGCTTCAACAAAGCGTACTAGGGAACGCACCCTCAGCCGCCAAGTTCAGGGGATAAAGTTCGGACACTAGATCAAGGCAGTATGGCATGATCTCTTCTGAAAATAAGGGCACCCAAAGTTTCCGATAGAAGCTTTTGAGGAATGCGCCTTTTTTATTGCCATGAGCTTTTAAGCAGCAGCTTTTGAGTTCAGCCGTAAACGAAGACTGGGACACTATCACAAACTTATTCACAGACAACTCGCCCCTTTCGATTTCACTGTGGGACATCCATCCCATAAACCAACTATTGCACGAAAGCAAAAAATACATATTCTCAGAGGCACTATATTTATGCTTATCAGGTCACCTCGCACGTCAAACGGTATCCATTGAAATATTGAAAGTAAAGGACGGCCAACCTTTCACGTGAACCGCTTGGTTGTTTCCTTCGTCCTTCCGACATGACGAGCACAGTGCCTAGCCCGCCGAGAAAATTAGCAATTTCTCTACTCGTTCTCTGTCACTGAAAATGTTTTTTTTTCGAATAAAAGAGATAACAAGCGTTGGCAGTTCAATCGATCAATCAAGGTCTTGAAGAAATATTTAAGTACTCGAAACGACGGCCAATATTCGATTCAATATCCGGACAAGTATTTTTCGCTTGTAGAATGACATGACGAGATGAGCAAAAAGACGGGTAGAACAAGCTCCTCTACATACGACGTTCCACCTCTCCAGGCTTTTTTGAAGTGTAACGCCTGCTACAGATAAGATTTAATCGTGACAGATGTATCAAACAACGTTACTTCAGTGCGGCTAATCAGAGAAGAAAAGTGAAAGTCGATGAGCAGAGATCCCTTTATTTTATGAAGCAAGATGTCATGCCTTGTGGCTTTCATATAGATGATAAAATTGTCCTGGCGTGCATTAATGTGCTGGCTCATCAGGCCAATAGATGGGAAGTGAAAAAACCAGTTTGTCCATGTCCTTGAGGCCATAATACCAAACTGGCTATTGGGGACACGTGATGTAATTCTTGAGGTTGTAGCAGTCGCCGTTTTACAAGTACTTTCGGAAAGTAAATCTAAACAAAATACGGTCTAAACATCCGAGACATCACACAAAAAGTTCTTTCTATCTATCTTTTGACACTCCATCTATTGTCTCATCCTATAAATAGACGTTCATGATGCCCAACGTGCTTATTCAAGCTAGTCGGTCGTACAACTTCTCTAAAAGCTCGTTTCATGCTTAAAACCAAGAAGTATTTGATACAGTATTGGTTCCACCAAAGTAAGCGGCGGATCGCAATGACTCCGTGGCAATGATGCAAACCAGTTGCCTGGCCAGGGGTGGTCGGACTTCTGAATGTGTACGAAGAAGAGCATTGTGGCAGGAAGAGGGAAAGAAGGGAACTAACGTTATGAGAAGAAATGCAAGAAAGGAATTTGTAGAATTGCCGAAAGAAGTGAGGACATCACTTATTTGGTGGTAAGGGATTATTTCAGTTACAAAATTGGCATCAGGGAGTTCTACTCCCTACCCTCTGCAACCTCTACTTCCATCGTCGTAACCTCGAAGACATAGGGTTATTTACCACATCCGTGTGAATTTATCCCAGGCAAGCGTAGTAGGAGAAAAAATTGAAGTCGGCTCCATCCAAGCCATTTACACAACGCCTTCACCCACTTCTATCGGAGTGCATTAGCCGCTCCTGATTGCAGCCGTCATTTCCTGGCACGGAATTATTGCCAACTGATTGAATGCAATGTTTCAACCTTTCAGCAATTTCGCTATTAGTGCTGTGAATTTCCTCCAACAAAGAGGAATTTTCTTATTGACTCGAAAAGCAAAACTAACCGCTACTGAGCAAAAACACCACCTCACTCTCACCAAACAATGGCCACGATCTTACACTGGCGCCGCTTCAACAAATGCACTCTTTTCTTCATGGCAGGACCTAATTTATGATTTTTGCATTCGGTTGTATCCACAGAAAAGTCCTAAGAAACAAAGACAAAAAGCCAAATTTTTGAAAGAGGTCATAAGAAAGAAAAAAGCAACCAGAAAGAGGTCATAAAAAGCCTAAAAATTCGACTGCAAAAAAAAAAAATTCTGTCACATGTTACCCGTCAAGGGAAACTTTTTCCACGTGTGAAGAAAAAATTGAGGCTCTCTTATATTGCAGTAGAAAAGAAATAAAGAAATAGAAAATAGTAATGTAAACAACTGAACGTTGTTTAATTTCCCAACCAACAAGAACGCAGCAAAAATTGCGAGTAACAAAGCGAATGCCAACTTGATTGGCTCGTGTAAAACATGTAAATTTCTTTGCTGACCTCGCGAATGACTCGGTGACAGGTAAATAATGTCCTGTCAAATACGCAAATCGAGCAGTCACCGCGATTAAGAACAGACCGTTTGAATGCCGTTTCGGTAGACAAATAAGTCATCGGATGAGGCGAGCATGAGTACAAATGCACAATGGAACACTATGGAAATTTTTCGAAAGTCTCAACTTTTGGTGAGGTATTCCACTGTCTTGCCAATATTTCGGAGTCTCATCTTACATTAATATCACCTACCTCCAATCGTACCTTTCTTCAACAGGCAATATATCACCCTCACACAATCGCGACTGTGTCAATTTATTCATGAAATGTACCATAATCGTTTTGAAATCAGTTGTAAGCAATCCTTTGCTTCCACATATGCATACTGCAGATAACATAGGAATAAAAAAAAACCACCTGGACACTACCCCTCTACTCACTTTTGAGTCAAGCGTAAATAGGACATTACAACTGAAATCCGTAAACAGCATATTACGTGTAGAACTTTAATAGTGAAGTTACAATAATGATGCATGCCCTTACACATACATTTTATCTTCTTATGTGCTGATATTTTAGAAACCCCTTCATGAAGCCTTTTATTTTCATTTACTCACCTTACTAGCAAAGCTATTAAATATGGAATCGAAGTTTAATAAAGCACTGCTCCAAGGTTGAGAAAACCGGAACAATAAAATCGAAAATCGACACACACACATAAACCCACGCCATAAATAATAAACATACTCAGTTAAAGGCAACCGACTGCCGCACAACTTTTTTTGAAAACGAACTTCCTTGCATGCTTTGCAACCGAGCCGGTGAAAAAGCACTCTTGCGCATTCACTTCTTTTCGGAACTTTCAAGTCGATCTCTTTTGGACAATCATGGTCAACTTGAATGGTCACCTCCCCGCACGTCACTTCAGCTAGATTTCATCACTCCAGATTCCGTGGTTTCCAAACTAAAAGTGTTCGAGAGATAATTAAGTGGTCAGATATACGCATAGATGTTTGCAAACAATTGTAAAACTGTTGTTAAAACATGGCTGGAAATATCCTTCTCAGCGGGAACACAACGATGAGTGACAGTTCTCTCGATGATCTACAAAGATTCTCCAAAAGTGGGCATCCCTGCATGGAACCATTTCAGCATTACTCGTACATTATCGAAATTAGAGCAGAATCTTGTAAAAACTTACCTTGATGAGTTTGCAACAGTCTATGTACAATTTTGTTGAAGTGATTGCTCACTTCGGCTTTTCCATATCTTTTGCTGCTTATTATTGGACTGTACAGTTACACATATCGCCATCCTCTTGTGTGCATTCCAAAACTGTCTTACATGGGATCAGCCACTTATATCAGTTAATGCGGATAATCACACAGGCACCTGGATTAATCAGCGAACCAGAGAAAAGACTGACCGACTGAAGATGCACCGGTCTGGAAATAGTGACAGGTATTTCAGAGAAAGAAACAGAAAAAGATCCCCACGGTCTTTCGCTTACGGAAAGGTGGTATAGTCTTGGTCGTAAGTCCTTGCAATTATGAACTTTTTTGTACAACGGAAACCGAAGGTCATCATTCCAACACAAGCTACGCAATGAGTTTAACCAAAAAATAAAGAGTAATGAACACCACCACTGCTTCAGAACAACAAACAGGTCTACGGCGTTGAACTTTAGTGCTGACAGAGAAGAGCAATTAAACAAAACGCGAATGACGATCAGAAGCTGTCTACAAATTTGACGATACAGCAATATACGAAATTCCCTTAGAAGCTTCACAACATCTTATGACCATCAGAAGAACCTTTCCGTATTGTATAAATAAATCAGAACAAGTAAACAGTGAACGCATAACATGCCAGCTGCGCTCACTACAATCAACGAATATACTTTTCTCTTCTTATTTTTTAAAACACAAATGCGGGCAAGCGTTCCTAGAGGAGCCAAGTATCGCAATAAAGTGCCACACCGGAGGAACAGAGACCGCCCGAGTGACGCTATAAATTAATCTCAGTTTGCTTACTAATATAAACAAAAATCCCTCGCTGCCGAATATGTACTGAATTTGCTTCTGTCTTTATGATTTCCAACTCGAGTTTAGAATGAAATCAAAAACTCATTAAACAATTCTATTTAGTACAGAAAGCATATCCTAGTATTAGAAACATATAAAAAACCTACTATATCTGCCCTGTTTCGTGGTTTTTTTTTTTGGTGAGATGAACCCCCTTACAAGACTGAAAACATATGAGTGCTAAATGCACGCCAGAATGCTGGCAATAAACGTTCAGAACTAAAGCGAGATTGCAAACTTGATCGTGAGACACGCTGAAAACTCACCACATAAACGATACAACATATCAGAAATTCGTCATCGATTAAGTCAGCTAATTAGCAAAAATACTTGCAAAGAAACGATTGCAAGAGGAATGAAACATATATGATATAGCGCATGCCATCGCGTTCACCTATTACAAAAAACACACACGCCTGTAATTAATAAAAAATGAGGTTAACCGTACAATCGGTATAAAACAGCAACAAATCGACAAAAAAAAAGCACTATCAAACGGCTGGCTATAACCACCATTCGATGGAACGCTATAGAGATTTTTTTTTAAAAAAAGCCAAAAAAATTGCTCACATTTACAATTCAGCCGGAAAATAATAAGGAAAACGCGATGACCAACAATGAGGCAAATAGACGACAGTGAGGGGAGAACGTTAGACAAAGGATCCTCGATTATGGTGAGCTTGCTGGTTACGTCTTGCTTGCTCATCGTTGATCACCTTCTCGATCATAAGGCGCCCATTGCGGATACATTCGGCGTCTCCACTCAAGCTAAACCAAAAAAAGGCGCTTAAATCACTTTGGCGATCTTAGCGATACTATTCTCAGCAATTATCCACGTAACGATTTTATGCAGTGATTGATTTTCCAGAGGAAGAAGAGAAAATAACATGGTCTTATGTGAGCCGTCTACAGTATTACCAAATCAGAAGCAATGCGGTAAAGCTCATCGGATGCTTGTTTTCCGGCTACATCAAAATCAGATAACAATATTACGACCCAATCAAAGAATTCACCGGAAAGCACCTGCCTAACAAATACGCAAAATCCTCAATGCTTTGAGCACCTATGCATTAATTACTCTTGGCTTATATTTAGCGCATAAATACACAACCAATGCATTGCATATTGGCAATAAAAAAACGATGAAATGGAAACTAAATAAGTTTTTTTTTTCAATGTTTGCAAACTTGGCCACTTCGATGCAATAAACTTTTCCGCATAATTCAGGCACAATATTTAACACTTTGATTTTTTATAAACTCCTAAAAGCGGCGAAACTTCACAGTTTTCTCTATTATGTTAACAATGAAATCTTCTTCAAATCTACGATTCCATCCAGCTGTAATCTATCTCCTGGCAAATTACTAAAACTCCGATTCCAATCCAACTACGAATGTTTAAAAACTTCTCGTAATTATTTAGAAGTAAACGAAATCAGGCCTCTCATATAAAAGCTATTTAAATTTTGGAAATTGGAACATCTTGGCCATCATATATTGGATTTTCCCTAGTACTGATGTAAAGCATGAAATTCCTATGTTCGATCTCCCCACAATATATTTTCGCTCATTTAATATGTAAATGAGGAAAAGCTCCCTAGGAAGATGTTTTAATAAAGAATAACAAAACGTGGTCCTATGGCAACAGTACCAAAGGCGTTCTATACAAGAAACGAACTAGAGTGCGAAGAATTCCTATGGAATAAAATAAAAAAAGATATAGAATAAAACTGAGAAATATGGAAGAAAGAAAACCCGAGACAAGGATATGATATCTGCCAGTGGCCTCTGGACTGATTTAATTGGAGCAAGTGACAATCGATGTCATACCTAGCCTATGGCTGTAAACAATGTTTGTCACCTACAATTGCTAAAATATAAAATGATACAAATACCTGATCAGACGATTGCCCTGTGCGGCAACGGCGCCTCTTTTATGTACCTCCACCTTGCAGCCGCTTAGGTGTTGTATTTCCGCTAAAGTCTTCGCCTTAGGACCGAGCACGGCGCCCACAATTGCATCCGGCACCTGTATTTACAATCAGACATTTCACTGTCACAGTCACGATCTCTTGCCGCAAGAAAACACAGTAAAGAGTCAGAAAACGCAGTGATGACACAAAAATCACGGGTAGGTGATGTCTTTATTGAAACGTTCCTAAACAATGCCACCTGGTGAAACGAATTTTCATTGAGTTGTAATGATCACCTAATTTAACAAACGCGACACACCATGGGAACGAAATCAGACTACCCTGCACTTGGTAAGACGCAGTGACACATAAAAGTTCGCTTTGAAGGTCACGTTTCACCTATCTTTTCTGAACCCTTACATAAGGGAAGGCTAAATGCATCGACCTCTCCCTAGCTCATTCCCCTCTTTCCATATTAACGGGAGAGGGTAGAGGCGGGGGATGGAGAGAGTAGAGACAGAGGAAAATCTTTTCAAATGGGAAATATTTCCGCAACGGCGATGGCTTTTTTCGGCTTTTACATACGCATTCTACTCTGGAATGCTAGCGACCGGGTTCGGTCTAGGACTAACGGAATAATAACCATTTCTACATAGCGTTTAAACAAGGAAGAGTGGGCGGTGAGAGATGACATTCCTTTCAGGCTTCAAGTGAAATATTTTCTGAACCAAATGCGTGAAATCCCACGAGAAACCGTAAATTTTCATCCGCAAGAACAGCTCATCCCTTCCACTGTCTTTGGCATAATCATTGCTCACCTTCTTGCCAGGGGGTTCTATGCCTAATTAATCTGCTTCAATAGGGAGACCTCCCGCTCGTCCCAAGAACGTCTTTCTCACTTACTCAAAAATGTTTCGCTTCGTTTTGAAAACATGTTACATCAAAGGATACTCATAGTGGCAGTGTCCTTCGATTGCCTTGCAGCATCACACTGAAGGGCAGCGAAATACAATATGCAAATGCTTCTGACCAACTCCGGGAAAAGATTTGCGCTTCCTGAGCGTTTTAAAGAGAACAACGGAAAGCAAAGAATACACATATCTCATGATGGTCTCTCTGCAGAGAAAATCGCTGCAACTGAGGCAAGATGTTTTGGAGATAGAGCAATGGGTATGCCAGATGAAATCTGGTGCCAAAACGCATTTCCGCCGCCGCTTTAAATGTAGACAACTTTTGGCGCCCACAACTTAACTCTATGTTATGCATCAAATTTAATTTTGATGAATAAGCTGCACCACTTCTCGAAATAAAACTTTATCTCAAAAACACTCCAACTTATACTTTAGAAAGAGTTGACCTCATTAGCAGGCACCAGCGCCTATGCCAAAATTGCAAGATATCTCGACAAAACATTTTCCCCATCAAAGCAATGATGCCAAATTGACATCTGCGTCCATTACTTCTGGCACTAAAACATAATGCCTCATGCCTGGATGCAGCCAACCCATCCAATGAAGGGTTAACTCTAATGTTCTGAAAAAAGGCGCAGCAAAATCCCGAAGAACGCAGCGCCTTCGGTTCTACTTCTTCTCTGTTGATACGACTGGTCGAAAACAAAAACGTCGGCTTATATCGCCTACGCTTAAAATATAAAGCAAACCTCAAGCTCAACATGTCCACTGTCGACGACCTTTTCTTTAATAACGGTCGAGGCGAAGTTTGGTCCGCCTGAGCTCCCTCCGCCAGCCTTGCTCTGACTCATCACGTCAATAAGTACACCGCCAACACCACCCAGGGACTGAAATATGTAAGAAGAAAATTTTACCATGCATAAGTAAACAACAACAACTGAGAAGCTATAAAAACACTGTTTCGGGTTACTTTCGTTGTGGCCTACTCGACCAAATATATCGTTTCCTATTAATATTTCTTTTAGCCCACTCTTACCTCAAAGCATAAAAACCGTCATGCTCGACATAAGCACTACAAAGAATATCACTAAGCATACGACACCTCTTCTCACAGTTTACCCGTTCAAAATGAAGCGCTCTAGAGGAGCTCGTACTTAACTAAGCAATTATATCAGCTAGGAGCAAATGAATGATATGCAATGCAATAATTTTATATTTTAAGAGAGCAGACCCCTTGTAATAATCTTCCCAAAACAAAAATACATATACTGGTGTAAAACGCATGCAAGTTTATTTACAGATTCAGTTACTCCCATTTTATGTGTTTTTGCAAAGTTGTTGAAGGAAATGTAATACAGTGGTGTCACGAGCCTTATTAACGTCGCTATGTGGAATATAGTGGCGCTCCGCTGCATCCAACAAACTGCTCGGACCCAAAGCAGTATTGCCATCATATCTTTGAGCCTGCATTAATGACTGCGCCTGCTGTAGAGCACCTGGCTCGTTCGATCTCATCTGTGCCATGGCCGCCACTCCCAGTCCGAGACCAAGACCCATTATGTTGTACTTAGCTAGCACCTGGAACAACGCCTTCAATTCTATAACAAGCTATGCATTCTATAAATACCTCCCTAAAGCGGTATTCCAATATCAAAATTGCCCCCTTCTCATTGCCCGACGTATACGAAAATGTAAGCCACATCCGTGTCAAAAAAACTGAGCTTTGGAGAATCTCAGAATTGCAGCAAGGGCCACTACCTCTTACCAATAACGCCGCTTCCAACCTTTTCCGAACAGTCTCTTATACGAGAACTCTCTTATACAAAACCCTTAAACATCTACTCTGCGGCAACTTTCGGCTGTAAAAGTCGCCACAACAACTAATTATGAGTAAGGCGGCTTCGGCTACCAAATCACCTCGGTAGAAATGATGCGGTAACATAGCGTAACTGAAAAAAAAAACAGCGAAAACAATGAAAATAACTACCTGCATAGCTTGCATCACTTCAGCAACACTAGTCTCGTTAAATCCGGATGTGCGGAGTGTCGACTGTAAACTGTCAAGGAAAGCAAGAAGCTGCAAAAGGCTCAGCATTAAGTCGTGCCACCTGGTCTGTCAATACTAAAACTAAAACAAAAAACACGAAAAACCATTAAGTGCCACCACAATCAATCACCCACTGTTTGTACCTCCCTTATCAAATATATAAGAGCTCCATAAGATATCAGCAAGGAAGGGAGTAAACAAACCACGATTTAAATCGAACTAGGAATTCCATACGTCTCAGAAATTTCAACATCTATATAAAAACTACATATCTTCAAAAGCAAGTAAAATTGATGTCCCTATTATAGTTGATTTGAGTCTCTATCCTTAGACAGTCATGTCGCTGCCAGCTTCACCTATAATCCTCACCAACTCGAAGTACAGACATCTCAAGAAGTGTTGGCTACGAATCGATGGTCAACAATTGCCGACCGAAGTTGGCAGATGCCGCTTTTCGAACATTATTGTCAATCAATTTTTTCCATTCAGTGTGCTCGATGAAAAGCACATTTCAAAAATCGCCAATAAAACAACACAACCAAAGAGACCACTTAAAAGAACCAGTAAAAAGTAACGTTACCTCGTTATTACCGAGCCCTTGCATTGGGTTGAATTTGAACGTATTACCGGCACCATTTGAATAGAGCTCCTTATTTGGCGTGCCGTATGCAGCCTCTAGAAATATGACTTCATAGCGATTACTTACAAATGATGGGCACAGTAAAATGTGACTAAACGAAATAAACATTACCCGATCAACAAACGGCGCAACAGATCATTCTGTTTATTAAGAAGTCAATCAAATCATTTAAGGCCAAGGCTGTAGCCAGCGGACGGGAAAATGTGGAGAATCCTCTTCTCCAAATCCACAGGCTGGCTTCGAAGCTTGTTCCACCTGTTGTGCATGGTGGGAAATTCTCTTTAATTTTCCGATCAATTGTGAGCTTACCTCAGCGAACTCTTATTGAGGAGCTCACAAAGACAGTTTGAGTTCATCCGTTAGATCCTCAAATCGAATCCTTGGCTTCGGTACTTATCAGCATATCAAGACAACGATGCTAGCATATAGAATTGAATACCACCGATGAAAATATTTTCGAAGTATTGACAGCGAGAAAATGTTGCCGTTAATCAATGACATGGGAAAAGTGTTTTTTCTGGATGAAGAGAAAGAAAGCCGCAGAACATAAATCCGATCATGAACTGCCAAAACGCCAAAGGAAATGCTAATTAAGTGCATTCATAAGCATCCTAGCCACCAAAATTCACATCATAAAACAACGCAGAGATGAAGCATATTAGAAGTTCTTCAAAAAGGAATCAGATGCAAGCTAGTTAGGAAATTCCATCCCACCTGCGTGTGCCAAGGTGATAACAAGAAAATTACGTTTAACATGAAAGACGAACAGAATCGATCCTAAAAATACCGGTTATGACAGTCCAAGCGTATGAAAAGCACTAAACCCAACGCCACCTTAACATGAGCTCGTCCTCTCAATTCATTACCACTTGCAAAGGCGAAACAGACAACATTCGTATTTAAGATCAAAACAAGACCACTGAAAATACTCTCGGCTAAGCATGTTCATGGTTCAATTAACAAGTGCATAAGTGGAGTTTTCACGAGTGACCTCAATCCGCATAAAGAAGCTACTGAATTCCCTTCCAGACGAGCAGATGAAGACAACTCTTCCGGCATTGGTTTACTGGAAACTGTGTAGTATATAAAGAGTAAAGCAATCTGTTGCGCTTTAATCGGAATTTAATGACTATTCAGATGCCTTAGGAAATTAGTGCATACTGCAAGAAAAACACGACAAACGCATTTGTAAAAACGCCAAATCCAGGATTGAGATAGCCTTCCAAAGTTTCGCAAAATTTATACCTCATACTTTATAGCTTAGTTTTGTCATTTTAGAATCTTGTTAATAACCAGCAAACGTTTACGGTTGAAACTACTACGGCGAAGGCCTTGCAGCGATAACGGCATGAACATTATCGGTATTTACCAAACTCGAAAGTGAAACAAACAGTCGAACTTCTGTCGTTGCAGCAACGAAAGATGCACGTCCTATAGATACAAAGCAGAAAGGTTTAAAAGTGAAAAGCTAGCATGCTATCACCTCGTTGCGATGGAATTCACAAGATCGCTAGGAAGAATTTCATTTCTATCCCCGTTCACATTGCAATGACCCTGCATATGGCGCATTCTTAAACTTCACTACTTCTTCTGCTTCCAATTCTTTATTTCCTGTTGTAAAAATATTCAGCTTCCACCGAATCTTTTTTTAATGTCCCCTCAATGATTTGGCAATGGATTTCTCTATCAAATGCCATTAAATGCCATAAGGTTGCTCGCATTAGCCAATCTTATTGGAGGGGATAAAGAGGATGAAATCGTATAAAACGGATCTTTTAACAACCATTAACGACACAGGCCCTTCTGTTGCTTCATTTACGCTCATTCAGCTCGCTTCATTATGAGCTCCGGCAAAAGTTTATCATACCCGTATCGCATCTTTGCACACATAATTGTGTATTCGTGCATCCTTATGTTCACACTTCCGTTCGACACTTCCAAACTGTCAATCAATCCAGGTAGGGCAATCTGTCAGGTTATAAAACAAATGAAGATGCGTGACATAGCAGTTGGCAAGATGTACACTTTTGCGTTCGTCTCATCCAGTTTTACCAATGCAATTACTTGCTACATCCACGTTGAACTTGTTTAGCCCAATAGCCCGCATAAACCTTAGCGCCACGAAGATGCGAAAAACCAACCGGTGCAAAATATGTGCAATTTTTTTTCGACCTTTAGCCTTTAAATTCGATAACTTTCAAAAATGTGATCTGCCAATTTGATTCATGATAAAGAAAGTGCAGCTAGGATTTTCATCAAATTCACTGTTAGGCAGCGGATAAACGTCACATAAGTACCCTCCTCCACTAAATTCACGCCCGCTGAACGATGGAGATTCTTTTTTTTTTGATGGTGGAAGAATAGTTCCCCACAAAAATTACACATCTCTTTGAATGAGCGAGATAGTCACGCACTCTAATAGAGCATTGTCGTTTTCAAATTTTTTTCCGGATGCTCCTTTCATAAAATGAATGTGATGCATAGCATAGACAGAAAGAGAATTCAGAAACAGTGCTATAGTTTGTGGCCAAAAAATTGCAGATATATTAGAGAGTATAATAATGCGGAAGTATGCTGGACAGCAAGCAAAAATCTTCAAATTTCTTATGAATTCGCTAATCAACCAACAAATTATCATCCATAGGGGTTAAAGGTCAAATACAAATAGAGAGGTCATTGAAAGATTTGAGAAAGTTCTAGAAGTTATTCCCCTAAATAAATATCCGACCTTCAATTACGGCCGACATGCCGAACCCTGAATGAAGCAATGCAATATAAGATAGCGAGAAATCGGCATAACGAAAGTACGCCTCTCAACATCCATGGGCAATTATGTCTCTCACAGCTCTGATCAGTTAGCTATCAAAAGAACACAAAGACAATACTCTTAAACGTTGATTCTTTAAATACAAATTGAAGTTTGGGAAGCTCAGAAGCGACAAAGCTCTCAAATTTCTGACACCTCATAACACATGATTCTTGAAAAATTCCAAAATAATGATGCCCTTTGGCACTAAAAATACGCAATTCTTATCTTAACCACAGAACGATTTACTGCGGGATTAATTCATAGAGAATGTCCTCACAGGAAAGCACTAATTCATAGCCCAGAAAATTTGCCTGATTTATTAGGGGAAATTCTTTGTTACAAATTTTAGTCTCTGATTGGACTGAAATTGGTGGATTAATGTGAGAAAAATTCGAGAGGATATAAAATGTGATGCTTGTAAGTGAGCAAACATAAATTAAATGAGAGATAAAATACATTAAACTCGAGAGGATAAAATGTGGTGAAAAGATGAGTTCCCATGAGAGCGAAGGTTCCCTCCGACAGCCTTCTGAGAATCCCGATAAACCTATCAAGATAGGAGACTTATTATCAGCGATTAATCGCCGGGAAAATCACTGATAATAACATCAAGTTTTGCCAATGTTTCACTGATGGAAGTACTAGATGACTCCATACAAACGAAATCTCCCTCTGACTTATCTCATAAAAACTGTGGTGTCATTGTCACGTTACAACGAGAACTATGAAGCATTATAACACTTGTCAAGCATAAAGATGCCGGTATCCTTTGACACCATAACTTGCCTTAAATGAACAAGCAGGTGATTCATTCATGGCCGAAGAGGCGAATCCGGCTGATGCAAGCTCAGGCGTGTTGATACTTAGCAGATCACAAATAACTGACGCAAATCACTGTGGTATAGAGGCGGTTTACTGCAGGTGTGCTGGATAGAAATTTGTTGGCATGCAAATTCACCGCATCGAATGAGAAGAAAAGTTTAGAAGATCATGAAAGAATAGAAACGGTGGCCGCCACGTCGGACGATTACAAGAAGATTCCTAAAATCCAAGCAAAAAGAACTGCTTTTAGTGCCAGTTGTATGAATTTCGCCCCAAGCGGTAGACAGGATACTGGACTGGAACGCGTCAGGACAAATGTAAAGAGGAAGCATGCGGATTCAAGATTGAAGAAAAAAACTGAAGGAAATGAAAGAGGCACTTAAGGAATATTTATGGTATAAAACGGAGAAGATGACTGACCAAACTGCGCCGCACTTAAGAAAGATTTAAACAGCTGCGGCCAAAGGCCTGATGTGTACACGCAATGTATCATCATCGCGCTATTGCCCTGAGTAATTTCAAAGGCAACGAGTAAGAACATCAGTCACCATGTTGAAATTGAAGAGCAAACAGAGAGCAAAAACAAGTGATAAGAGATAAGAAGTGATTAGAGAGGAGATGCTCACCTAGCACTCTCTGCTGTTGCGGTGGTTGCCATACCTGTGCGGCACCCACTTGCCCGAACTGTGTTTGCTGCACTGCGCCGAATGGCGCGCCACCACCCTGACGACCAGTGAAATCGAATGGCTGAACGCTTTGTGCTTGTGCACCACTGTGACCATGCAAACCGCCAAATGCTTCCAATTCTTTGTGCTCTATGGCGGATGCATGTTGTGGATCAGCGGCGACCTTCTCAAGAACGCGCTGTATCGCATTCATTAATACGTCACTGTCGTCGGCTGCGATTGTGATCACTCGCTCGAGGCTCACCTTAGCTTCTTGGCTACCCGCTTTTGGGTATACCTGGATGTTAGCGCCCGTCTGATCACGAATCTCCTTGATGCGGGCACCGCTTTTCCCGATCACCATTCCTGCCGAAGTGTTCGGCACCAATAACTTCATCTAAATATAGCCCACCCACTAGACAATCAATCTCAAACACGTTCTCCGTACTGCTACGCTTAGTTTACTCATTCACACTCTTATACCTTTGCAATAACCTTTGTGTATTCAGTGCGTCCTTCTTGCGACAATGCCCACTACAAAGCGCTCTTCCTCTGAATCACGGTACCGACGTGAGGTCGCAGATTAAATTCCTTTTCCTCCCCATGGAGCTGATACAGCACTGAAAGAAAGCTTCGCCTAATAACTACGTGAAAAGATCCGCATAAAATTTCAACAGCGTATTTTAGGTTGCAGAGAAGTGAAGGAAATGCCCTAGTGAGTTAGGTAAAAGAGGATAGAACCAGAACTGCAATAATTCTATGCTCTGTACTGGAGGAGATATAAGACAAACATCCATCCAGCTTCGATGATTCAAATCAACAACGCAAAAATGCAGCTCCTTTAATAGACAACAACAACTCGCCATCCACTAAGAGTGTGCTCTAAAAGGTGGCACTGAGAGCAGAGGCTTCATATGGCAGAAGAGCGTAATGAGTAAACGATGGCAGCAGCACATGAGAACGATGTGCAATCAAAATAAGTGAATAATCAGGAAATGGCATTTTGAAGGAGCGGGCGATATGAGAGACGGATATTGCAAACACGAGCATTCTATCGGCGAAAATAGGCGACGATCGCCACAATAAAGCGAATCCATAATTAAGAAGAGATGTTTTTGAGAGGGGTTGTCGATTCATGCCCGTAACCCCTTTCAGGCTAAGAGATATGTCATAGATATCAGCGATACTCTGCAAATAATCTGTAAGTAGATCGATTAGACGAAAGAATCAAAAATAGAATCAAAAATGAGTCACGAGAGCCTACTTAAACGAGAAATGCAAAAATTCTGAGAACACCTCCGGAAAGGGGCAATAAGATAAAGATAAGATGAAGCGATAACTTTCAATGATTACCACAGGTGGTAATTTCTGCTTGTAGCCGAAACATCGTGCAATAAAGGTAAAAGAGCGGCTCCAACAGGTGTTTACTTCGAAGGGAAAAGGAAATCAACGAGGCAAACGAGAATATAGGCTCATAAACATAGACGTTGGAATCTAAACAAAATGAGTCCTAAATTCCTTTACCACAAATATCGACTTTTGAAATGCTGCTGGTTACAGCATTGGAATGTGCAAGATCGAACTGAACTAAATTTCGAGAATACGAAAAATGCGCCAGAATATAATAGCCTGTTCACACCACACCAGACTGAGAAGAGCTAATCCATGAGCGGAGTGGGGAAGAGGAAGGGAATGTGGGCAGGGCACACTGGTACTACAAACGACTGCTTCGTTGGTTTCCGAATTCACCAAGCCATCTTGTGAAGTAACTGTTTTAAATCCTTTCTCTTCCATCGTGTGAACGTTTTGACAAACTGTCTCGGAACTCATCCCAACCAACATGGACATCATTATCTCAAAACATCAGTAAAACAGATGCTTACCCGAGGAAAAACCTCACTAACGAATCCCCATAAAAACCCCACCTTTCCACCTCTCGCTAAATGCTCCGATATTTTCTGCGTTACTTGCAAAAATGTTAAATAAATCATGTTGCCTTAGCTTCCGTGCACTATTTGTGCGGGTATTTATCTTTTCGAGATGCCAATTGTAGACTACCTAAACCATTGTGCACGAGGAATTAAATGTGATTTCGCTTCCTTCAGCGATATTCATTGCTATCCCTCACATATACATAGCTGCTTCTCTGATAAAATGGAACGAAATAGAGAGACACCTTCACACTCCCCACTTTGGAACATTTCATCGTACGTACTGCAAAGTTTGTTCCTCTTTACGCGAATTCCTTTAATCAATTTCATTGAAGCGATAATTTTGAGTGAGGAATTCAAAACTTCAAACTCAATAGGCGCCGACTAGTTAGGTTCATGTTGAAATGCTTAAATCCATTTTCATTTTTCCTTAGCGGTATCATTCCCGTAAGATATAACCGATCCAGAAAACTTTTTACTATGATCTTTCTGATGTCACTAAAATTTGACCATAACGATGGAAATTCATGAATCCAGCGGAACTTTTCTCGACCTGCAACGGTCTCATCGAATTTTGTGTGGAAACTCCTCGAAGGATTCAACTTTCAACAAAGCTCATAAGCAATAAAACGCAACATATGATGCTTAATCGATTTTGGGATTCTGCAGGACGTTTTCGTAAGGATCTTAGAAAAGCCCAAAATAAGCGCATAATGCATGAAATAGACAACTCTTCTTTAATAAAGGGCGACTGCTGATAAGTGTAACTAAAAGAGCCATAAAAGCAAGTTTAGTTTCTCTATTGCTCAAGTGTGAATAGAAATGAAGACTACATATGGAGTTGTGTTCCTTTCAAAACAGGTACAGAAAGCTGGTTCTAATGACAAGAAATGCATGTGATGACTGCTGCATTTCCACTTGACTCGAAAGGTACACCTCACCAATCCCCTTCAGCCTCGTGATCGCACCAAGAGACTGTGCATTTTAATAATGAACAGTTATTGCGCATCGTAGGAGTGCTATAGGCGAAATGCGAAAGACCTTCTCGGGTAGTCGGCGTGGTTATAAGGGATGGAGAGGGCGAAGGAGGTGGAGGATGAGGAAAGCGCCAATCCCATGTAAAAGAAGGCCAGCATGACCTTCTCGAAACCAAATATGCCACTGATGGCTTCATGAAAAATTGGAAAATGCTTTGCGTTCGCTAACGCACATAATAAAAGAAAGAAAAACACACCTCTTTAGTTCGATCAACCCCTTTATGGTCGTAAACGTCGCATGGAGTGTTTGGATCGACTTTCTCTTTGATCTTCTCCATCACAACTTCGACGACCTTCATCACCGACGCTATTTTCCCCTTCACCAAGCATATACGCTCGTTCGTACCTGCAACGTCAATCACCTTTCTTGGATGTTTAAGCCTCAGCAACGCAGAAATCGACCGGCCATGTTACAACTGAAGCAGGTCTAACTCATTCACGGCCATTCTACTACATATGCCAATTTTGGAGTCATATTCCATCAAATTTACTGAGACTTGATAGGTCGAACCAAATTAGTTTGCCGGCTCACAATGATCACAGCAATTCTTACGCACTGCCAACTAAAATGACAATTCAGATAGACGGACAAACATACAAAGACATATACCAAGGCATGAATATGAGGCCCATCGGCCAACAGCTGCTCAATTTGTCGAACGGCGAAAAATTCAGAAGCTCCTAATTTGTGGATCAAAAATAGCAAAGAAGAATGAACACATATTTGTGTATTTCAGAGCAAAAAACCGCAACATCGATGGTCAGGGTTACTTCCACACTTCCCGCAATCCATAAAACTGTCGCTAACAGAACCTACCATGGTAGACTTCCTGATTTTTGCTCATCTGCAGCCGACAGCCCGACTCGTTCTTCAAACTGCGCATTGTTTCTCCACCTTTGCCAATTATAGCGCCCACCGCCGCCGACGGGATAAGTATCTTCACTTGTACCGACTCTGCAATCCTTCGATCGTCAGCTATGTTAAACCATGGCATCTCCCATGGAGCGAGATGGCATCTCCCAAGTGGAAACATTCTACACTTAAAATCTAAGTTGCTTTTTCATCAGAAATAATGAATAAACTGATGTTATGCAATGCAAACAGCACCAAAAAGCTTCCTCATAGCGATTCTCCTCAAACATTTCTCGAAACTTATGCATTTCAATTTTTGAAGTCTTGGCTAAGTGTGTTCAGTAACCTTCACCTCACCATCAACTCTTTTGCAGAGAATACCCTGCAAAACACAACTGCTTGCATTATAAGCACTGGAATGAATTCTCACTACTAGAATCTCAGCTTCTGCAAAGCCTTACGCTCACCACTGATTCTAAAAAGTACTCATAAGACCATACAGAAGTACCTTCTTCCCATCCCCCTACCTCTCCTCATCGTAGTCAAATTTTTGAAAGGGTCTTAGAACCAGGTTTCGTCCACCACCTCACTTTTCTACCAATCTACCACGCAAAAAGTCATCGAATAGAGTAACTTGTCCATCTGCCAACCAGAAAAAGGCGACCTTGAGCCGCCATAGGTGCAACCTAAGGGAGCTCATTTGCACCTGCTTTTGAAAAAAGCTTTTAATTAGTTTTCAGCTATTTAAGCTAAGCGAAATTTTCTAAACGTCTGAATATGAAGATGAAAGTCCCATTTTCACGGCCTCTGCAATCGTCTACCGACGTTCTTATACGGAGAATGCTGGACGTCATCTCGAATCGCGATCACGCGATAAAGGTTTGGATATTGCCGATCAGATGCAGAAAAAAAGAATCGCCTGCAGATGATTCAAAAACAAGATTCAGTGGGAAATTCAACAAATGGGTATGGACAGATTCAGAAAGCAGGAAATTATTTCGGACACCGCCTGAGCGATGCTTAGCGCAGCAGGTATTCCGGCACCCGACTCGAATCTGCTAATCATAACGTTATATAGACGAGAAAGTTAGCTACATGACTAAAAATATCCTCACAAAGAACAAAACGTCGAAATTTTCTTTCGCAAATAAAGAAGGAAGTTCGTAGAAATACAGAACACCTGATAAATAAACACGCCCAACACACACCACTCAGATGTAATCATGTTCACATAGCGTTCCCAACACTGCTAATTAATAAAGTGCACCCTGCACACTGAATATTTCATGGGTGATGAAGTTATTGGACAGATTTATTGTCCATTAAAAAAGAGATGAAACTGGACACCAACCTTCATTGTCGACTATATGAGCCTTTTTCGAGGCAGGTGCACCATGATCGTCACGAAGACGCTTTTGACCTGACGGCAGAGTTGTCGCACTCTGAACGCATGCTGTATTCCCTGTTAAACACATCTTTAGAGCAAAATTACAGCACCTTCAATATGTGCAACTCATAAACAGGACTGACATCCCCCTATTCGACCTCCTTTAACGGGCAGTGGGGACCACTTCTCCTCACTGGGAAGTAACCAATGTCGAAACATGGATCTAGATCGAAGGTATCGATATAAACAAATATAAAGTGAATAAGCAAAATAAACATCAAGGTCAATAAAAGGCATATGTAGTAAAGCTAAACCATGAGAGCCCTCTTCTTCGAAGGGTCTAAGAAGGAAGAAATCAAAGCCCGACTTTCTGCGAAAGGATGTCGAGTTCGCTGAATGTACCCACTTGCTGCATGCAGAACGATAAAGTGATGCCGCAATTTTTGCCCTTTTTAGCGACCGAGATATATGCAGAACGATCCGAAGTCTAAACCTAACTTACATCCACAGCTCCAATTGCCGCATCAATGCGGTTGTTTTAAGAAGTAACTGCGAATGCAACTTTCTAGATACCTCCTAAGAGACTTGGAGGTGAGCTCACGATAGGAGGGTCTTTCCATGGAAAAGGAAGGTAGGATAGCAGAAGAACACAAGACCATGTCCTACATACATGACCGGCTCAGCAATACTGTTCAAGGCAACGGCTCACGGATCGACCAGTAGATATGTTCACCATTCTTCCCACATGCAAATCACCAGTACCCTTGAATTAAAAAAAGGTTTAAAAACCTGTGAGGCCATTGTCGACAACCTGTGCTTCCTCATCGAGCAATTCGTCTCGTTTCATATCGGTTGACATGACTGAACTCATTCAGCGTTACAATCTCTCTTCTAATAACCGTTGAAGCGGTAAGCTTGAATGAATATCGTGCGCCCTATGATAAGGACATACAACGCAATCACGAACGAAATCAAGTCATAAACGATACTACGCAAATCAACCCAATATAATCATCATTTATCTATAAAATCACATTGGACAATATATGAACAAATAGCGGCGAAACTCAAAATTAGCCGCCTTCAAAGCTTCCAACAAAAATTCGTGGATTCCTCAATTTTCATGCATTCACTCATTCCATATTTTTGGGAAATTTTTACAGACCTGTAAATGAAATTACATGTGTTTTAATGGGCTCCATTTGACGACCCCAAAACATGAACATCCACCATTTCAAGAATCGATGACACCACCAAACCAAAATAATCTTAAGGTTTTCTTAGTTCTAAATCGGGTCGTAAGTAAAATGTGCAATTAGATCATCCCCCAAAAGCTCTAAAGTGAAAGGGGAGAAGGAATAAACGAAGAATTTGGAAGCCGTATTTCTTTCGCAAATTTGCCTTTGTACAGTGGTTTATGAGATGCTGTATCAATGCATATGTACCTCAGTTCATATCGTTCAAATATTTTCAATTCGGCACCACTGAAAGTAAGATCGCAAAATCGAAGGTTGCAGAATGTGAAGAAAGGAGTGGCAATCACACTAACTTCTAAGTCGACCCATTCTCGTCGAGAAAAATTATAGATATTGAAGTGTCAAAAAATTTAAGTACTAACTTAGCACTGCACAACCGTCCGTAAGCTGGTGCCAAAGATCACTAAGCATACTACGCCACAAAAATTTACATGGCATCCCATATGCAATGCCACAAAAAAATCACCTTGAATTACCACCTGCTATTGCCAGCTACATTCATTATTAGTGACACCTCGTTGTTGTTTTTATCAAGAATTAACAGCTGCCTACATAAACACATCGGGTCGCAAATAAGTGAAGTTTGATACACTAAAGAGAATGCTTGTAAGCAGAAATGGAGAACGGTGTGAGTTTACGAGACCGCGTTAAACTGGATGCCGTAGATGGAAGGTCGCAGCACGATCGATGGAGTATTGACGAGTACCGGAACACGGCCTCCACAACCCAAAGTGGTCACGAACCTTTCAACTAGACATGCTGCTTGCAAGCATTTTTTCTTGGAAACCTTTTCGCGGGAGTGGTTGAACCTTTCATAAAAGCCGTTAATATCTACCTTCGCTTGAGCAAGATTAGTGCGAATCACGAATCCGCTTTGCAATGAGTGAGGCTGGAGGTGACGTGTTCAGTATGCGTCTAAAGAAACTTTTGACCTTCTCACTTCGGCGCGGAAAGGAGCATCCCAATGCCTACCTGCATATCGGAAGCACAGGGATCCAGATGGCGGAGAACTACCTACTAGGCCCCATAAACCAAAGTTATATGAAGCTTGCATTTAGTCTTACAACGCTTCAACTCCTTTTTTCTCCAACAATATCAAACCGCAACACTGCTTGAACTGTTATCAGAACTTGGTCTCAACGTAAATTGGAGCATGCTTTATGTCCTCCTCTCCCCTTCCAACCTGCCAGCAAATGAAGATACCGTCATAACTTGAATGGGCAAACACAGAGTACGGACGATTTACAGCAACCTGAGAACGAGACAGAAATCAATGAAATAATCGCTCAACAATAGGTTCAACTTCTTCAATAAATACTGAATTGTAGACTACTCAGGTGAGCTTCGTTGATCGTATTAGCAGAAACAACAACAAAGAACACAATTGTTCACCGTAATGTGTTCTCCTGAATGCAAGTTCAGAGGACAATATCACAACAAATCGCCCATGTAAACAGTATCGTTTAAGAAAAGAGTCCCGACTACCGCACAGCTAATATCTACGACCATTCATAACAAGTATTCGAACTCTCCATATATCATTGAGACGGAAAAAACATCCTCGAAAACCTCGATTCACCGCGCACAACCTAATATTACCGAAATAGTAGAAAATAGAACATTACAAGCTTATAAATAATAAAAACCTGCACCACCTTACAACGATTCGAGTGGTTGGTGCACAGCACGATTGCCCAATATTCTTTCTTGTTCTCGCTATCGACTCGGCGTTCAAAAGAGGGTCATTAAGCCGAATCTCATTCACCTTGTCCACAATATAAACCTTGAAATTTATCGAATTTATGCGCTCAAAACGTATTGTTTTGTTTTTTTTCAGTGCACAATATAGTACATTTATTTGTAAGTAGTAAAATGTAAGTTTTACTGCTCTACCTAAAACTTTTTCAACATTGAGGTCTGCATCTCTATGAAATTTGTAGTTTAAAGATACTAGATCGCACGGTCCTGCCAATACAGTATCCGCCCAGCACGACGGCGGGAACTCAAAAATAATTCCCCACCTATAACAGTTGATATAAGTTGGCACCCGTCCAAATAGCCATCAAATCTATTTTATAATGGAGGGAATATGAAACAGGTGTCCGACAAAACGAAGATGCGAGGAAAAAAAGCGACTGGAAGGTCGGTCGTCATAAACGGGTCATGCAACAATGCTTTTGAAACCAGGAAAGAGAAGAAGGACGGCGGAGATCATGAGCAATTGAAAGGTGTGGGAATGCAGACATGAATATTCGAAAATAAGCCAGGTAAAAATAAGGCCATAATCGCCGAACTGCTGATATCGCAATCGGGTCTGACTATTCTAAGCGCCACTTAAAACATAGGTTATCGGCTATGATCACAGGTAAGGCTTTCCAAATTGGATCAACGCGGTGGCTAACACATTGAGCAAACCAGTTCGATTCACTTATTTCCTTTCATTGGGGGGTGGAGGGGGGGGGGGGGGAGGGAAGGGAAGAGGGTGCGGTCTAGAACCCAGTGCAAACTTCATAAAAGAGAAAATACACTTGTTCTAGATCAAAGTAAGAATCCGCTGCTCATAATTAGGCTGCAATCACCCATGAAACACTTTTCAAAAATTCGCCTTAATGAAGCGTCGTTGAAATTTTTCGACCATATCGATATCCTTTTCCACAAATGGTGAGCAAATTTGAGTAGAGATGCAGAAATTGGGACGATCATAAGCAACGAAAGCTTTACGACAATTCCTTAGGTAGTTGCATCGCAAGGCACCGAGAATACCGTTCGCAACTTGAGCTCGAACCTCCGGAAACTTCAACCCGCTGACTATGTCAGCACTCAGCGTCTACACTCACATAAACACCTCAATCCTTCGTCACCTCATTTGTAGGAGGATTGAAATCACCCCCATAAACGCAGAGGATGTTCGATCGAAAAATTTACGTGCAAGATAAGACATTTTTCAGCGGGTATATTAACCTGCCATAGCTTTAACCACTCTTTCAATGAAACCATGTCTTAGCACAGCATTTCGCAAATTGGGCTTAAACAATACATCGACATATCTTCATATCATTAGAATTAAGCTTGCAATGGCTTAACAAATCCTCTCCAAAGTCAGTACTATCCTGCGGCACTTCACATAGTACACGATGAAGTAAGGATAAGGTATTCTCGCAACTGATCCTGAAATTCCGTCCGCACAAAAAAAATTCCAACCAGGCTAAAACAGCGCCACCTATCCCATAAACCGTCAACTTCAGCAACAATTTCCGATTTGCAGCGAGTCGAATCTTAGCAAGGACAGTATTGATCGCATGTGCTTGAAAATCTTTCTTAGAGCTTTACACCAGTCGTGGCAGGATGTCATGGTCTATGCAGACTTACCTTTAAGAAAGCCGTGCTGATCATCACTGACGATATCAGAAACCTAAGATGACTCAAAATTGATTTTCTCAGAACAGTTTCGAGCACCTTGCAAAATGACGACGTGAAGCTAGTAGTGCGATGATTCGAGGCACGGCTAAGATATTCTTTTGCGGTTATGATTAAACAGTTGCAGTTTTCCGAGCATTTAGAATACCACCCAATATAAGACTGTGTTTGAAGAGAAGGCGCAAACGGAAGCAAAAGCCACATGCAGCTTTCTTGACGAATCGCAGAGTTAACGGTATCTTATCACTAATCTCGAAAATGGCTTCTCTGGTTTATGCTTAAAATTATCGGTGATGACACGCATATGACGCATACGAAGCGGAGCTATATTCTTCATAGATCTGCTCAATAGGATGCGGAAACTTCACAAGCCCTGACTAAAGTGGATTACATCGAATCTATAATCTCTGTACCTGATGCTTTTGCTAGCTAAAGAGAAGGAGAAACGGCACCGTTCACTTTGTCCTTTCCGAAGCCAAAGAATCCCCTAAGCTCACTGATCGAAACTGTTGTTAGCAGAACAGATAAAAAAATCTTCGAAGAAGATGACATAGATCTTCATCCCTAAAGGAATTTTTTATATGGAACCAAACGAAGAGAAAAAGCGTGGCGTAGTTAAAGGCCACTTTCGGAAGTATTTGTGACTTTGCACAGGTTCTGAAGCATGCTAGATCTGTTAGAGACGTTACCCATTTTTTGGATGTTTTTTGTGCCCGTCAAAACCGAGCTATTGAAAAAAAGAATCTCCGGAGCAAAAATTTAATATCTCATTCATAAGCGGCGTATCGCTAATCAGACCACGTCATAGGAGCAATGATTTGAGTATCGGAGCAGTGAGAACTCCATTTGTTTCACATCAAACTTTTTATCTCCTCATATTTATTTAATTACTTATTTATTTCAATGTCTAGAAATTGGAAAACATACAAAACTATTTGAGCATGAACAGTAACAACAAGTAAAATATTCACAAAGGCTATAATTTAGGCGAATAGGCACTTACGACAAGGAATTTTTATTCATAGAAGAACAAAGAAGACTGCAATGAAGCAACGGGGTAGAAGAAGAAAACAGATGCGCATGACCAGAACAACACCGTCCGAGAATATATCGTAAAGCAGCACTTCAAAGCACATCACGACAAATCCATGCATTCCCTGATGAATCTTCAATAAACCATTCTTAGAATTGAGCGCATATTGAAATATTTCAGTTGATACATAAATACGGTGAAACTCCCAACCTCCATAATATTTTCTGGAAGGCTATTCCAACCCCGCACCACTCTATACTGAAAGCTGTTTAGAACATTGTTCACTGAGTATGTCTTACGTGCCAACTGAAAATGATAACCGCGGCGATTGCGATGAAAAACAAAAGCAAAGAGACTACCGAAGGATAAATGAGAAAGTCCATTGATAATTTTATAGTTTGACGCCAAATCAAGCACTACTCTTCTGTATTCTAAACTCTCAGACACGAAGATCTTAAGGCTCACAGTGTAGTCGGATTTATAAGGACCAGGATACACTTTATTGAAGACTATATGGGCGAAATACTTTTGGACTTTTCGATACATCTGATGTCAGAAACTAAATAAGGGGACCAAATAGGTGAGCAATATTCAATATTGGGAGACAGTAGATTAGAAGGGCTTTATGATAGTGCTCGATGCATCCGTGCTGCAACGACCGCAAAATGTAATTTGCAATCTTAGACGTTCTCGACACAATATTTCACCGCAATGAAAATTCCAGTGCAGTTTGAAGCCTATCAATATATCAAGGTCACTGATAGCATCTTCCGTTGGTGGCACACATTTTCCATCTACTCACAGCATATATTCGTGTTGGAAGTTTATATGTGAGACATGGAATTTCTCATGGGAAACACCTAACTACTAAGTACTTGACCATGCGGAAAATATGCCGAGATCATTAGTCAAGTGGTCAAAATTGATGATCGGACGACAAAAAGCCGATTGATTTTAAGGTCGTCAGCAAATAATTTACACACACTTGAGAGCCTATCCAACACGTCATTACATACGTGACTGCCGAAGAATAGCGGCCTTACAGGTCTACCGTGAGGAATGCCGCTTATAATAGAACTGCTCTCCGAAACGATCCACCAATTATAACTTTAAAGGTCCTCTCAAATAAAAATGGCCGTGACCGTATCATATCCATATGATCAAAGCACCATCTATTCCAGGGTCGTGAAACTTATCTATGTTTATTATAGTAAACCACATCAAAAGCCTTCAATGTAAGCAGTATCCGTTTGGACCTTTGTTCTTCTATGAATAAAGATCCACTGTCGTAAATGTCTCTTCACCTAAGTTGAAGCTTTGCTCATTTTTGTTGTTAATGCTCACTTTCCATGTTTTCTCACCTCGGGGTGTTAAAATCAATGAATAAATATCCCTCGTTCTGCTATCATTTCGTGCCCGATCGCTTACGCACGAATCCGCAACGGTACTTTGCATACCGCAGAAGCCTTCGCCTATACCTATCCCATCGAAACCGCAAACATGCATCGATACGCGGATAAATCAAATAGGGATCTCGTGAATAGAGATTCGCTGCAACGAGAAAACCACCATGAACATGAAACAACTAAGATTCCAGTGCATAAAGCTCCACTGTCTATAGATTACTACCGAGTCCACTGTAGCCAATACATTCATATGAAACATCATAACTCAAAAACAACAGAAATGAACGAATGTGATGACCTTCAGGCACGTGGGCGATACGTTCGCCGCAGGCCAATAAGAAACAACGGTAGATGAATAAGATTTAAATTCATCTCAATAAATCCAGCTATTTCTAGAAATTCGCCAATGATGAATCCACTTTGCTATTCATAATCAAACAGCAAAGTGGACCACCTTGGAAGCTCTACATTTTCGCTTCTTCAGCAATACCATTCGAGCACATAACATAGACCAAACCTTCCTTCCACGTTTGGAGCGGGCAGCGCAGCAACTTTACTGCGCAATCCAAATTTGCAGCCGAAGCACTACACGACACTAATCGCCGCTGCAACTTCTTATCGCATATATCCTCAAGATATTCTCTGCTTCTGCTCTTTTCCAATCTCACTACTATTCAGTGCAATGCAACTAATCGCTGTCAAAGTGCCGAAAGCAATTGCAGCTCTCCACCTCTCACTACGAACATATACGCCGCTTATATTTGCGGGCAAAATTACTGAAAGGAACAACGTGGCATTAGCCATACTACTTCCTGTACTGAAGAAGCTACCTACTCATGCACTATGAACCTTTCCCGGAGTAATGCAACAAGATGACACGACACAACCGGCTAAGGCATATCTACCAAGAAACAATGGAACGAACACGAGAGGATATCTCGTTCCCCGTTGCTGTAAAGGATGACGGTCCTTGTCACCGCAAGGAGTTCTATATTATGACATAGCTGATTGGCAGTATCTCCAAGGAAGCATCCTCACCACCGAAAATTTTACGCTCAGCTCCCATAACTACACACCTATTTAACAGTATGCAGTGATACCGTAAGAGAAGCAATATAGTATCGAACACCTATCGTTTATGACTTCATCGATGTAATTCCACCGATATACGGCATACGAAAGAAGATCAACAGAAATAATTCGACAGTTGAATCGACAATGACAGATTAATTTTCATTTAGTGAAACATCGGTCGGCAATAAAGCACAAAAAAAAGCAAATTTAAACATAAACACAAAAACATTGCGAGATTCGATTAAGATGAATGTATTATAAGATTGCATTTATAGATTATATGTTTACAGTACAACGCAAAAGAAAATGAAAAAAAAAACGATGCATAATATCGAGGCGAACAAACATGACATCCTATATGCCAACGCAAACAATGCACCATACCCACTTAAGGAGAAGAACTGCTTACAGCAAGGTTGTTTCGGCGATCACCCACACATTAGAAACCATCAGTTAATATTAAACCACATTCCGGTCGGTGGTCATGACAGAAAGCCTATTCGGTTCGGCAACATAGTTCAGGCCACCTTAGCAGTTCAGATACTTGATGCACAAGAAAGTAATTAGCGATTGGCAATTTCTTTACAAAATATGCGCCACATGAAGCGCATTTTCACATTCAGCAATCCACTACATAAACACACACAACAGCACCACAGAGTACCATTTACTCACCTCAGGTGAAGCACCACACCTTGCGACATAATTGAGTGGTCAGAAAACACTCTCAAGCAACTGTCTCTAATTGCAAAGTGGTACACCAGCGCAATGTTGACTGTGATTACTTCAAAGGTTATCGTAGTGCCGGAGTACGGAAAGTTCGGATCGCAAGTAACAACAATCGATTCAACTATTTTGCTTATCACTTATTACTGCATCAGCCTTGTCTTCATTGTAAGGTGATGACATTGCTCCGATGGTCAGTGCGGGGAGAGAGTACTGAAAAATTTGGAATTATAGGACTATCTACAATTCAACCTAATTTTTAAAAACAAACAAACCTTTATTACCAGCCGGCCTATCAAAATGCAAAGTGCTGTTCGGTAATTAGAAAAACAGCATCAACTTGCATACTATTTAATCGATTTCATATTATTCTCAGCTATAATTATATATTGGTGCTTCACCCCTGGCCGATACGGTCAACGCTAATTCTTCAATACAGACATAACTTCATCGATCCATAAACAACTAAAGAAAAAGAAAAACAAAAGAAAAAAAAACGATTTGTTATGCACCTTATCTATTGCGTCTTTAATTCAAAAACAATAACGTTGTGGTTCGACTGTGTAATTAATTCCTCGAAACCCGTTGCATCTGCTCGTATCCTCAAGTCTACTCTTGATTAGCAGTTAGCTGGCTCATTCGGCTCCAAATATGCTTATCTCAGCCCTAAATATTTTTTTTCCACATTAATAACTATACACACTCCACGTGAACACACCTTTCGAATAATAATACCGCCACCTTTTTTCCTATGCCACTTATTTTGAAGCACATAATCTTTCTCTTCTCCTTACTGAACAAAGGATGCGAAGGGAACCAACAAGAGTATGAATTAATTAAGGTGATTTGATGCGCATAACTGAAGCATACGCATTAAAAATCCCTCCACACTTGGGTTTCGTGAAATGAGAAAGATAACTGAAAGGGAGGGGAAAGAGGAGAAGGGAGAGGGGGAGGAAGAGAGCTGTCACATTCCAACTTCAGGCAAAATTCTGCATCGTACACATCAAGTGACTCGCACAGATCACTTTTGTGCCCAATGAAACGGCAAACTTGGAAAGCAAAAGAGCAAAAAATAGCCTATGATATGCTTGTGCATAACCGAAAAAAGCGCTAGAAGTACCAAAAATTTTGCATTTCCACTTAAAATATTTTAAACTCACTTCAGTCTTTATTAAACACGCAATTGTAACTCATTTCTCAACAACCTCGACGTTCGCAACTAATTCTCCCCCCCCCCCTCTCTACAGTTGAGTGGGGTCGGACATGTATCTGAGATACGAATCATCCATGCAACACTCGATCCCAAATTTCTGTACGAAAATCATTCGTAACCGTCGACGCTTAATAAAACAACCTTAAAACTTCCTTTGCGATTCCCTCATTTCCAACTCGATATAGCTACTCGGCTAGGTAACTTGTAGATCCAAAGCTACATCGCTACCACATATTCAAAAAAATATTTGCTACTTCCGAATAAATCGTACTGAACGGGAAATGATATAGTTACATCTACGCTCCTTAACGTTTCAGGTACTTAGAGCCCCAGGAAGATGATTGATGCGGTAAGATATTTTATTATACCACTAAACGGATCCCAAAGTAGATTTCGGTGACACGTTGAATAATAACGAATCGGTGAGCTCAACAAACTTCGTTCACTTAAGTCGATTGTTGCGAAGAAATATGCTGAAGAATAGCTGTTAACTTTGTCGTAACATCACACAACGTTCGCTGTTGCTCTTTTTGTGTCTTCATAAATGCATCGGCACGCTTCCAGAATTCTTCTTGCTTCTGAAAACAGATAAACATATTGCATTGCTCCGATATAAGTCCCATAACGATACGACTCCTCAAGGAAGCGTTAAAGATTATGAGACCTCCATCCACAAAAAGATCAATCGCACTAACGAGGAAACTTCACTGCAAATATCTTTTCGTGTTCGTCCTATGATCCCCTTGCAAAAATGGGGGAATTTTTCAATGATTAGTTAAAGGTTTATAATTCTAGGTTGCCCCTCATTGCCGTACTGATCAGGCGTGTGGGCCTAACAATGAAACAAAACACAAGCGAAGACAATCCGCTTCACCTACACGATTTGCTTATCAGTTAAATTAAAACACTCTCTTCAAGTTGAATTACAGTCTCTCAACCTGTCACTCAACTGTCATTTCATTTATTCGTAATAAATAAAACAGACTTCAAAGACCCCCTTCTTTACGTTCTAAAACCTAAAAATAATACTGGCTTCTGTACCACAAAGACACAGAGATGCCAAGTTCAGAAAGCATATGGCAGTCGCAATCCCATTATTTTGAATCGTCTAAAATGGAGCTGTTCACTACAGACAGCGAAGAATTCCATACCATTACTCATAACGTGCCTATGCCAGCACCTTGCCAGAGGGTTTCAAGATGTCACAAATAGTGCAACATTTAAACTGAGGCCATTCTAACTTAACACGTCTTCCAGGTATTTTGATACCTTAGCACCTGCATCCCCAAAAGCCGAATGACGAGCAATATTCGACCATCGTTAACTCACCCAAGCCGTGCCCCAATTTACTCGTACTGCCGCTCACTATTCGCAATATTATATAAAAAAGAATGTTGCTCACCTGTCCAAATACTTCACCTCTTGATTTAAAAATAAGAACAAAAAACTAACAACATGCCATACAAGCCTAGTTGAATCAACACTTCGACAAAGTAATCTGTAATTACCTCTTGGAAGAGCTTCTCTCTTTCGATGTGTTCTTCCAAAAGACGTTCTGTTTTCTTGTGCAGTTGATCTTGTCTCTAAATAAACACAAAAAAATAAAACATTTCAAATGTGGAAAACAAACTCAATAAAAATAAGTAAATTAAAGCCACCAACTTCACTGGCAGCAAAAATAACAATTGTCTCCAACTGTCAATATTCAAGCAAACCTGATCCAAAACCAGCAAAATCGATTTGGAAAACACCAACAACTTTCGAAGTTATAGACAATAAAAGATGAAAAAGACACTCATTAAGCGAAGACTTTTTCATTTCTTTGAACTTTATTCCTATGATATTGTGATGGAATAAAAGATTGCTCCCCCCCCCCCTTCCCTTTCCTTCCATCAATAATTAAAGAGCGCCTTCGAAGATATACCCACTAAGATTAGAGGTAAAAAGCCTAAATTGAAAAAGTAATAGTGGAAGATAAATAAATAGATTGATCAATCCTTTTCACCTTCGTTTTCATAGACCTTCAGTGCCAGTAATAAAAAACCAGGCTACAATGACCGCAATAGGTCAAACTGCAAAGTAGAGTAGGCAACTGACAAAATTAAATCTATATGGTCGTAAGACATTAAAGAGGAAAGGGTCAGACAGAGGAGGAAATGCGTGCAAACGTTCATTCGACTGTAGATTACCGTAGTAATGACACATAACAACAATACTACTATAGAATTAAAAGTAACCTTGAGCAGAGTAACTAATAAAGCAGTATCAGCAGTCTTTCTTGAGCAAGATGGACATGACGTGAGCATCGCCGCGGCTGTGCACGGATCAGCAGTCTCTTCACCATGAGCCATCCTCGTGTTTACTTCCGGTATTTGAGCCTCGAAATTTTCGCACGCCACTCCTTCCGTTGCATCCTAACAGTAATTTCCAGCTAACATTTTCATTTCATAACTTACTAACCATTACTGACCAAAATTCTGAGGAACCAAAATCACTTTTCTCATTCCTAGAAATACAATAGACTAGTAAATTTTTACAATCTTCTTAAATATAGCAATTAATTCTGGAAGCAACGTCTACATCCGAATGAGCGACCTTCACTTAAACGATAGAATGATCTTTGTTTGCTGATTCACCTATCAATTGCCGAAAGTTTAATTGATCAATAATATATAAATTACACGTGTTTGTCCATATGTTCTTATATCCGCTTCTCTGTACGCTCAATTAGCATGAGCACGGCACTTTCCACAATTGACCTCACAAATCCACCACGAGCGATATGTTCATCGATTGAACAGCAACCAAAACTACGCATTTAATAAGAACCTATCATCTTCGATAAGCTCGCTCCTGCTAAACGTTAAAGTTATGAGACTTCAAAAACATAAGAAAACACACGAAGGAAGGCCAAGATGACTTAAATCCCCGCCCCACATTCGAAACAAATTCAAATTTAACGCCTTATAAAACATTCAACCACTTACTTCGGTAGAGACGTTCGCTGCTGCCTCAGCGGTACAAGGCGTAGATTTGTGCGGAGTAACCCCCTCCGCCATAACGGCTACACATCGGCTCGTCTCGGCGACATCCTCCACTCTCGAGATCCCTTTCTGTTCACCTCCCACGATGCCCAGCATACCATCAGCTACATTCGACTCCAAGCCCAAGAACGGTGAACCTTAAATTCAATTAAAATCAGTGCTAAACGCCTAAAACAGTCGCACATCATTCTATCTGACTATGTGGAATGTACGTACATTTGCATGTATAAAAATGGTGCTCAGTATGTGAATTGAAATTTGTATATATAATCAATTCAAATGCATTCTACCTTCTCTCTATCCTTTCCTCTAATTCGCCGCATCAAAACAAGCTTCAAAACGCCGAAAATATTGTCCAAAAAAAATCAAACTAATAAACCAATGACCAAGTTGCATCACATCCTCTACAACGATAAAAGTCGCTCAAATATGCAAAAAATAAACTTTGAGAGTCGGTCAAAGCAAAGCCACGACTTTATTTGAGGAAACGAGAAGCAAAATTCAAGCAATCCTATAACTCAGAAATTAGATGCCTCTTAGGAAAAAGAAAACCAATCAAAAGCATAAGTTTTAAATTAGCCTCCCAAATTCGAGTGACAAGCCATATCGATCTGACCATACCTCATATCCTAAGAAGATCTTTTATGAGCAGAAGACTTTCTTTCCGCTGACGATTTTCATAAAACTATACAATTCTGCATCCTCTCATCCTTCTTTCATATTACAACATCCTTCTCGTCCCCATTTTAGAGAAGAATTACATTTTAAGTGACTATCTGTGGTAAGCGAAATTACGCCAATAACTGAGTGCTCCAAAAAACCAATAACAGTGAACTCGTGGAAAGCTCCAATTTAGGAACTCCAACATTTCCTATCTGCAACAAAAATCTTATGCTGCAATCTGTTCCGGATGGGTGACGTCCCACAATCGCCCAGCTACTGAAAAGGTCGAATTCTCACCATTATCGGGAAATTCGATGATAGGCGAAGCAGGTGGCACTTCAGAGGTGAAGGACGGTGACGCCATAGTGACCTCGTCACGAACACGACACCTCATCTTAGCTCCTTTGATCTGATCCCACTGCCTTTCAAGATCAGCAGCCACCAATTTATGATATCGGCTCATATGACGCATAAGGTTTGCTGTTTTACTTGCCTTCATTGCATTAAAACAAAGAATGCAAATTGCACATTGTGATGTCTCATCCGTTACAAGGAAATAAGCCGAAACCGGATGTACACGTTCACGCTTCAGTCTTCGACGAAAAGGATGACAAGAGCCTGAAAAGTGCCCACTTCATTTCTAATATTATCCGTGCATTTCAAAATTTAGCGATGGAAACAGGAGGAAAAGTTCGACATGAGTGGTGTCGAACAACAATTGAGGTGATGATGCTCCAATAAAACAAGAAAATTTAAAAATGAAAAACGACTTCACGACTGTTCACTTAAGGTCAGGTCAATAGCGAGAAATGTGACATTACCATAAACACTCTCATCTTATGCGAAATATAATCAGCACAACAAATTCGTCATGCAAGAGAGCGCAACAGGATAAACGCACCTAAAACTTCCACCTGAAAGTTGGTGTAACAAATGAACACTGAAAGTTGTTGTGGTCTCCACATACCTACACTTTTTGCTCTCCCTCCCCCTTCCCTCAAGCTTGGGCGAATCTCCGCCCGATTTCTTTCCCCTCTTTGATTATGAAATACGGTGAAGGTTTATCGGCGGATATCGACCCCTATATCAAAGGTACACCGACTTGTTTAACTTCCTTCATGAAAATCGAAGTGGCAAGAATTAACCAGATACGAGAAGTGATCAACCCTTAACTTGATAACGTAAGAATTATTGAACTTGAGTTATCGGGAACACACCATCGTTTAGAGGAAGCAATGAGCCAAGCGCTGCACTATCACCACATTAATTCAGAACGGCAACTATTTAAACAGAAATAAGAAATGCTAAAGAAACTTTTATCAGCTTAAAACAGGGAGCCACAGAAATTGAAATGAAGCAGATGAGGAGAAACATACGACCAAGGCCTATAATAAATTTTTAACGATTATGTGAACAGCACCGAGATAATATTTCAGTTCGTGTCTCAAGCAGCCTATGCTTAAATGCGATTATCATACCGCTTTGAACTAAACTTCCATTCGGTTTCCGGGAAAAAAAACAATATCCCTCTTCCTCCCCTCCCCCTCCCCCTTTTTAACACACCTCTCACTAAACTACCAACCTGTTTTCGCATGGTTGAAGGGTTAGAGTTATAATTCTTATAAAGTGACAAAGCTTTGCGAATAATATGCTCACACCCAATTCTCTAACGCAATCACAAACCCCCTCTCCCTCCCTCCCCTCTCCTCATTTAGACCGAAACGACGACTCGAAACTCCCAATTAAGGACAAACATCGCTGCAAAGTCACAAAGAAAGGCCAATATCATTGCATATAGCAATCATGAATATGTTTAAACGCCTACCGGAATTATTTGGCTGTGCCGCATCACCTTTAAGTTCACCAGCCCGGAGATACTTCGACAGAGACGTTGCCTGCAAGATGCCCAGTAATACTACACTTTATTACATATTCAGCATTACGCTAATATTAGCAACTGCATTCACCTTTCCATACAGCATACCTTATTCGGACTTCCGACATCATGAACGATCTACGCAACCATTAATAACGAAGCCGTTTTGAACAACGAACGTTTCATTTCAGGGCAACATTCAGATCTCAGGTAATACCTTAAGATGCTTCGAAAATGTGACGATAAACACTGCTATAGCTGGGAGTAGCAACACATATCTGAATGAGTAAAGGTATCCTTCGAAGCAGAAAGCAACGATACTGTGTTGCGCCAACAGGGAACATTCAACTAGAGATTCAGCCCTGGTAATGCGGCATCTACAGACAATCCTTCTTTCCCCTAGCTCGACCTCTCGCTCCGGAAATTCCCATCTCCAACCTTACAGAGGAAAATTGGAAACCACTTTCTAAAGTTCTGGAATATCAGTTTGATTTCTTTCGTTATACGAGGATATCCAGTTCTCAAAAGAAAAGGTCCTTCGCGCCACATGTATGGAGATCTCCACAGAGAAAAAATTGCTAATGAGTACTGGACCATTAAAAAAATGGTATCGTCAACCAAAGAATACAAGGCCACTACTTCAAAGACCCAGGGCAACATAACGCGGATTGTGTTTTTTTGATTTCAATCCGCTATTTGGAGGATGAATTCTACAAGGTGTAACACCTTAACAACGTCATCGTACGTCTCCTCTATGTTTTTGAGTGGCTATTCTTTCGAATTTTCACAGCACCTTATAAAAAAACTATCTAGAAAAAAAAAACCAAACGCAAGCAATAAGCTATAAGCACTACTAAGTTATCAAGTCACTGTTCAACAAAACTAGATATAGCTAGCAGGATAAGAGATGATAGAAGGAGAGGGGCGGGGCGGGGCGGGAGGGGGGGGGTGCACTATAATATGAAGGTAATTGTAATAAAAAAATTACAACCTTTAAGGTGAAATAAAGAAAATTTCATCAACCGATTTGACATACGATGATAAAATTTCTCGCATAAAAATCTCGAAGATTTTTATCCTTATCGATGTCAACACTAAGGAAATAATGAAATAATAAATCGTAAATATATATTTTCTCTAGAAATCTCCATCAGAAATACCGTTTGAGAATCGGCTCCCGAAGTAGAGGGTAACTGTTCGTCGATAGAACGTTCATCACTCATCGTGGTCGTCAATGAGCTTTTTGTGGAACCACACTCTGAATATATCAAAAGAAATTCCGATGAAAAAAAAACACTTCATGATATACGAAGTATTTTTCAACTTTTCTGAAGGAAAAATAATGAAGCAAATGAAGTAAAAATTTAAGAATAAACAAAACAGCCTATCAAACAAAGTCAATATAGGCAACGGACTATAGGTAATAACGAACACAAACCGCTCCCTCATCTCCTTTTTGCTCTTTTCTATCTCATCCATTCTACTCGAACTCCCGAGAGTCCTATTTTTTCTTACTTCTTTCACGATATCATCTATGGCCTCGTCGTGAACAGGTCGTCCAAGTGCTTTACAGTCAATAACCTTACCTGTTAAAACTTAAAAAAATAGGTAATTTACCTTCGCAAGATAGTTTTAGAGATCGTATTGTCATTTGATAATAGAAACCTCACAGCCAACTTTAGCTACCGTACGATAATAATAAAAACCCAGAGAAGACAACTCTCAAAAAATTCGTAATGAGCGTTAACCGACACTCTAATTAAACAAGAAATCACCAAATGTTAAACGGTTCCGAATGGAGTGTGCCATAAAGAAGGTAAACCCAAATGTGTAAGGAGGTTTTTTCGAAGGTAATCATGGAAAGACGAAAAATTTGCACAACGGAAGAATGTGAATAGATGTGGATGGTGGAAAGCTTCTATCTTGTTTAGGTTTAGAATATTACCAAATCGAACACAATCAGAGTTAAGCTTCCCAGCAAAAAAAATGCACTTACCAAGAATTTACATGATGGATAGGTTTGCAACAGCATAGAATCAGAAAAAAGCTATAAGTGTAAAGGTAAAACAAAGTAGTCTTACCGTTCTCATGGATGGATCTCGAATAGTTAAGCAGTTGTGAGATGCTTCTTAACATTTGTGTGGTTGACATTAACGTTCCGTTCATAATATTTCGTAGCTGTAAATTGTTGCTACATTTAAATGCAATAAACTATAAAAAATAATCGATAAAAAATGACGTCATTTCGAAATATTTCAAAAATGCCAATTGAAAAAAAAAACCACCTACAATTTAGAAAATTTTCAAATGTAAAGTAAGAAAAAAATTTTTTCAAAAATTTACTCGGGTTTTATTATTGGCATTACATTGAATGAGAATGATAAACTATAAAGAGAAGTAGGCAAATAGCTTTAGTTACATTTCAAAAATATGTGGGAAAATGCTCAAAGAAACAAAGCGGAAATGTCACATTAGATCATTAAGCCAAATCCAATCAATATTTACCGCATTGATTAATTAACTTATTTAATTTCCCGAGATGGGAAAATATATTTCCCCAAAAACAATCGCTAAGCTGCAATTTATGCAAGTAGATATTTAATACGTAAGAGTAACAATAGTGGGATAGATTAAAAAATGACTGAGCCATAAATTAAAAACTGAAGAGTTACACGAATGATCCACTTTTCGCAGATACAATTCGAATAATTTAGATCCAATAAATGAGAGTTAAAAAACGATTATAAAATTTCAACACGAAAATTTCACCAAAATTTGAGTTAATATAAATGAAAATTTAATCGTATTTATTTTGGATATATTTATAATATTATTAAAAACAAATTTATTATCGATGTTTGAAAAAAAAAAATTTTTTTTTTTGCTGAAATTTCTTTCAGATAAAAATCAATAAACTCAACGATATTTTATAAATCTCTAAAAGTGCTCGATCGTTATGATATTGACGAGAAATTAAGGCGAAAATTTTAGAAATACTTCGCCACGTATAAAAACGTTGAATTATTAGAGGAATAGCTTAGCTATATCTAAGTATAGTGGGAACTTCTCAAAACAAAACGAATCATTCGACGAAAAGTGACCTCAATCCATTGAAGTGGAAGAGAATCGACGATTTCTTTTTTTTTTTTTTTTTTTTGAACGTGTTTTCCGTCAATTAGGCGATGAATCTATAAAAATGCATATATACAGCGTTCCGAACTTATCAAAATATTCTAAAAACAATGCAATAGAATTTCCTCAATAAGCGTTTCAATTTTTACCTTTTCAATACCTGCTTGAGGTAGCTATGAGTGATTCTTTAAGTCATTGTATGGAATAAGCTTCAGATTGGAGAGAATACTGCAAAATCATAGGAGCAATTTGGAACCTATTCGAGGAAATATGCTGCAGAGACCTGGAAAAGAGATTGATGACAGGTAAACATAAACATATAATCTATGAATATACCTTAACAAGTCAAAAAAAAAACGAAATACACTGAACGATTTAAAAGCTTGCCCACTGCCATTTAAACGATCACAGCCTTCAATTCACTCGTTTGGCAATGCGCCAGATCGTTCGTGAATTCAGCGTTTTAAGACAAATATTTCGAATATTGAGCAAGCGCAAATGCCAGCTGTGAAAAGCGACACTGCTAGATTAGCAAGCCGAAAATTATCAATAGCATCCAAGCATATGCTTGTCGTACGACACGCATCTGTCGGACTCATCCGACATTACGTGCAGATGTTTGTTTCTTCCGGAATTGTTCCGGACGTCCGATGTTACGTCCGGTATAAGTTCACTTCTAATATCCACAGTCGAGATTCACATGCTAACAAGAGCATATTTGTAAGTGTTTATTTCAATCAAAACTTATGGGATGATATTTGGCTGAAGTAATAAACTTGCCTAAACGAAAAGCATGAAGGCATTTAATGGCATGCCGAAAGCATGAAGGCATCAAAAAAAAAAACGGCGTTTAATAAACGAAAATAAAAGTATGGAGCCTGCTTATTGGCAGCAATATTATTTGCATATTCGATCGAATCTTTGCGCTGAATGAGAAAGTACAAGCGGAAATCATCTACATTTAATGTACCCAAGCTTGTGATATGGACCATATCAATGATGCCCCATATCGCATACGAAACACTATCTGCTTCTTTCTCCACTAGTCAAAAGCTGCACCATTAATTAAACGATCTTGCCTAGGTTCTCTTGAGCAAATGTGCTAGATATTCTGGATTTTCCGGAATTACGGAATTCCGAAATAATTTCAAAGCATTCACCAAACTGTCAAATTTATAACAACTGAAAGCTTTTCACAACAAATGTGATGTAGACTAGAGTTGTTTTTGACATGAGTGCTTTCTCCCAACTGGGTGGTAACATGCTTTCCTTTGTGAATGATCCTAGTTTTAATCTCCGAGTGATAATTAAACTTTATTTTAATTACAGGTGCAGGTTGCATTGTTCAAATATCGCAAGCACTTAATGGGGGTATTCTCCTTGCTTTACCTTATGAATATACGAACTATCATCGATAAGCCTTCATTACAAATTGTTGATCTATTTTAGAGTGTTTTACTCACGTATGGTCACTTCGGATGATCATCATATGGTCACAACACTAAAATTTGATCACTTTAATAGGGAATATCCAGAAATTTTTTTAAAATACATCTTGCTTGAAAAGTTCTACGCAGTCCGTAGTAGTCAGGTTATCCTAAGGGCTTCAAACTTTCATTTCCGGTCACTTAAATATCGCAAACTTAAATTCAATTTTACCGGAAATCGCTCTTCACCTTCGATTCTTGCGCTTTTATTTGTTTTGCTTAACAAAGACAATCACCGTGCACAATCAGCGCTGATTATATTATAATAAAATTACTTCATTAATGCTTAAATTAGTGCAAAAAATTTGAAAGTTTTATTTCACATTTCATTAAAGAAACGTTGATTCTTTTATCGTAAATGTCGTGCCCATAAATACTTCATAGGTGAATAATATTTATGCAATGAATATTTCAATAATTTTATTCATATGTCTTTCATTCGTATCTTGATATTGTTTTGATTGCGCTCGAATTTTCCTCTACACTATCATAATTTTTTGCCTCATATAAAGTATAAATTATCATTTATTCATTCGATGATATAGATAACACAATCATGAACGTTAGAGGGTAATAACTTTTAAATGCGATGAATACAGCGAAAGACAAATATTCCAGGTGAAGAATATCCACAATTAACACACCTTCAACAATTAACAAAATATTCCAAGTAAAGAATATCCAACTGCACGAATGAATTTAAATTGAAAAAGGCTTAGAGCTTAGAACGAGGACACTTATCCACTCTTAAGTTAGCGTTTATCTCGTAAGATATATCTCATGGGCGTTTAATTAAGTAATCATTCGTCTTCAAATTTCTTCATTAGTATCATTATATAGAGAACATTTGAGGTGAATTTATATGATATTTTAGGTAAGAATTTCTCTACTTTTGTCAAAGTTCACGAAGATTGAGCTAAACTCCATAAAAATATCATTTTTCTCTTTTTCTAAAGTTATTTTTCTCACGTTTTTCATTTCCAGTCATTTAGCTATTCTTTTTTTTTTTTCAAATAGCATGAAAACGAATCCATAGAAAGAAACAACCGATCGTCTATTTTCTATCTTTTTTTCTCCAACGATAGTTCCAAGAATTCCTCAGAACAATCCACGGAACATCCAATCATGCTCTCAAAATGACTAGTAAGAGAGAAGTAAGGAATTTAATTCATATTGAGGAATGATTTTCTATGTGTTGCCTTTCTACGTTTCTTCATGATACCCATATTTGCGTCTTGAAAACATGTTGGTGAGAATACATAACAATTAACACGACCGGTAGCCGTTAGACAAAATTCATCGGCATGTGCAATATAGCTAAAGAAACCGGTACCACAAATTACATTATAGAAACCACCAAGCTCTTGTTCGGCGACAAGTTGTATCGCTCGTTTCGATGATTCCGCATCACCCTCAATTATATTCTGCAAAATATATATTAACCATCTTTCAATAAGTATGATACCTAAGGAACCTCTTATGTTTATTATTCAAAAAAAACTGGAATAATTTGAAGCAAATAAAAATACTTTAACTGTTTTCAAATATATTTTACAATATATTCTTAAGAAATTATTTAAACTACTATCGCATCTCAACTCTTAATTACTGAATAGAAGTGGATCGATGATAATTTTGACGGGTAGTTTGATAAACGTTCAAAAAAAGCGATTGATATTATATTCTTTATAAACGATACTCCTAATGCTCGAATTTAAATTGATAATTGAATAATTTAGATTAACCAAAATTTTTTAAACAAATATGAAGATTTACCTGAAAGGTATATGAGAGCAATAAAAAGTATGTGAAAGATATTGCATTTTTATCAGCACTCGTCAGGTAATGAAAAATGAACGAAATCACGTGGTTTTTTTAAATTTACCTAACGAATTTGTTACGTTTGTTTTTCAAAAAAGTGTAACAATTTATGACATTTGATGGTTTTTGAATATTTTTTAATGCATTTGATCAAAAAAAAAAACTTACGCTGATAATAATTTCACGAAGTCGCATACTATTACAACGTTGCTCAGTACGTATCATTGGACCTGATGCATCCATAAGAAGACCTTCGCGATCGCAGAATCGTCCAGGTGGATAGCATGATTCCTACAGTTAAGCTATCATCATTCATACTCCGATATTATATGCTCTCTCAACATAGATAATTCTTTCGTTAAACATAAATGAAATATAGCTGAAAAATAGTATCATCTAGATATCGTTATGCATCTTAAAGGTGAGAGATAATTATAATAGTTTGATTAAGGCACAATTTAAGAAGAATTTTACAACGATAATAAAAGCATAAAGTCGACATTTTTCTTTTTTATTCTGTTAATAGGAATCAAAAATTTTATTTGAGACGCCACTATTTGCTATTTTTTCAAATAGAACTTTACTTGTAAAACATACTGAAGAAATTATTCATTATTATGTTTTCGTATCGTCAAATCCACTCATTAGTATATATTATACATAACTGTTTTTTTTTTGGATATAAGTCTTTACCGTATAAGTTTAGGAATGAATATAAAATTCAGAGTCGATTTAGGAAATTAAAAATATGTCAGAAGTAACTGTTCACCTCGGATGTAACTGGCTGCCGAATCGCATCAAAATCGATTGCCTCGTTGTTTTCATTGAAGCTATCTCGAGGGGATAATCCCCTCTCAACAGATGCCATTTCGGCGTTATTGAATCGTGATCTTGGGGTTGGTGCGAACTCACTAAGAAGTTGTGTAGGTTGTGACTCAAAGCTCTGCTGCGCATAATTGGCCATGTTTCTGTAAGGATTCATCGACGAGTAGGTGCTTGCAGGACTAGGCGATGAGACAGGATTAGCTTGACCCATACGCATGGATCTTTCCGTGCTATATTGGCTAATCGTGGATATCACTCGTGGACCCTCCGCTGATGTACCTCCTGTTGGCAAGTGCCCACTGAAAGTTTCAGCGCCGGCCGCAATTGCTCCTCTAAAACAAAACTTTCACCCGCTCTATAATTATTAGCTCATAGAAAATTCAAATATCGATGCAGTATTGCATATTGGCTTAAATTCGAATACCTTGATTGTTCCAGTTAATGAATGTTATCTACGAGGAATATAATATTAATCCTTAATTAAAGCATATAATTCAAATATAATAAAAAACCACAATGAATTAGAGTGCTCACAATGGGCACTTTCCCGTATGAGCCAATAAAATCCATAGGTGAGCATTAGTGCACATAGCCGTCGGGCAATTTGTTACTCAATTATTTCTTTTATTTACTATTCATAATTAATTACAGTTTTATATTCGAAATTTTTATTTTTTTTTAAAATGAGTTTTGTTGAATAAAGTAAAATCGATTGGATAGATAATGTTGTACAACACAGTAAACCGTGTATAATTTGAATTTGTCTATAAATAAAAAATGAGAAATTAGAAATAAAGAAAAAAAAACGGTGCGTACGATGGAATGATGCCAGGTGGTCCATGAGAGATCTGTTGAAGAGGATATTGATATCCACTAGCCTCAACACCGAAAGCACGTCTATCCGTTAAAGATGATGTGGGAGAGCTCCGTCTTTCCTGAAATAAGTTCGTTATACTCATATAAAACCTCAGCGTATTTTTCCTATTCAGCACCTGTCCACATCCCTCTATACACCTATACCGTTCTAATAAAAAGCTTTTCTTTTACATTCAAAGTTGTTTTTAGCGGCAAAAGTTTCGTTTAGTGATGTGGTATTCAAAGCTGTTTAGTGGTATCTAAGGCAGCCCGCAAAAAATTTACATATCAATACTCGAGTGATTGCTATATTCGATGATAACCTCAATGAGACTTCCGCTGAGATTCCGCCAAGTTTCTTTTAGTTATTTGTCATTGGTGAACGCCAATTCAATACCGTAATCAAAGCAGGAAAATGTTTAAAGAGAAGCTCTCAATTATTGGCTGAGATAGTTCCTTATCAGCGTTTACTTTATGCACTTATGTAAATCATATGCAAAAACAGTAAAAATGTAAAACTTTTATCTAACCAAAAGGTAATTGTAGTGATAGTGCCAAGCGATGGTACCATGATTTGGTACTTTCTTTGTACTAACCAAAAATCATAGTAACTGATAATTTTAATGATAGTAATGATAATATAAAATGAGAAATAAATATAGGACTTGCATGTTTGAGAGAATCGGTTTTTTCGACGAGAAAACCCGCCCAATCATTAACTTCACCATTCACCTATAATTGATAGATTGATTGTCGATTTAGAAGGAGCATAAAAGTATAGAAATATTTCTAATATAAGAAGAATAATAGGAGCTTTAGTAGCGGTTCATAGTTGAAAGCGCTATAGCAATGTATCGATATTCATGAAAATTGTTGTCTTTTCTATTATTCATAATGGAAAAAAAAAATCGCTTTCAAAAAATATTTTTAAATCTTTGCTTAAGGGATTTTGTTTGAACGTTTTTTTTTCACTCATTTGCGATTATAATTTCCAAAAACTTAATAATACCCTTCATAACCTTTTTTTTTGAAGATATTCTTCGTTTATATTGATTTGCGACCTATAAACTATCAATTTATTGATGATGTAGAGACGTGCTGTCCTATAAAGAAGGGGGGAAAGGGGGGGGGAAGGCCATGATAGAGGAAATAAATATATTGTTGTAAGTGAATTGGAATGTTTTTTTTAAAAAATGAATGAAAGATGAGTGAAAAAATTAAAATCTATTAAAAATATTTCGGAGAAATAAAATGTCTTCAATAGAAGGAGAGATGAAGGCTCATCCCGGGGCAGGGGGTGGTGGGGGTGGGGGGGGGGGGGTGCAATTTTTACGACTCTAGTTATTAATTCACTAAAATCATTTAATCTGAAAGATCAATATTCAGAATTGAAAGCGCCTAAATAGATTTTAGTAATAAAGTGATAACTTACATTACTAAGTTGTTGATCTTCATCGCTATCTTTGCGTACAATTATTGCCGTTCCATTGGTATCAGGTAGCACAATAAGTTTCTCATTTGTTTCCGGTTTATGTTGATGTAGTTTTACGCTGTTACGTGCTTTACGAAATGCCTGACACTGCTTAATCGCTATGTTTAAAATTTTGTTAATTCAATACTTTAGAAATTTATTTAATTTATGAGTGGAATTAATTGATTTTATTTGAAGAAAAATTCAATCCGTTTAGCATAATTTCAATTCTAATATTATCTCTTATTTGAGTTAATTATGAAATTTTCCAATCACTTTATGTTATTTTTATTTTTTTCATAGTTTAGATGTACTTTATTACTAATCTACGTTTGTTTAAAAAAAATATATGACTAATGAGTAATGCATAATATTATTAGAAAATGAAGAAGGAAGAACTAGAAATGGTATGAGTAAAGTAACGATAACGACTACTCGAACTCGAACTCGAACTCGAACTCTTTACTCTTCAAATATAGATTAAGCTAAACTATGAATAGAAACAATATAAAGCTATCACGATTGTTTTATGAAAAAAAAATTCTATTTTTTCTGTTGAAAATGCAGGAGAAAATAATATTCGAATTTCATTCGAAGAGGTATTTGCATTCGAAAATTTCTTTACTCTTTGTTATTAAAAATTTAAAAAAAAACCCTTTGAAGGAAATTTATGGCTGATTTTTGTTGCGCGAATATTTTAGAAATGAGTGAAATATTCCCGAGAAGTGATAAATTCAATAAGTTTTTTTTAAAAATGTGATTTTTTATTTCAAATGAGACATTTGAAGTATCTTAGAGTATATAATATAGCAATTTATAACGATTTCTGCACAGAAAATATCTGCTGTGCTTTTTATTAGTTCAAAATCACTTCCCCTCACCTTCTCCTCCTTATTGTCCTCCTTTCCCTCTCTCCTCTCTCTCAGTTTGTTCTATCCTATCAAAAATTGATAGCCATATACTAGTGCATAAATGGCTAACCTTCAGCATGAATAGAAATATGATGTCATCTCATCTCCTCAATGCCAAACGCTTACCTTATAAAACTTTATACGTGCGCTGCGGATTGCAGTTTCACCATTCTCTGGATTCTCTTCACGCAATTCGCAATCATGTTGCGAGTTTCGTGTATCCTTCAAATTGCCGAAATATTGCCCATAGTAGATTTTATGAGAATGAAATAATAAAAAATAAATCAACAAAGATTTTTGGAGTTCACCTGATCCGATCAAATTTGAGTTGATCTGGTTTGATTTGATCTGATCTAACGAGGAGAGAACGTCCATAATAGTAAAAAACAAAATATGATGATATATTTCGATTGCCAAACATACCTTATGAGAGGGTTTTGCTATAGCACTTCGTCTGCTCAGTGATGCAACCGGTAAGTGAGGTGAGGGTGATCGCTCCTCGACAGGTGTTAGAAATTTCTGGATCCGTTGAGCGCCTTCTATCCTGTCATGTTGCCCTTCAGGTGCACTAAAAAGCTCAAGCGAACCGCCTGAAGGCTTACTGTCGTGAGAGAATTTATTAAAGTTCTCAAGAAGGATATTCTTGATGGACGCCGGCGAGTGGACAATGTGTTGCGAATAATTCGATTGTATCGTTGAGAGGGTAGCTGTCGAAAGTGTGAGCAGTGCAAAACAATACTCGATTAATTTATTAAAGGCTTTCATCGTCAACTTTTGAGCGCGGAGTTGATACTGACCTTCGCTTGACCTTCTTCGTGGAGCTCCTGAAAGTGTGATTTAAGTTTATCAGCTTGCAAACTAAAAGTAATTCGCACATACGGCAATATATGCTGTGACATGCACAGCCTCAACCTGAACTATAGCCTGAGGGATGGAAGCAACCCATGCTTAACAAATTTCATATGAAATAGCGAATAGTATCTTAAGTACCGCGAGGCAAGCTATATATATATATATATATATATATATATATATATATATATATATATATATATATATATATATATATATATATATATATATATATATATATATATATATATATATATATATATATATAACATAGCAACAAAGCATAGCACTACAAATAAAGACAAAGGAAAACAAAAACAAGTAGGCATTAAAACAAGAAATGCCACATCGGCTGAAATATCCAAGTAAGTACTTCCGGGTGATAATAATGACCAAATATTCCCGGTGATAAAAACGATTGAAGTAGTCCGCTCAATAATCGGATAAAATAATCTAATTAATCAATAATAATCAATCAAATCAATCAATATCCTCATGCATTCCTGTTTTAGTCTGATACTTATTTCCGCTCAGCAAGCCGATCGTTCACCCAACCAGCTATAATCGAATAAATTCATAGTTCATCGGAAATCGTTTATTTAATATATAATGGGATCGAGCTATTGCATTTATGCAAAATAAGCGGAAACGATTATATTGTGCAAGTAAATGTAAAATAGGACTCTAAATTAGTATACTGCAGGTACCATATCGTAGCAGTATTTCTGTACAACTTCGAAATACATATAACAGCATATGAAAATATTGCATTAAGAGGGATATTACAGAAATGAGGCACACGAATGTAGATTGATGTTGCATATTGGAGCGATGAAGGATTGGAATGAATCGTTGGTTGATAAAGCCGAGTAGTTTATAAAGGATTGTGGATTGTGTTCATTATTAGAGTGAGGTTGTATCGGGCGGAGCGATATTCAAATATAGTTCAAGTACCGAGCATTGATGTCGACGATCTGCACGATCAGATGATATTCACATAAAGATTCGATTTTCAATTCGTTTATTGGCGATAAACATTTTATTAACGTAAACAGTGTTGATTTTTCTTTAGTGGATATCTTATTCACTTGTCATCATATACGGATCCGCTTACTTGCGATTATTTTTACGTATCAATATATTACAATCCTTTCATGAGAATTGCAAACAATAGTCGGAAAATTTTGAAATCAAATTATGTCATTTTTTCGAATATATCCGCTTAAAATTTCTTATGATATTCTAAAAATGCAATAATTCCATAATACAATAGCGGTCATCCCCTTAGATTTGGAGACTGTAAACCCGACAATTTATTGGAGTGGTTTAGTGTTATTTTTTTAATAAATAAATACATGACAATTCTCGGAGGATCTATTTCCTGTACTTATATACATCATCGTCACTGAAATGAAAAGTGTCTTACTGTGCAAATTTGACAGCCATAGATGTACAACTATAAAGGGTTGAAAACAATTCTCAAACTTTTTTTTTCGTTCAGTAACATTTATATGTCAGTAGAAACAACATTAATTAGCATCTCACTTACCTGTATCCACAGGTCGTATTCTGTGAGCTAAATTGATTGTCTCAACTTAGCACACATTACACCTAAAGGATTTAGAATTCCGTATGGGTGACGTTATGATGAGGCCATGGTATGCGGTATGCGCATGTGCGTATTCGTTTCTCTTTGAGGTAATTTTAGCTCAAGCTATGGAGGAACCGCAAAAATGGAATCTTGTTTCCCGTAATCAATACAAGGAACTTTTTGTGCAACTTTTAAATAAATTTAGAATGACCACTGGTCAACTTGGCGTTATGTGTTCATCTTTGCAAATCGATCAATTCGATCGCATAAAACAAATTCGAGAATAGTTGAATCGATTGAAATTATGCAATGATACCATAAAATTAGTCATATATGATGCTAAGCGCCAATTACTGTTTATGAATTTTCCGTTGTCTTTGATGACTTTAAATTGCAATAACATTTGAGAAAATATCATATATAAATGCAATATATCTTATCGTACACAAAAATATTAAATAAAATCATCCATTTATTTATTTGGTTATAGGTTAACAGTATAGTATCAACCGATAGCGTTATTGATATTTATTAAAGCGATCCGGTGATCGAATTGCTTGAATATTGCATATATTCTATAGATGTTATATAGCTTAAGCATCCTTGGTTGCTTCAAGTAAGGTGAAGTTGGCTGCCCAAAGTAAGGTGAAACATTCAAAACCAGTGCTGTTTCGTTTCGGGAACATTCATTCCCTATTAAAGCATCATTTTTTTTTTCTCGTTATATAGTTCGATTTCAATTCAACGTTGAACGATTCTCTCATTTTCAAGGTATGCAAATACGCATACCTTATATACAACCATTACTATTCACTTACTATCATCTACTACTCATCACCCATCCACCATACCCTATTCACCACTACACCACATACCATCAGGTGTGTCTCCAAACATTTAAAGATATAATCGTGATACTAGACAATCATAAACTCTGATAGTTATAATATATGGCCATTGATAAGTCTTAGATCTAGATAAACTCATTCCTAAATTGTTAATTCATTGTCCACTATTAAGCAATAGTTGCGCTATCTATTGGGATAAAAATTTTTGCATTAAAAATTTCTTAAATATGTAAATTTTAAAAACTTAATCATATTCCCCATTTTAAATCCAAAAAATATTTCATAAATTTTCAAATTTCTCCAATCAAATTTTCAACGAAATTCAATCATTTGCTTATTTGATGAAAGCTATTCCATTGAAAAATAACTTTTATTTTCGATTTACATATCAAAATTTTTAGCGAATATTCCAATCAAAAGAAATACACCCAAAAATAGATCACTTAACGATCCTCATAAAACGCTCGTTTAGTATTTTATAAAAAATACACAAAAGAAATTTTATTTATCCCTATTTTGAAATTATTTTTATCGATGTATTATTTACTTTATTTATTGCAAAATCTATGGCATGAATCCGGATCCGTTTTTTTTTTTTGAAAACCGGAATCTTTGTAAGAAAATTCCACTTAAAATGCGACATCGTGAAATAGTTGTTTTTTTTTTCCGGCCATCGATGAAGGCCACAAACTTACCGAAGAATGCGTTAGTGTGCGAAAACTCGAAATGAACGTAGATAGTATTAATGATCGGCAACATAGAAAGTGGGTCGAAAGCGTGCACAAATACGAGAGACACATCGACGTTTGCATTCACTTTGTTCGTCGATGTTCTAGGTCGTTTGCATGATTCGACGGAGTGCACACCGTTCACCTCACTATTTCATACGTTCACTCACCTGTCTCGTTGATTTCCAGTTTCTTCTCGCTGGTTTTGTTCTGTTTTACACAGAGTTCCACTGCATTTTTTTTGGTCTTTTATTTTTTCGATGAATTAGCGGTGCATTTTTACAATGTTTAGTCAATTTAATGTTGGCAGCATAAAGAAATAATCGATTTCACAAGTAATTCCCACTTTCCCATCCGGCTTCCACTCCCTTACTTTTGAATGAACTCGCTTACAAAATTATTGCGAGAATTACATCATAGTACAACGAGTAAAACTTTTTATATGCGTACGCCTATATTACGGCCACGCCGGAAAAGGATTGTTGAACCGGAATCGGAGCTATGGAACAGCACGGATTCTCTACGATCCCGAAACGTAAATTCCGTTTCAGCAATACTATGACTGCTTGCATGAAATTTTACACCGACTTGCGCTTAGTGTTTGTCATAGCGTCATTCATACGAAACAACGAAACACTACGGGAAAAGAATATACCCTCCTCTCCCCCCCCCCCCCCCCCCCATTTCTCCCACTTCCTTTATATTGTCCATCACATAGAATACTCATTTAAATACGGTCCTTCGAGGCGTAATTTCGGTGTGTAATGCTTCAGCGAGTAATTGCACGTTGGTTGACTTCAATAGTGTTTGCTTTTAGATTCATAATGAGTGTTACTAGTGGAATTCAGAAGCCGACTCGAACAACGTTCATCTTGATATCGGCATTGCTATTCGATTTATTCGCTTTCACTTGTATCCTTCCACTATTCCCATCAATAATCGACTTCTACGCTAAACAACAACATAGAGTTGGTGGAATATTTCTTAAAACAATTCTAAATTTGAAATACAGTTGAGGAATAAAATGTTTTAAATATTGAATTGAAATTAATTTAGATTCTAAGCTAGATCTATCTCAAGTTTATGATCATCAGCCGATCCTGATATCTAGCTCTGTGATAGGATACATCTGTTAATAATAAGCAACACTCAGGAATGGGTACATGGGCAATTATATCAATATCCGAGAGGATCAATTGTTTTAGTAGACAAATAAATCAACGCATTTAACATTTGAGTTAGTGCACTTAAATATTACTCTTATTTGGTAATGTGATCATTTGTATTCATTTAGCAGCAAATCGCTATTTAAGGATCAACTCTACGATATATTCGAAACGACAACGAAAATTTTTCAAGATGCGATCGGTGCTCCACATTCGAAACGATTCAATTCGGTCTTCTTTGGTGGTATATTTTAAATTCAATACAAATGATCGATTCTAATGGTGTAATGCAAGTTTTCCATTTTAATGTTTAGTTGAACGAAAAATTTTTGAGTTTCAAATAAATTTCTCATCAATTTATAATTCTGTTTTTTTTTCAATGGACTTTTTTTCCGAATGTAATACTTTTAACAAAATTATACTACAACTTTATTTATAGGTTATAATGTATCATAGGCAGTAATATAGTAATATAATTGTAACGCGAGCTATAATATAAACTTATCCTATGGATTCTTTTTTTTTCACACGGGAAACGTGGAAGGTTTATCCTTGTTTCTCTTCAGTAGTAATCTTTTATCTAAAATGAATCAATGAAAGTTTAATTTTTTTTTTCGTAGAATTTCAATGCATTCTTCCCAAAAAGTTGATATAGCACGTGGATTTATATGAAAAAAAAAAGTTTTACGTATAACACGTTACATTATCCAACGAAAAGCTTTACCACAATTTGGAAGTATTCTTAGGGGGGAATTTTTTACCCGAGGATATGGATATGAAGATCGCTTCAAAATATTGCACATTATTATGCAAATATTTTAGGAATTTTGGGATCGCTTTTCTCAGCATTGCAATTTCTTTCGTCGCCACTATTGGGTGCTCTTTCGGATGTCTATGGAAGGAAACCACTTTTACTTTTGTCGATATTTGGAAGTTTGCTTAGCTATTTTGTAAGTATCAATCAATTTTTTGTTATCTACTGAACGAACCAAAATTGTTTGATGTTTTTGGAGATATAGATTTTAGTATATCTCAAAATATGAATGGAAATATATATTATGCAATATTTCCTCCATCCCTGAACTTTGATATTTAATGTATTCAAGATTTTGAGATTTAATCAGTATTACTTCTCATCAAAGTATGGCGTTTGCATGACACTAGCATATCATCTATGATTAATGAAATTTTAGAATATTCGTTGCGATTATTGCAATCTTAGGACATGCTCTATAATTATTGCAATTCATTGCAATATTGAGATATCGTCTAATAATAATTATTACGATAAAAAGACTCATAGAGTTGCCTAAAACAAAAAAAAAATGGTGAAAATTTTTTCAGATATGGTCTCAGGCGTCGACATTTTCAATATTTGTTTTGTCACGTATAATTGGAGGCTTAAGTAGGGCAAGTATATCGATCGCAACGGCAATTATCTCCGATATCTATCCAGAGGAACAAATTGGCAAAGGAATGGTATTTATTTCGATGCATAAATTTATCTATGATCGCTAAGCATGAGCATGCAACTTTTCAAGCATGCAAATTTATCTATGCAAATTTTCGTATTTTTTTAATAGACGGAAATAAAAAAAAAGAAGATAGCTTTATTTTTTTTTATTATTATTCAATCGGTTTGCATTATTATGCTACTTATATCTTCCCCAATAAATGGAAATGGATTTAAGGATTTATTATAATTGCCCACTAAATAATTCCAAGCAATATTGATTCCAATGTTTATGTTTAGATGGTTCGAAAACGCATTACCTCTTTTCTGTTTCATATTATAATATGCAAATTTGTCGATTAAAACCGATTTCAGCATATTTCACTTTGATTATTAAGTTCGTCTTCTCCGTCGATTCGACGTATAGTTTCTATAAAGTAGCACTAAACGATACTGGTGTTGGAGGAGTTGCAGAATACGAACGCATCTTTCAAAGAGTGATAATTAGATCATCTAGGCGGAATTAGTGATATCAAAATTAGAATACAGCGATAATTAGATCATCTAGGCGGAATTAGTGATATCGAAATTAGAATACAGCGATAATTTAATCATCAAATCATAATTAATCATACCTAGCTTAGAGTATATCTATAGTGAAATATCATACAAACTATTACAAAGTGATTTTTATTAAAGGCTTTAATTGGTATAGCGTTTTCTATTGGATTCATCATTGGACCCATGTTTGGAGCGTATTTTTCGCATTCATCTCGTATATTCACCACGGATGATCATCTTTATAATACTGCAGCTAATTTTGCACTTCTTTTAACTCTTATCGAAATATTTGTTATATTATTATTTATGTCGGAAACATTAAATCCTTTAAAGCGGGTAATTATATTCGATCGTTTCTGTAATAATTTTTTATTCTTCTCAATAAAAAAAACTTTAGCAGAATTAATAGAGATTAGTAGATCGAAGAATGAAAAAAAAAAAAAAATATAAAGAAAAAAAAATTTTTTATATTTTTCATCATCCTTATTTCTATAATAAAATAGAATACCTCATAAAAATCGAAAAATTAGCATACACAAGTGAAAGATTAGAGGATTATTTGCGCAGATTATTGTGCCTTTGTTTATATGGAAGACGAAAAAAAAAAGAAAAATAGGCTAACATGTGTAATTCATAATTTATGTGGAATGAAATGGTACCAACATATTTCTTTCTATATATATTTATCAGTTTCATTAATTAATAAGTGAAAACTTATCAGCTGAAAAGCGCTTTCTGCAAATATTAGCAAAATATGACTTTCGTATTTTTCATTTACAATATTTGCATTAGTCAGAAATATAAATGTTATCAAATATTTTCACGCATAGCATAAATCAAATATTTCAAAGGATGCCATTTGAAATTAACTTCGAAGGTGCTCTCAGGTATCATTAGAATGGAACAGGTGTCGTTATGAATTTGACGGCTTGACGGCTATCTGGTTAGGTAAGTAGTTGACATTTTCCATAACCGAATTATTCTCTCGTATAAATTGTTCCGGTGTGGATTGCTATCATTTGCGTACCCATATAGCCCCTTGACTGGCTCAATTATAAGGCAGCTGGTTGTAAGTGCATACAGACGTCTATCTTCAGAAGGCAACGGTAACGGACGTTTGGAATAATTGTGCTGTATATGTGAAGCCAAGTGCACTGTTTCGATTTTGTGCCGTATCGAATACAATAGCCAAAAGAGGTATTTCCTTGAATATTCGTTCAGTCGCATCTGATTGTCTGTCTTTGATGTAATAGTCTCATCTACCTGTCCCATCCGAGTGTCGGTTGTTGTCTGTCGCTGTCGTGAGAGGGAGTTTTAAAGGAGGAAGGTTATTGCGATGATGCATAAAATCAATGAAATCATATCCTTTAGGAATATTTCAGCAGTCAATTGTTATCTATCATTATCGTTCATATATTATGGAGAAGTATTTCAGAGGTACTAATAATGAGAGCATATGGAAGAGCATATTTTATTTATTTATTTATTTATTCTGGACTTGAATTCACGCTCACTTTTTTAACTCATATGCGTTTTCATTATGACAGGTTTGTGGATAATTTCGATGATTATAGAAATGATTCTATTGCTGATTAATAACTTTAATTTACCAAATAGAAATTACCTTCGAAAATTTTTGTAAGTTAAGTCTACCTTTCGCTCGCTTAATCAATAAATAGTATCAAATACGTATTTTGAGGTCATTTAGCGCAAAAAACCAATGCAATCAAATATGTTGAAAATATATGCCAACGCTCGAAAATTTTTAAATCATAGCAAAATATCTGCATGATTGAGGGTTTTACCTTGGCAAATGGAGAGATAATCATATTGTTTCTTCATTTTCGGAGTCAGCTATCATAGACTCGCATCCATCTGTCGATTTCTAACAATCACCTATCAATACGGAGATGCGGCGAACTTTGGGCCACTCAGAATGAGAACACCAAGATAGTAAATGAGGATCAATCCATAATTCCAATCGACTTCTTCAAATAGCATGCGGAAATCATGCGATTTTTCCTGATCCAGAAAGGCATTTAGTATAGTCTGCTTAAATTTAGTTCTTCATCAAGAATTTCCTCGTTAATGAGCTTCTTTCGGCAAAGGTTTTGAGGCAGTGGGTGTAGCGATTCACCGAATCTAAATTCCTCGGGAAAATTCCCGAAATTAAGAATGATTAGGTTGCTTTATTCAACCGTAATGTCATCATTAGAAGCCCTCTTCTTCAACCATCCTTCATTCCCTATCACCTTAATTCGAATACTATCACCTAAACAATCCTTAATTTTTATACAGCATTTAGTTTTTTTTTAAAAAATATTTTCGATATATGTTGTATTCACTTTCGTCAAATCTGTAACATCAAATAATTTCCCTCATCAACATTTTACCAAACATACAAACGTTATCAAAAGATTTTACGATAAAGCTATCAATTTTTATAGACTCGAATAAAATGTGCATTAAATTTGCAGCATGCAACAAGGAAAAATGTACCTTTTTACGGGTATTTTGATGATGCTTCTTCAAGGTGGTCTAGTACGGCGAATACCTGCCGAAAAACTACACCAAATTGTTCTTTTCGCGATTGCTTTTATTATTCCTGCTTTCATAACGATCGCATTCGCTGAAACACAAATTGTCTTCTATGGTGGCCTTACCCTCTATGCTGTCGGTTAGTTTGAATGGAGCTTGTTGATGTTTCTTCGTTATTTTCGATTATCATATAGGCGTTTAGCTTAGCGTAGCTGTGCAATGTACTGGTGTTTATTTTTGGCGAAAATCTATCATGATAGATGGAATCAGCCAAGAGCGATAGTGATGACGACGATAGCTAACGAGCGCTTATATGCAAATTTTCCATTTACTATAGTTTTGAATTAATAACGGCGTATGCAATATTGAGATAATGACCGGAAATTCAAAAATTTCCCACCGACACGGAAGAGGACAAAGGCACTAAAGTTGCAATAAATTTGAGTATGAAGTGAACAATGGTTTGCATCTGAATTTTTATATATTCTTTTAGTTATTCGACGAACAAATTCAGTAAAACCCCTTTGAGAGCGAACAATTTCTTAACGTTGTAGGTTAGCATTTCGTTTTTTGCGACACAGTTAGTAAAGACGATCTCTCAATTTTTGAATATCTGAAATGACACTTAATGGCAAATATTGAAGCGTCGGCGATTGTCGTGCCGTGTCTGACGTCTTGTGTGTCGAATTTGGCATCCGCTCATTCGAAGGGTGCTACTATTGGTGTATTTCGTTGTTTGGGTGCACTAGCAAGAGCGCTTGGTCCACTCTTCGCATCTACATGTGATTCGTTTATTTTTAAATTTATAAAAAATGTTGATCATATACATATGCATCAATTTTGTTGACTTAATTGCCAAGTCGTGGAAGATTTTTTGTGGATGAAATTTGCGTTTAATGATTTAAAAAATCACTTTGCGCTTCTCTACCCGTTACGATAATTAGATTTTCGTTGTGAGGAGTGAATTTCCTTTTTCTTCACAAAACTATAAAGAAATATTCTCAAAAAAAAAGGAAGGATGCGAGCAGGAAAGGTAAGAGGTCTTTCTCTTCACTAATCAAATTGCGACAATTCACAATTGGAAACGAAAAGTTTCAGGTGATTAAGCAATATTTTACCTTTCTATGACTGTTAAACTTATTCTATCATGTGTGATCTTTCATATAATATTGTGCGAAAATGAACGTGTGCTAAAACGTGAAATCGCCTTCTAAGTAACGCATATTTTTTGATAGATATTTGCCATACAGGGAACGCCCCCCCCCCCCCCTCTTTTCAGGTCATTATGAAAATTAAAAGCTTTAATTCCTCAACATTAAAGAGTAGAGTGATGTACTCGAATATTCAAAATATTTGAATCAAAGAGAGGTGTAGAAATTGATGGAATGAATGAAATGAGATTTCCTTTCAAGGAACTCTTTATTAATCGTAATTCAAATTTCTTATGCGAAAATTTCGCCAGAAATATGCATATAGAGATTTTCACTAATATTTACAATATTTTACTACTTTTTTTTTCTCATTCAATTATACCAAATTCTCGTATATTTTAGATCTTATAGTCTCAAAGATCCAATTTCCAATTATTTCATACATTTTACGTTCTTTCATTTCATAGATTTCTATTTAAAGAAAAAAGCTATTATAATTGTCTATATTTCAGTATTTTGGCTCATTGGACCAACAATCTGCTATACAATTGGTGGAATTGCGTTGATTGTACCATTCGTTATGGTTAAGAATATCGATGCAAACAGAGCAGATGTTAAGTTCGAATAAATATTCTATTTTTTTCTGTAAGAGATTTCATAATAAAATATTGTCCATTTATTAATAATACAGCGCAATACTATTGCTAATAAACTTTACATACAAATATTTCTAAGAGAGGATGATTTATGGGTAATTTATGGGTAATGATTTATGGTAATTTATGGGTGATTTATGGGTAATTTATGAGTAATGATTTATGGGTAATCTAAGAGAGGATTTATGGGTATAGGTAAAATAATGAATTTAATTTAGAAGAGAATAAAGATAACAACTGTAGAGCGGGCGGCAAGAAAATTTTGGTGGCAACTATTGTCTACCTTTACAACTACCCTATACAAGTGGTAAATTGCTTTTTTAAAGTAAATCTGAGTAAATTTACAATTTTGTATGCAATTCAATCGATAAAAGAACAATATGGATTCTTCTTCGCATAGATTTCTGTTCAGAGTGCTTTCTTTCGGCCAAAGATCAACTGAAAATAAGCTTAATGGAACATTGCAACTGATGGAAAGAGAAGTGCGACTCGCTGTTTGCTAATAGCAGATTTGTTCTTTGGTATATTCGAGGCATTACTCGCTTGGCACACGAAAAAAAAATCTTCTTACATCAAGCGTAACACACGAAATGAACTTACCTTTGTGTTATCTGAGCAGGTATTATTCAGCTTGTCGATATTTAAAATTATCGAATTACGATATAAGCTGAATTGATCGCAATAATTCTACAAGTTCCAATCATCAAATCATCACAATTGATATGACAGTGAAAATGAACTCGTTGAGAAATTGAACAGAAGTGAGACGAGTTTTTCAGCAATTTCGAAGCATATCATGAACTTGTTCCACAAACTCAACGAACAAGCCATCATGAAAGAATTATGGGCATTACATAAATTGCGCTCTAACCGAATCGTTCCACAATTTGACAAGGAAAAAAAAAAGAGCGAATAAAGCTTGAATGGAGGCTGATTGCAATAGATGATGATCACTTAACCTACCCACTTCTCTATTTCTTTGACGCATTTCTATTCTTTGCCTAACTTTCCATTTTATGTCATCCGGTAGGCGTGTTAAAATTAGCCAATTTTGAACGTTCCATTATTTAAATTCATATTATAAAAACTTCTACTTCTTCAATCATTTTTGTTATCGCTTTTAATGAATTTTTGATATATTTTTTTCATAGGTAAAAATGTTTTCGATAGCAATATTTCTTGGTTATTATTCTTTTGTTGTTGATAGACTTCAACGTAACAAATTCTAAGCTATACTTTCGCTATGGATATACGTTGTGATATTGGAAAGTCTTTGTTTTAAGTCCATATATAGAAATCATGTTCACTTAAATTTGATTTACTTGTCGTATTCGAGTAACTAATTAAACGATATGTAAATCCAGAAAAAAAAACGAATTTCATGAGTTCACTATAGTGATATAGATTCTACTCCATCATTTCTAATATTATTATAATTTAATATTTGAGATTTGATTATTTTCTATTACTAGTTGAATTTTTTTCTCATTAAGAAATATTTCGAATTTCAGATTCAAAAAAATCGAAATAAATATCAAGATGAAAATAATTGGCGTAATTTACATAATGGTATTATATTTCGGCGAAATAAATCCCACTAAAGACAATGAATTTCCATCAGTGGAATTTCCTTCAGTGGATGATATCGATGAGGATGATATTGAAACGACAACGATAATCGATTCAACAAAATCCGAGGATATGCTTGATATGCCACCACCGTTGCTTAATATTGAAAGTACTTCAACATCCGTATCATCCTCTACTTCATTACATGATTATGAAGATTCGCAAACTTCGTATATCTTTTCGACGCAATCTTCAATAAGCACTTCCGCCCCATTCCCGACTCCAATTAGCTCGTTCGATATTCTCATGAGGAAAGCAAAGGTTGTACACTGACGATTTATTTTGATTTAGTTTATTTAATTCCGAAAATATCCAGCCTAAAGAAAGATTTCACACTATACATCGAAAAACTATATGATAAAACTTTGAAAGTGTAAGCATTGTAAGTGGTTTTCCATTCTATTGCTATCCACTGTAATAGATTGACGAGATTATATTCGGAATAAACAATGTCGACGTCGAAACGGTACTCTACAATTTGTCGAGAAATTTTTCTGATACAAATAACAATGATGAAATGACGATCATTTGTGCGGTTACTAATACGACGAAGAAAATATTTCCTGAACGAAGCAGGAAATTTGCATAAGATTAGAATATATGCATTTAATGATGCTCAATTTTTATTCAAATGTCATTCGAGAATGCAAACAAATAAAACAAACTTGAAAGATTTGCAAGAATTCTAAATTTCCATTTTCATTTGTTTTCATGAATGATGTCATGAGTTTGATTGTAGTTCGATGTCATGAGATCATGAACTTGAGATTGAGCATTATGTCTTTGGTAATTCGAATGTGTCAATCGAAAACTAGCGAATGAGAATTACTTCTCGAATGGGTATTCATGCATTCTATGTTTAGAAATTCGCCGATGAATATCTATCAAAGGGACAACAACATGAATTGCATATCGCTGTTGTGAACGCTCGAGCAACTGGAGCAGATCGTGATGAAATACGACGAGTGGTACTTCGCTTCCTTAATTCCGCTCTAACCACTCAACAAAAGAAACATATTTCAGCGCGGAAAGAGGAACTAAACTATGAGTTCAGCGATGAGGCCGTTCTTCGCTCGCAATGAAGTTTGCATAAGCAATCAGAAATGCAAAAATCTTTTCAAAACGATTGTAAATTTGTATGACTTGTTTATTGCTCATTTATCGATCCCATAAAAAAATTTGTGTTGGATATGAAAGATTAATTGTTGATTGTATGTTTTGTAAGCAACAGATTTCTCGAAGGGAATTACTGCATAGTGTCTGGTTCAAGCTGTAATTCATCAAAAAGTTCGTCGCTTTCTGTAGCCAATGGATTGGCGCTTCATTTCGACCGATCCCTACTGCAATAGCAAGATCATTCAATTTCTTGCACAAACTAAGAGCTGCTTCAAAGTAACGGCAGCATTTTTTGGTGTTACTGTTCACAAAATGCAGTATGCATCCCAACCTTAGTATTTGCTAAAACTAGTAATTCTGAATTTTTTTACAGTTTAGAATGCCTTGGCAACAACTAATAAGCACCTTTTCACGACTTGTGAATATATTGAAACGAATTCATTGTTCAATTGTTACTTGTTGGGGCTACGACTTAACTGTTACGAATGAATGTAAAATTTATATTAATGTTTGAGTAAATAGGTGCATCGCTGATTATTATTCTAGCCAATTCGTTCAATATATACATGATTCATTTGTTTATGAGCTGAGCGAAACGCGTTTACAGACAGCCGCTAGAAAAGCGCTGTCAATGAGACCTCAGAAATCCGATGAAGGGAAATTTGTGAAAATGAAAACGTACTGTCGTAATCATACGGTACTATCGTCCGAAAGTGATACGTTAAACAAATTTCGACAAATTCTCAAAGAAACAATCGTCGTCGTCATCCATGTAACGCCGGGAGGCAAGCCTTCTAGAGGATCGAGAATGTTAACTGATAAGGCGTAAGCGTTCATTTGTATGCGTAATAGGGTAATCGCTCTTATAATAAAGCGTTGTGATGTCGTGATAAACATCGAAAACATAGATTCCGTTCGAATAAAATATCACTAAATAGTTTCGGAATTCTGAATGGAATTGATTCAGTAATTTGCTATTGAAAAAAAAAAATTATCCATATATGGATTCAATGAGAGAGCGAAATAAAACTTGCTTGAATATAATAATGTATTAAAAAAATGTATAAAAAAAATAATGTATAAAAAAAACTAATTATTTAGGATGGTATTTCACATGAAAAAAAAATTTTTAAAGAATTCGTCCAATTTACGCGAAAAATATAGAAAATAGGTTTTTTTTTTTTTTTTTTTTGATTACGCAACCTCTACAATTAAAGATATATTGCTTTCTCGAAAATTTTCGATTCAATGCGGTTTATTGATTCGATGATCACATAGCAAAATTCTTATCATGTTAGCGCTATTAAAAAAAAAAAAAATTTTGACCGATTTATGAGAGATTGTTTGACTTTTAGACGTTCTCTTTTAGACGAAAAGTTTTCGAATCTCGTTTTTTTTATTAAAATTTTCGAGCGTTTTACTTCAATTACTAATTAATGTGAATTTATGATCTTTGAAATATATCGTCTGTGATGTGTTTTTGCAATTTTCTACTCTCATTTGCGGGTCCATCTTTTTATCTCCTCACCTTCGATTATCATCAAATTATCTCTTTTAATCAACGAGGGATATTGCCACAGATGTTATTCGCTACACGGTGAATATATACATTCATAACGTTTAGCGCTTCTCGGCTTCTGATTTCATCAAGTGGAACTGCTTTCCGAATGATGTAACGCTATCGTTTTGAGGCTTTCAATTCTAGTCGGCTTCCAACCTGACCCAAACGCTCGAAATTGCCTGCCCAACAACCTGACCTTAAGTGAATTCGACCTTGTGTCAAGATTTAATTGACACTTGGCAATCATTGAAAGAGGAACTTCACATAATCAGTATTCACTAAAAAATTTGCTCAAACAATACAATATTATACCGAATCTGAATTGCTAATATTTCGCGCTCTCTATGACTACATAGATTCACTCTAATGCATTATAGATGGTATTACGAATTCCTCAGGCAGTCGTTTCACCGTACATAGTTTCACTGATCGATGTTTTCATCTAATAGAATGGCGCATTTTTCAAAGCATTTGTTTATTCCTAACTGACTTTCATTGAAGTTGTTAGGTATTTTTAACTTTTATTCTACTGCAACTTTATCGATGAAATATTGAAAAGACTCTCAGTAATAAAGTGTTACAGTTTGTTGCTCTCTCTATTGGGTAATGCCCTGGCTGAGACATGACAGAATTTCGATGAAGTACTCATGGAAACATATGAAGGAAATAGGAGTTGAAATTGCGGCAAATTGGATTGGCGAGCTAGTCTCATCAGTCCTCGTTGATCATTTCTACCGTTCAGTTTTCACAGTGGAACAGCAGTTAACTCATTCTTGACGAGGAGGAATAAACTCCAAGGCTGCATAAATCATAAGCTGAAGAGTTTTTATGCGGCGTTGTTTGCTGCCAAGTGAATTCATTAGAAATTTCTCTCGATGTAACTATTCTAGAGCAGAGCACATATGAGTACATCAAGCACCGGAAGGGAATATTCTTGAAATGTGATTTTTTTTTTTTTTGTAAATATTCTCCTCAAAAATACCTAACATGTTAGACATTTGCGCCTCTATAGTATTAGATTGAGTAAAAATTTTGCTCGCATATTCTACATAGAAATTAAACGCAAAAATTTAAATAAGCTGGATAATGATAATTTAATTCTAAAGAATGGCATCACTTTGAACGCAATGAGTAGAAAAATTCGGAAGGAAAAAATATTGAATTTTATTTTTTTCTTTTAGTTGAAGTAGGTCATACTTCTTCAAAAGTAAGTAATAACTCTAATAAAACATATGCGAAGGTTCATTTAAGTGAATTTCTAGCGCAAGTTTCTAGCTTTATAAATGTTGATGAAATTTTTTTTAGTTGAATTATAATGAAATGCACAGAATTTGGAGAATTCTCACCTATATTTCATATTTTTTGAAGCATTATCAAATGTACGTCAACTATATATATCGCGTTTTTTTAGTGAGAATATCTAGATTGTTCAGTGATTTCAATTAAACGCATTAAAAGGATCTATCATAGAGTGAAATGCGCGATGTGATGCGCTTTAAAGTAGTTTTACTGATGATGCACAAAGTGATTGAAAGAATACTTATGAGATTACCTTGGAAATGAACTCTTGAGTTGATCTAATAGATAAGAACAGGTTGTCGCAGAGGTAATTCTCTGTAATTATGGCCAGAGACAACGTTCTACATACGGTAGTGCCATAAAGAACGCTCTTGAATATCACTGTGATCATTGTGGAGCAGACGTTTTTTTTCGGTATATTTCGACACATGAATGTCTCACAGGTGATCCAAGAAGCAATATTGGAAAGAACTTATAAATGGATATGTTTACCTGGCAAAGTCAATAAGGTTAGATTCAGGTGGGACTAATACCTAAGATTTTGCAATTAATTGTAAAAATTAATGCACTATTCGATCTTGTAACATGCAAATGGAACGCTTGCACTTCAGTTGTTCCCTTTTTATTATATCATATGGCAATATGAATCATTGTTATTGAATACTTTTTCAGCTCTTTTGATACTTTCATAGTTACACTGCTAATGTCGAGCAAGTAAGTAGCTCCATCTTCAAATGAATTCCTTAAAACAGTTTAAAAAGCGATTCTCTCCATTTTATTATATTGTTGAAATATGATACAAACTGCTCATTGCATATAAAAATGAATTTTATAATTTTGATAATTATAGGCTTATTTCTTTTTGAAATAAAGTTTTTGTAATAATGTTGCAATTTAATGAATATTTAAATGGCTCAATCAAAAGTATTCTTTGTTATTGAGAGGTGCAATATTCACGAATAAATTTTTTCCTCTAAATTCAGCCTAAAATTCCCGTTTCCTTCCTCTCTCTCTCCTATTGGAAATTATTGCATTCATATGATTATTTGCAAAGATTACTGAGAGAAGTTCGCATATTTGGTGATGAAATATAACATCTCTTATAGAATTCATCAAATATCTTCTTATAATGGTATATTTTCCCTATGATTCGGATTAAATTAAATTTTTTTTCCCAAACAAATTTGCATAAATAAATTTCTTTAATTTTTTTATGCGTTAAAAATTGAAAATTTTTCAACGATCAAAAATTTAAATATTTATTAAATAATTCTCTTAAATAAATTTTTCAAATATCTCATAGTTCAAATGCGAAAATATTGAATTCGCCTAAAAATGCAAATTTTCATTTTAATTAAAAATTCATTTATGTCGCATTAGATATGAATAAAATTCCACTATGATGATAAATTTTCTCGTTTATGGTTTTTAACGAAAACAATGAGAAATAAATAATGAATGATTACATCAATCGACATCCGCATAGAATCAAGCAGATCTCATAGATGATAGTGTTATATTTATAAAAAAATTAACTATTGAAAAATAATAGTACTTCCTGATCTTTAATAAATGATTTTTTTAAATTTTACTTATTTATTTTTGGTATATTCCATAAACTATCAAATTGCATTACGATTCTCATCACAATTTAATCGATCCTAAAGAATATAGATTACCGACGCAAATGACTTAACACTTCCCGTAGCTATGAAATTAAATCGACTAGAAAATGATCGAAAAAAAACGACCGCAAATCATTGAGGTCCTAATGCATCCGAGGATTGAACATCGAAATGAAATTTTGTTTGCAAAAGTTCTCTCCGTTCAAAAGAATTTCTGCCATTGCAAAAATGAAAATTTCTGCAAAAAAAGCGTCACCATCGTTGGTCGTCATAAATAAGTATATATATATATATATATATATATATATATATATATATATATATATATATATATATATATATATATATATATATATATATATATATATATATATATATATATATATATATATATATATATATATATATATATATATATATATATATATATATATATATATATATATATATATATATATATATATATATATATATATATATATATATATATATATATATATATATATATATATATATATATGTATATGTATATATATATATATATATATATATATATATATATATATATATATATATATATATATATATATATATATATATATAAATTTTTTGATTATAGTGGTGCTTTAATTGAAGTTTTTCTAATATTTCAGGGTAGAGGTTAATTCAGAAAGTTTACTACGATGTCTTATAACTTGAAATAATCACTTTCATTGCTAATTTTTAAATTAAACATGAAAAGTTTGTATAGAAAAAAGTCATATTTGTATGTCAATAATATTCTATAATATAGTGGAAGAATACAAATTTTTCCTCTATTCAACTAATTCTTATTGCAAGAGCACATTGCAATTAATAAGGAAGTGATATTTGTACGTTGTAAATTGCAACGAAATAATATTCTTATCGCTATCTATAATTAAATCTTACGTTGCAAACATTCCGTTGCGTGGAGCATTTCACAGCAAAGATGAATTTAATGTTCACTGATCGTTGACTATAGCAAATTATTCGCTTCACTATTTACCTCACTAAGTATTTATCCTATGTGAAGCGTCGTTGTGCCAGATGGCTAAAACCAGCTTATCAAGCAACAAAAGTTTTCTGTGCCATGAAATTGTGCTCGACTTTTCCGACAACCAGCTGTCAGAAATGTTTTAGTTTATTCCAACAGCATCGACCAAGAATAAAAATACATTACCTTGAGCACAAGTTTGTATTCATAGATGGTGACGTTTGCACGTCGAAACCTTCTATTATAAATAATCGTTGCTTATATCAGCGCTACGACATATGCGCCACGTTCTATTAAAATTTTCACATCGTATCGGCCAATGCTGAATTCATCAATTATTCGTGTTTTATATATACGATTATGTTTTTGTGCATTGATTATTTATTACTTACACAAATAATAAATAAACATTTCAGAATATTTCGTTAAAAATTTTAATTATTCGTTTATTTTTTAATAAAATATTTTCATTTTTTTAAAAAATTATTAAATTGCTGAATTATGCTAAACATCAAGTTTTCTTTTTTCGAAAAATAAAGATGGAATTCGATTTAATTCCATAAATTCTTCGAGAATTTATTCTTTCACTATCAAGCTCATATCTATATAAAATTCTCATTAATTTAATGCGATTATTTAAAGTTAAATTGATTGCAAAGTATAAAAAAGTATAAACAAAAACTAAAGTATTTAATTAAAGTGTAATCAAAGTATTATGAGTATTTAATTGTTAGATAACTATCTCATAAAGGGTTGTTCATCTTTTCCCGTTCTGAAAGATATTTGTCTAAACGATAGAGAGAATTTATTCTTAAATAATGCTGAAAGATGAATTTAAGGCATTTAATTCCTTAATATATTTATTAAGATAATATTGGAATGATTGAATCTCACAGTTCTCACCTGTGTATTTCGTCAACGAGAACATTTCAATCACCTCATCAAATAGTTTTTCAATTATTCAATCACTCTTTTAAATAGTTTTCAATTATTTCAATTATTCAAATATTTCATTTCAATCAATCACCTAAATTATTTCTATATGATGTGAAATAATTTTGCATTCATAAAGAATTTTAATTCGATATTTTGCATTGTTAATCATTATTCAACGATTGTCTTGCATAGTTGTTTTACTTCCATAGATAGAAAAAAAAATGCAAATATCTCACACGTTGTTTGCCGATAAGAAAATAATACCAAAATATATTATCATGAAAAATATTCTCGACGACTAGATGACTCCTTAGGCTTTGGAAATTTCCGAATTTGGGAAATCTCGTAAATTTCACTTAGAAAATTTATTTACTTAGGAATTTTAAGAATAAAATAAAAAACATCACGTACTTTGGAAATTTCCGAATTTATTAATTTATTGATTCTAATGTTGCAACTATCGAACAGACAGATAGACGGACACAAATGCACTGTTGTGCCGCCCGAGGACTGATGCGTTGTCCTTCGATGTCCGTTCGACCGTCCACGATTGGATTGTCGCTTCGCTTTTATAGGGTCGCTCAGATTCGTCGTTCCCAGCTCTATTGAGTCGTCATTTGCTTAATCTTGATGGGGATGTTGTTGGTTAGCGCTTTGTAAAGTGTGTTGTGAGAATGTTTCAAGTCTTAGTCACGTTGTTTTGACTTGCGGTTTTCATAAACTATGCATCGAAGATTGCTTCGACATGCACTAATTCCAACGTTGTTGTAATTTGATCGATTCTTATAGGCGAATTTTACAAGGGCGCCTAAAAGCATCATGATGCAACTCACGAATTGGATCCGATTCACAAACATATCGAGAAATCTTCTGTAAAGTACAAAGCATTAGCATTTTGCCATTATTATATTAGCGGAATTTCATTATTCTTTGCATGCAAAGACAAAATCTCCTTTAATGGCTTTGCAAAACTTTTTTTTCTCAAAATTCCTTCTAAAATTTGTATCGCAGAATTGTGATGATATCTCTCATTTTTATTTCTGCACTTTAATCAGTGTGATCAACACTTCCGGCATCGTTTGTTCAATAAAGAGAAAATACACCGAGGACGTCTTAAGACCAATGATCTGCCTAGTCAATTTCACTTTGCATTAATGAAATAATCAATCCTTAAATTTTTCAAAACATATTTCATTTTTTGTTTTTTATTCAAGAGTATTTCCTATAGCATTTTTTTTCTTCAAATTCTGCAGTCAAACCATCTTACAAACTCAAAAATATATTGACTGATTTTATTGTTATATTAAAATAGAGGACTTAAAGCAAAATTGCTGAAATTGAGATGTAAAGCTTCGCAGATCTATCCTCAAAAAAGAGTACTTGTTCATTTCTCCACGCTTCACTGTTAGAAAAATTTCAGAACTGGAACGTGATAGTTAATGAGTTATGTTGGCTAGGCATGTGGGTGAGGGGGAGGGAGGGGGAAGGGGATTTCTGCACTCAATCATTTCATAAACTCATTTACTCTTCGAAATATTGCAATTTCTTATAGCAACTTAGTGAATGAGTTTCTCATTTCCTTTTATAGCATAGAAAACTATGCAGTGATCTGTATACCTACTTAAAAGCCCAAAGGTATTTTCCTATATAAGTGCAATATAACATACCTCTTTGCATTTTTTCTTTCTACTGTTTTGTCATCATCAAATATTATGCGTGAAAACTGAAATAAATTCACCAACATTATTATAACTTTGCAAATGAGAGTTCTGTCCTATAGCCAGCTTGCCTGTTTCTTTGGGAAGAGAAGCTTTTCGTAAAATTCATGCAGCAATGCAAATATGTCGAATTTTCAAGCGATGTTTTATTTGCAAGGTGCAAATTGTACCCATTTCAATATATTATCGTCAGATCACTTCATATTCGTGAATATTCATAATATATGAGGATAGCACTCGATGTTGAACGAGGCTACTTCTGGGGTGTTCTTGAAAACTCTATTCGAATGTCCCGATTTTTTAAATTATTGAGACCCGCAAGAGTGTCCTTTGTACACTGACAAAAAATTAATTATTCAGCATATTCAATATATGAAACGATTAATGTAATATAATGAGAACTAAATGTTAATCAGTTTGGTAATCTCGATTCTTAGAAAGGTATCGCTCTGATGTCTAGCCTGAGTGCGAAAGACGGCCCAATTATATATATATAAATATATATATATAATATATAAATATATATAATATAAATATATATAAGTGCAAATATATATAAATATAAATATAAACATAAATATATAAATATATAAATATAAATAAATATAATGCAAATATATATAAATATAAATATAAACATATATAAATATAAATATAAATAAATATATATAAATATAAATATAAATACAATATAAATATAAATATAAATATATATATATATAAATATATATAAATATATATATATATTTATTATATAATAACTCGATAGAGGTAAAACTCGATAGAGGCTATGTTGGTTATTTAGTAGCCATAGCAGATACTATTTATAGAAAATTTTCTTTGAGAATTGATATGAGTAACGCGTGAATATGTGCTCGCAATTTCAACTGTTCCTAGAAAGCGAAGTTATTAGGCTCCTTTCTACAAAAGATTAATGACTTCTGCACGATGTCTGAAGTGCTTAAATTTTTTCACAAGCATATATTTTTGTTTATATTGCCTCGCAAAAGTTGAATTCCATCTTCAATAAAATAATCGATTAACTGAGCGGAAAGAAAGAGTAATTTACTCGTTTCACATTGAGTAATTGTTTTTCCCTTTTATTTGATTGATGACTTTAATACAACTTCATACAGCATCAATTGCATATACCTGTTCAGGTGTCGCATCTTTAGTCGTATTTATATTTATTTATTTTTAGATTTATTTATCGGTAATATTAAAGATTTTCTTTTTAAAAATTGCACTTTTATGGAAGAATTTTTTTGCAGCGAATTTTCTCCGCGATGAATCATGAAGTGATATTATATATGAATATATTTCTATTAATTATCTCAGTGCTACAAACATTTGCAAATCTCATCGTTCTTATTGCATATTTTCGTAATGAAAAATGCCGTAAAGAGGATGCAATTATTTTACTCGTTTCTTTAGCATCGATCGATTTCCTTTACGCAATTCTTTTTATTCCATATGTGATCTATTTATTGATCGGTTGGGTACCATATGGTAAGTTTTCATTCAAAAATTCTCATCAATCAATTAATATTGCTTATGGGGAGCGTTTGCTTGTCTGATAACTGTACTGTATACTGTCGGATCGTGTCGGCGTTGTCTGTCTGACATCGTTTAATCATACTGCATTGTCTTGTTATCCGATCGTTCCTAAAATCCCGAAATATATTGATGGATTCATTCGTAATATCGTAATGCAAAAATGACCATGCAAGGATTTTATGTTTTACTAAGTATTAAGGTAAAAAATTGAAATTATCTACAAGATTGGCAAACGCTATCATAGCAGTTAGCTGGATAAAGACGTTGCTATTCACTTGTTGAATGTTTTAACTCAAATATGAGCCATATCAATGATGGCACCATTTTTTAAAAATTGAACAACTAAATCTATTGATCACTTCGAAGATCAATTGAAATTCCTTCTTACGAAAAATTTAATCTGTCAATATAGGTGCTAGTTATGACTATAGCCCGAAGATTATACTTGCTACTGGTGGATTACCGGCTGCTCTCATGAAATCCGGTTGTGTGCTAACCGCATTCATTGCTATCGATAGGAATGTCGCTTTATATTTTCCTGCAAAATATTATGGATTCGAGAAAAGAAGGTGAGACGTATTTTAGATTTATTCATGCGAATAGGTTACAAGTATTAGTGGCAGTAATTGGTTTTCACTGACTTGTAAGTAGCGTAGTGCGTAGTCCCTCATTTCCCGTGGCGTAGTTCCAACCCACCAGGAAGAATTCGTTGACTTTTTTCTCTCGCCTTTTCCATCGGATCGATGTACTCAAAAAGTAACCCATCGACAAGGTTTTCTCCTTCCTTTGGCTGAAAATTTTCTTCAAAACATTGCTATTTATAAGTGTCAGAGTAGTTCCATTTGCAATCAAACATCTGCGATTCAATTCGTATTAAATTGTTTTGAATTATTGGATAAGAAGTATTAGGAGAATTAAATAAGAACCAATATTGTTATTGTTCGAATGACAGATGTGGGATTACTTTTGATTTGACAATATATTCGTTTTTAAGAATTTGTGAAAGCAATGGGAGGAGAGGGGTAGGGAAGGAAGGAGGGAGGAGGAAGGGAAGGGGAAGGAGGGAGGAGGAGGAAAGTCCTGGGTCAGCTACTTGAACTGCTTCTTTCTCGGCCATTTGCCTTAATGACCTGCAAATCAGCACTTCGAGACGAGAAATGTTTTAAAAATAATCTGACATATCAAAGGCACTTTGTTGAGCAATCGCTAAGCGCATGCTCTGTTGGAAATGAGCGCCTTCGAAGAAACAGTGATATTAACCGTTGATGCTCTACGAGTAAACGTATGTCCCTCCTTCCGGACTGATCACCCCTCCCAATCCGAATCGGTTTTAAATCGTGTTCCGTATTTACTATCAGTGTGTGCATATGAAATGCGAGATATGATTCATCTTAAGGATTTTGCTTTATGCTTATATGTTCGCTTTGCTAATGGGCATAATTGACGAGTGCGTTCTATTTATGAGCACCTCAATCGCACAACATCCTAATTGCTCAACGTTTGCATGTTTCACTTCACCGGTATGATTTTATTTAATTACAACGAATAAATCAACAAATTTAGCACAAGAAAGTAGATTATTCGCTCATAACATTAATTTCATACCAGTCACTCATTCAAAGAATATTTCAAATATATATATATATATATATATATATATATATATATATATATATATATATATATATATATATATATATATATATATATATATATATATATATATATATATATATATATATATATATATATATATATATATATATATATATATATGAATACTTCTGAGGTAATATTTGATTGAAGAAGCGCACAACGATAGATTGTAATTGCAACTCGCATCATACAACCTCTCTAATTGCATAAAATGCAATACACTCTAAGGTTGCATTCAAGCGAAATTGAAATATATTTGTGTAGTTAATAAAGAAGGAAGGGAATGTTGTGATTAGTAATGCAAAAAAATTCTCGATTACAATGAAAAAATGGACGAAGTCCGATCGATAAAAAAAATTATATGTTTATCTATATTTTTCAAACAATATCTATATTATTCAAATAAATAAATTGCCTATTTAAATATTCTACGTTGTTTAATTATTATCAATTATAATGCTGGGTAAGATTCTACTATCCGGGCAATTATAGGTTGTTATAGGATGTTCTATCAGTTTTTTTAATACGGTATTATTATATTGACACTAGTTTTCCTTTGTAAAGAAATAAGAGTGCAGATCAGAATCAGTGACCGAATAGTTGCATCTGCTGTAAATTCCCATTTGGCATAATGGTGTTGTAGAATGTGTCAAAAAGATGAAATTTGGCAAAAAATTTCTATAGGTTTATGGAAAAACGAATTTTTCACCAATAGTATATATAGTCGGTTGGTAAATGAATGAGACGGTATATATTTGTCTAAAATTGTATCATTTCTTTTTTCGAATATCTATAGAGTAATTTATGAGTTGAATAATAAAAATACAGAACAATTTTGGCAGTTAATTATGCGGAGGTGAATAACGATTGCCGATAGGTGAATTTTTAAATTGATCAATTGTGCACATTAAATAAGCGGATATTCCACGAAATATGCCTTATTTCATAGTGATTTTTTCCACATTATCTTTCGTGATTGAAAAAAAAAAGATATATATATATAAATGAAAAATTTCAGTATTTTCAAATCTATTGGGGGATGTCGAATATGTTCGTGAATACATTATCGTGTGCATTAACATTCATCCTTCTCATTGCTCTTCGACGTACAATCAACAATATTTTAAAGAATAAATCCTTAGAGAAGAAACGAATTGCCGATAAATCGGTACGTTCATTTTTAAGGTCTTTAAAATTTTATGGAAGCAATTTGAGTGAGAAAATTTTCTAGATTGAAAAAAAAATGGAAAAAAGTTTTTATAAAGTAAAATTTTAATAAAAATTACCGAAAATATAAACATTTACTTTGGAAATATTTGTTCAACTAACTAAGCGAAAATATTTCATTTATTGAAACGGTAATAGAATGGTAACGATATTTGCTCCATACAAAATCGGCAAATTTGAACACTATTCAGTGTGGTAAAATCATTCGCACTTACCTTAAAACAAAATTTTCTCTCACAGCGGCATTATTATTAATATTATTATTTATTATTTATTGTTTATTGCTTATTATTTATTTATTTATTTATTTATTTATTTATTTATTTATTTATTTATTTATTTATTTATTTATTTATTTATTTATTTATTTATTTATTTATTTATTTATTTATTTATTTATTTATTTATTTATTTATTTATTTATTTATTTATTTATTTATTTATTTATTTATTATTTATTCTTATCATTATCATTATTATTAGTAAACGAGTACTAAAACTTCAGCATAGATTATTGCCCTTTTTTCCTCATAAAGCAGCTTGAAATTCCCCGAGATGCTAAGATTTCGACGTCTCGTTGAGGTTATAACGCACATTATTTGCTCATTGAATGTACTAACTCTGAATGTATTAAACCTGAAGGTACATAAAATATTTTTAGGCGACACGAACAGCTTTTTGTATTTTAGCCATCTCAGCAATATTTGGTGTTGTTCCCGGTCTGATCAATGGTTGTGCCACATTCTTGAAATTAGAGGTAATCATGCTTTTATTACGTTTTTTCTGTTTTATTTTCTTTAATATGGGTAATTCCAATTTCAATTTGGATGCTTGTAAATTTAAACAAATTGTTCCAGTTAATAAAATATTTTCCTAAGGCATAAAAAAGACATCTAAAGGTAATGCTTGAGGCAAATATTTCAGTTACTAAGCGATGTTGGCTTCTTTGTCGATATATGTGCATCCGTAAGTGGTCTCTCACATGCGTTTATTTTCGCTATGGCACATCGTGATATTCAACAGGCGATCGTCGAAATATTTACCGGCAGAAAATTTCATGTAAGAGTTAGCAATAATCGAGGTATCCGATCGCAACACGTTACGGCCTATGGAACACCGCGATGAAGTGAACTGCGGAAAGAATTTGTTACATTCATCGCGTGGATCATTCACATTTCTAAATAATCGATTCGAGTTTCATCGCGAGAGTATTTCCTTGTAGTAATTAACATCGATGAATGGAAAATATTGAAGCTTATATAACTAATATATGTCGTTTTGTTTGGCTGTCAAATGATGCGTAAAGTTGCACCAAAGAAATTTAACACCTATTGATGATCCAATCGAGGAGATGATTGCGTGTGTAATCCTCATTGACAATTCTGGCTAAGTGTGGATATGCAGACTGTGGCTAGAGCGGCACGAAGCCTACTAATCCAAATGCCACTGCCACAAACTTGACTGATAAAAAGTTAAGTGAACGAAGCCGGAACTCGACAGATCGTTGCCAACCTTTGGCGAATGGACGAATTGACAGGTGAATCACGTGACGATGCAGTCATCGGACTTATTTGATGATCTGTAAAAGGCGCACCTGTCAGAATCTCAGCGTGACAGATGAATCAGAAAGCACTTCGGAAATTTTCCACGTAGTATTAAATGAAATAACGATTAATAAATAAATGAGTGGATTTTATTTCTATAGAGGAACTTTGAAATGCAATAAACTTCTAAAAAAACAGCAAATATGCTCCGATAGTTTCTTTTTTTGCAAAGCAAATAATTTCACACTTGTAATAAAAAGCATAGGAAAAAAAATTATCATTTTTTTTTTCAAAGAGCGCTTCTTTCCGCTCGTCGAAGGTGTTTGAGGTAATTGATGAATAAAGGATCATCGCTGGGTTTTGTCATTCAAATAGGCCGGACATAATAAATACGCTCAATGTGTTAAAGAAACGCTTATGAAATGAAGGCTGTTATGGTGAATTTAGCTCGTCAATGATTGTGTTCATATTCACCTGTTTCGAGAACACATCTTACAATCCAAACTTTGTTATATACTTTGGCAAGTAAAATGCTGCATAATGATTTCTTTTTTTTGTTGTTTTCTTGCACGTCGACTTTTCCGATCGTTCGTGTGGAAATTTCCAACCGCCCTAATGACGATAATAGGTAACATACACGGTAATGAAGTCAATCCACATGCACGGTAAATGAAGCATGTAGCACCTAATCCAAATATGAGTTCCAAAATTATAAATGACTCTGGTTTTATACATTTGACTATTTGTGAGTTTGGTTTTGCGTATTGAATTCATCGGGATGGTCTGTCGCGTTGTCGCCTGAATACGATGCCGGCCGACTATATGTTGGCTAGTGTCACATTACCGGAAAACAAATCAAGAACTCAACATTCAGCAGTGCATTTCGAGAACTCATCGACTCGCGATACGATAAACTTTCTACAAGAAAAGGCCACATACTCACCTATAAATTTGAGAATATAACCAATGAAACTTATCAATTCAGTCGGCGCTGTGATATAGATTTGTGCATTTATTGTATTGAGAGGCAAACACAAATTATTGCAGAGGTGAATATTTAGGAAATTCTTCACAAGCGGATAAAATTCATGATTCATTTTATGCACAAACAATGCTCATAAAATACATCAATTTTAGGCAAAAATTTGACAGAACGAAAAGGTTGATCTCTGCTGCGTCCTTTCTAGCCGTTTTTGCTGCGTCTCTCCTAGCTCGAATTTAGCACCCATTTTGAATGCATCGAAAACCGACATAAACTTTTCTTACATCATGAAGGAAAATTGCCCATCATGCTTAGCCTACCGCTCATGGTTCTGAACAGTTAAACAATCGTCGCAATCGTTTGCCCATCAATTCGATCATAAGAAAATCAATAATGACATAATTTAGTAAAATAAACAAATAATAGAGAGTAGTATCATTAAATTCCACAAAATCCATTAATATACGCAATAGATAGATTTTTAAAAAAAGAAAATAAAATTCAATATTTTCTAAATACGAGTTGAGCGGTAGTCGTCTCATCGCGACATTTGAAAATACGTTCGCCATTCTTATCGAGCCATGAGTCGTGTTTAATCTCATAAATCGGGATATATCCATATTTTGCAAAAAGCTGAAAATTTTTTTAAAATCAGATAAACTTAAATTCGAAATTTTTGAGAAAATTTTTTATAATATTTTTGCTTGAATAATTCAAATATAATATAATCAACATGAGATTGTAGCAATTCAACGGTATTAAACTCACCTTGTTCGTACATATGAAAATAAACTCGCTCTAATATTCAATAAATAATTTTAAAAGAATTCGAGATTTTGTTGTAATTATTAGAAGCATTATATATATATATATATATATATATATATATATATATATATATATATATATATATATATATATATATATATATATATATATATATATATATATATATATATATATAGAGAGAGAGAGAGAGAGAGAGAGAGAGAGAGAGAGAAAGAAAAAATAAAATTATGAAGGAGAGAAACGAATTGAATTAATAATTAGCGCTTTTTTTTGTTGACAATCTTTCGTAAAATATGAGATTCTACAAAACCTTATTGATTGTGGCATTGTTTAAGGTCATTCATATATTTCCCGAATAATCTTAATTCTTTCGACTTCAAAAAAAAAGCTTTTGTGCTTTGTTTTGCACGATATTTATCGGTTCACTTTAAATAATGCCGAAAATTGTTGTTTGAAAATAAAAGCAAACGTATTTATTGCACACATTTTGTGAATTGTAGGCAGTTGCTTCCGAGATTGCACCATCGATACCCATTTTCCTCTGATTATCCATATCGAAGTCAAGTAATTTGCTGCAAAGGCCACGTCGAGTCCAATTACGATGGCAGGATAAAATCACAACGTTCAACAAGCGTCTCACTTCTGGCTCAACTATTCCCCAAGTCTGAAAAAGTGCTTCCATTAGAAAAGAGGTTAATCACTGAATGTAACGAATAAATCTCGGAAACTTAAGGATCGACGATACGAGGATAAACTGATAAATCCCGATTGTGATTGAGTAAACAAGTTATATGGATATAATATCATTTACATATGTTAAATAGATCACAAAATAATAGTACGCCGACTTTTAATTTAAAAAAACTATCACGATACAACACTCGCAATAAAGAAACTGCAAAAAAACTAGTTATAGTAAATTCAAATGAAGCGATCGCTTACGTTCTGTGTAGAGGTTTTTTTTCACCAAATTAAGCGTTGTTTTTGGAAACTCGGATAACGAAAAAATTGCTCTCTGTTTCTTGCAATCGTGGCAGATCTGAGCAGCAAATTAATTCAACAGTTCCATAAAAGGTATGAAGATAGAGGCACCCAACCCCACCCTCTAAGAGGAAATAGAGGGTTCGATATTATTTGATTCAACCCAAATATAAGCAGTCATTATAGGCGTTACTGTTTTACAATATTTCCTTCTCTACATACTTGCCTTGCTTTCAAGCTCGTTGACAAGGCGTACAATTTCATATGACTTTGGTCCCACTTTTTGTGCCATTTGCTCGGACTGATTTTCGAGCTCTGCGAAGAGACCGTGTTGCTGAAACATTCACTATTTCAAGTTCTTTCACGATAGAACTATTGCAGTAGAGTGGATCAGTCGTTTAGATGTTTTGCAGTGCAACAATTCTTAGGAATCTCAGCTCAGCGACTGAAGACCCACTGAGCTGCTGAAACGTTGACTTGTTGACCTATTGGACAGTTGAGCTGTCGAGTTGTTGGGCTGTTGACGTGCTGACCTATTGAGCTGCTGAACTGTTAAATCTATGGAAGATTAAAGGCCTTCAAAGTGCCAAAGACTCTTTTTTATTTATTCTTTAGGTTCTTCAAAGATGAACGTCACATTGTACTTAAATCTACATATACGTTGAAGCTGTTTTGTTTGTTCTGCGTATATACCAATTTGTTTGGTTTATTTAACACATCAGACTTGTACTAGAGCTTGGCACATCTGACTCAGCTAAGCGAAAATGTGAAAATGGCGTTTAAATTGCCGTCTTTTCATTGAGCCTTTTTCTTTTTCTTCTTAAATTGTCCGTGACTTTACTCTATGCTGCATATTTCACTGAAGTTATATTGTACTATGAAAACTCATCGATGTTTTATGAATGGAAATTCTATATCTCTAGCAAGTTGAGACACATTTAATTTTTAGATTCACACCTTTATCTGAAGTTCACTTTTCGCTAGCTTTGTTGATTTTTTAAGACGTTTCAACGTGCTACGAGAGGGTGCGGTGAATCGAAATGCTAAGAGAAAACACATCATTCAAAGATCATTCAATGCGAGAATATCAAACGTCGCAAATCTTAGTATATTTGATTACATATAATCTCATTCGTTAAATTCATTCTGCCCGATATTAGCAGCGCCTCGGCTAAAGTAAATTTTGTCGAGCAAACCTCAATCATTTCATATGTAATTAATATGAAAACAGTTTGAAGACTCACATTATCGGATGGTCTTTCGAGGATATTACATAGGCGTGCAGCAGCCAATTTCCCATCTGATGATCGAAAGGCATATGAAACCGACGTATCAATAGTCGACATTACTAACTCTAGAAAAGATTTCGTCTTATCGAGATCGAATAATCATACTGCTTAAATTTCGAATGTAAATTTAATAATATTCTTTAGTATTTTTGCGAATAAATAATTTCATATATGGAAAAATTTATAGTCCGTTATATGAGTGCCTTAGGAATTATGGTTTACTTATTGACACAATTGCCAGTCTGTTCTGTTTGGCTGTTTAAGTTTATCTTTTTGTATACATTAAAGCAAATATGAAATTTTGATAGTCGGCTGATTCTGCTGATACTTCGGGAATCTGCGAGAAACAATCATTAAATATTTTCGTGGAAATATTTCAAAAAACGTTAAAAATGATTAAGCCAATTGGTGAAATTACTCAGTACAAAAGCTATGTGAAACCAGAGCATTGGAAGAGTAAAGTAAAATGGAATATAAGCCTGAGAGCTGAATGTTATGAAGAAGACCTTTGAATAGCCAATAGCCTTCTTGTGGAGTTAAATCGAGCGCATTGCTAAGCGGTTCATTCCGAATGAAATCATCCAACAGAAGTTCCATCACGACATCGAAATCATTCTTGGTTAGCTTGATCAACTTGAGACCGTCAACCTCTATCGTTGGTGCCGCATTTTCCGCCTGAAATACTTTCGATCATTTAAAATCGATTTCAGTGAGTAGATGCATTGTTCCATATGGATATTAAACATCAAATTATTTGACATGTCGGAATAATCGATTTTTCGTTATGTATGTGAAAGCCAGATGTTGTTTTCTATTTGTTTGTTCCTATTTGCGGCATTTTTTAATTGAAATATACAGGAGCAGTAAGATAGAGAGAAAATGAAGAAAGCGAAGAGATGCGATTATCCTGAGATGCATGTGAATGTAATTGTTTCGGTACTGAAATTCAATTGCACTACAAGCTATCTCCAAACAACTTGCCTCTTAATTGTCGAAAAAAAAAGCCACGATTCGATGAACGATTGTAATGAAGAACTGTTACTTATTGAAGAATTTAATTTATTTAATTTAATTGTAATGATGAACTTACGAAATCATTTAATTCATTGCAACCACTTGAATGCAAAATTATTTCAAGGATATTTTTATTCGTTATTGGTGATATTTAAAGATAGAAAACAAATAACTAGCGTACATTATACGATGATGAGAGGGCTTGCTTCTGTATGACTAGCCTTGATGAAGCATTCGCTAAGCTTTTGATAGGAATAAAGCTTTTCATTGTGCGTAGTGATGAATATATATGAGTTGATGACGAATCCAACGATGCATGAAGACATCGTGCAGCTTGAAATAAGCGCGCACTTTTGCAAAGCATATTTTATGATGCACTTTTCGATGCAACCAAAACTAGAATTAAATAATATATAAAAGTAACTGTCATTCGCAATAAAAATAGATAGAAACCAAATGGCCGTGTGGATCGATTTCTGAAGAATATAGCAAACAAACGCAGAATGCTGAAGATTGATGCCTTTACTGCGTGAAATGATGCGAGTTTTTTTTTTAACTAATATCCCTATCGTGAATGAAATTCAATTTTTTTTCCGCTTTTGAATCGAATTTTCTAAAAGTTCTAAGAGGTTCAAAGAAACTTGATCTAATAAATATAAGAAAATTACCTAATTAATTTCAATTGTCAATATTATTGAGTCGATGCTTTGAATATAGCTGGCAAATGTCATTCAATATTTTCATCAAAAAAAAAAATTCAATTAAAATTAGACGACACTTTGTGGGTTTTCATAGTGTCAATAAATAAATTTAAAAGATATTTGCACGAAAACGAAGACTTCAAAAGAACAGCGAAAGAGAGCTTCAATGAGTCTCATATGGGTTGCAAATAGAGAGCCATTGATGAGAAGCCGTGTTCAAATGGAATGCGAATAGCAAAACAGATGGGAGCATCGCTTGTAAGACGCTTATGTCAACACTTATAGCACAACAGGTATTGTCTGAGGAGCACTCATCGAACACTCAACAATCATACCCATCCAGACAACATTCAAGCTCATATTATTATATGCAAAAATGGGATGTTCATATATAGCAATATTCTATTAATTACAACCAACGTGATTCGAACAATTTTTGCCCAATTTATTTCCACTCTTTTTTTTGAGATTTTCATTTTTTTTTCCTTCCATTGTTCCCTTAATTAAATGATCATTTTATGTGCATTTCTATCTCATTTGTTCATAATCTGGTAGATATAATAAACTCTTACGTTGTCTATATTTTCTTATTAATATTTTCTAACTAACCTTCGGTGATGATTGCAATATGTGAAGAAAAAATCTCACTGAGTTAAATATGGAAAAAGTTGATAAAAATCTACTCCCACTATAAACAGATATCAATAATTGATTGTCGATAATTTATTCATTGAATTTTGCATTGAATAACACATTATTGATATTCGTCTATAATCCCCTTAGTATATGCAAATTTTAAAATTATGACCACCAATTGTGCAGCCATTTTCAAAGGTTGAAGTCGTAAAAGTTGAATATTACTTTCTGTAATTTATACATCATTTAAGAGTTCTGCTAGTTGGTGCATATTTAATATTCATAGGTTGGATGTTTGATCGTTAATTCATTGCAAATAATATGCATAGAGAATGATTTATTATACTGCTTAAGAATAACATAATTATAACTATTAGTTATTCGTATCGAATCATTGAAAAAAATATATATAAATGTTTCTTTTTTATCTTTCAAAATGCTTTCATTCTCTTAAGCAATGATTATACCTTAATTTCCAGGTATGAAGAGTGATATAGGAAAAAAGAAACGATAATAATTAGAAGTTAAGGAAGACATCATGTTTAAAATTTACTTGAAAATTATTCCTTTCTCACATTTATTTTTTCTTGAAATTTCTTGAAGACATCAAATTTATTTTTTCTTGAAAATTATTCCTTTCTCACATTTCAAATATGTGAACGAATATTTCAGATAGTTAGTTGATATTCTAAATTTGTATGAAATCTCTAAATGAAAATCTAAGCAGAAGACTTCCGGTTGCTATCAATCAATAATTAGGTGTTTGCTTGCAATCTCTTTCAGTGGCTAGCAATATTTCAAAAACAAAAAAAAAATTCATGAATGCATATGTTTATTAGGTGAGAAATGATGAAAACAAAAAAAAAAACCAAAACATATTCGACTTGAAATTTTTTTTTTGGTGAATTTTCCGCTGTGAACGTTGAATTTAACAGGTACACATCTGAGAAAGTAAACAGAATTATTCAATTAGTGTGTTGAAAGCATTAGCGACTCGACAACAGAACATATTGAGGCATCAAACAAATATTGCTGATCAATTTTGCCAACGTTATAAATTTATGCGAGAATTTTTATTTTTATTATATTTTCTAAGAATTAAATATTTCAAGAATTGCGGTGAATTTCTCACTTCACAACGTCTATTCAGTTAGATCAACAGCAAAAAAAAAGAAAAAAAAATGATATTTTAGTCATCAATTGAATAAATTTGGAATGAAAATTACTAGGGCGGATGATTTATTTGCATATTTTCTCAAGCAAAACTAATAATTTTAAAAAGTTCTCAATGGATAAATATTTCCCAACAATTGCATTTCCATTTTTTATTTTCATGAATTATATTACATCGAATCGACGTCTATTAACGTTGATTATATATTATTTCATGCTTATTTGAATATGGCTTAGTGAAATCGATATTAAAACATAATTGGATAAAGCTTATTTATTGAGCCATCAAAGCCTCATAAAACATATAATCGGGTGTCACCATCTTAGCGAAGATCCATTTATCGTGCACGTCTAGCTACTGCTCATGCCTCATTTTATTACATTGTTTTAAAATTGTACTTTCCAAACAGCTAAAAAAAAACAGCTGTCTCACATTTTTGCTCAGTAGCTTTTGCATGTAATTACTATACTCAAATGGAATAACAAATTATAAGATACCTAAAATCTATACCTTTTCAACAGATGCAAATATAAGGATGATGACTTAAACCGAATGTGTATGAGTTTGGAAATTCCCCCAATAATAGTGCGAAAGCATCCCGTCAGCTCTAATTATCTCTTCTTCAAATCCATCCTCTAGACGGCAATTTGAATAATATTTCATTCAAATTTACTACTATTCCTGAAGGTCGTATATGCTTAAATGATTTCGTTTAGTTCTTTTCCAGAAAATTAATTTACGGATAGCATGGAATAAAACCGAAATATATGAAAAGTGACCTTTCAATTTAATGAGTTTTTATTGTGTTTAGTGTAAAATTTTTCGGCAGTGGTTGCTTTAAAGATGTAAATGGTTTGCAAAAAAAAGATAAGCAAATTTTGAGATTTGAGAATATTGAATGAAACCGGAAGTGATTTAAAAGCAGTCAATTAAGTGATAACTCGTTGATGACTTATCGTTCGGGGCACTGACTATAACTAGACTAATACTGCACCTCCATAAAGCATATCAGCAAATAAAATCAGCAAAAAATAGCCATCTGGAAGGTATGAAATAGCATTTAGAAATGTTGGATACCCCTTAAAGCATATCAAGCTAAGATCATCTATTTTTTTCAGTTTATTTGCGAATGAGTCGGTCAAAATTGAGAAAATTGTGATCAATAAGATTTGTTTTGGGTACGCATGAAATATGAAGTACGAATACCAATGTTTTTTTTGAATATTCAAACAGTTGATTTGCATTTAACTGATTGCAAATATTAAAGAAACAATCGCTCATGAATTGCAAAATGCAATGAAAACATATGTGCTAAAATGAGGAAAATATTTAAACAAAGTGATCTAATTCGAATTACTTCACAATATAAGAATATTGTTGAGGCTATGCGCATAGAGAAAAAAAAAAGCGAAAAAAAGGTGATAGTTTCATCGCATATGAAAAATCCGATTAATGAAAATAAAAGAAAAATTAAAATTATATTTGTTTAGTGAGAATGGAACCTTTGTTTGAGAAGAATTAAACGCTTGTTAATAAAACGATGACATTTTATAGAGAATCAAAAATTAAAGCTCTTATTTTTATGCTTGACTAGCTGTTATATTTATTTGAGAATTGGGAAGGAAATAAAGCAAAAGAGGAAGATATCTTTGTGGAAATTATTACTTGTTGAAGTAAGTAGAAATAATCTTATAGAAAATCACACCTGGACATGTCTTCAACGCTAATAGCTTATATCTTCGAATAAATATAGCTGCATAAGCTCTCTCACCTGTCCTCAAACTTTAGGATGACCTACATTACCTGGATAAAATAGTTTAATGATCACTCTTATAAATTTGTATATAGTTTTGCTCCCAATGATTTTCGATGATTAAAGATGAATTTAACTATGCATGAGTAGTTGTGAATTCTTTCATGATTGAATCGAAATACTTGACAAAATTTCTTCCCCCAAAGTGCTTTTTTTTTTAAATGAAATACGATAATGGTGCTGTTATCACCCTCATTAGTTAACGTTATCAAGAGCTATTCACTTATCACCATCACAAAAATCATTAGATCACAACGTTTTTTTTTTGGAATGATTTGCAATGAAAAAAAAAAGTTTGATAAGATTGAGTCGGCAAATTAATATTTATGCATTGTAAATGATCTTAACATTCGCAAACGGGTATCGTTCTCGATATCTAAGAGGGAACTTGAAATGGTGAATTTAACTGCTTCTGGAGTCAATTACGCTGCAAAGATAGCCTATAGATGAATATGGCTTCACTTCGACACTTCGAGTCACGCAATGAGCAAAAATTTTGCTGTCATTTTTTATAGCGCTGAATATCGGTTAAGCATTATGCGAACCTAGCTAGATCAGAATTTCAACGAATTTGCCAACACGGTTGCCCCCTTCTTCCCACCTTTTCCCACTCCCCGCATCCACCAGAGATATAATTGAGCCACTTATTAGGAACTGAGCAATGCTGGTATAATTTTACGTTCAAGAACTGCATTACCATCGTTAATTAAAGAGATAGAGACCATGATGGAGTTAGAAGCCATAGCCAATCAACGGCTACATCTTAATAACTTGAAGCAATATAACCACTTTGCTATATATATAATAATCATAACAAGTACAGATGAGCTTTGTAATCTTTTGCTGAGGTTCGACTGTTTGTTTCAAGGATTCTAACGATGCGTTATAAATAACTAAATAGTAAAAGAGAATATGAAGGAATCCTTTAAAAAAGGATAGCATTTTACAGCACACAATTAATGCTAATTGAAGCTCGAGGCGTCCGTCCTGATGAGGCGGCTGCGTTGTCGAAAATGACGATCGATTGCTGATGGGGCATGTTGTCTGACTCTCTCGTTGCGCCTTCAAAAAGGAAACATCACTATCATTTTTGGAGCGTTTTGTGCTTTTTTTCGGACTCATAAAATTAAGCTCGCGCATTAGCTCTCTTAGTTAATTGTTATTAATGCCCCATATTCGATGAAATTTGAAATGAATTTGCTCACCTGTTTTCAATCTTCAGGTACCTCGAGGCTTAAATTCAACCGCTCCCAAAATCTAATTCCTACTTCCGCTTCTAAGTTGTCATTCTTTTGTTAGTGCCATCGATTTTCTCTTGAATAGCGAAATATTTTCGTAGCTATCTTATTGATAATTTCTTTTTTTTAATTTAATAGGTAAAAAGCTTTTATTAATTTAAAATTTTCTATGCATATTGAATACTTGATCATGACGTTGAGTGATACGATTTGTTATATACCGTAAATTAAAAATGCAATTGTTTCCTGAAATTTACGTCGCAGCCACCACTATGTGATATAAATGGGTTATTTCTTTGTCAGCGAACCCATAAAGACTACATCTTTTTTTTTCAGCTCTTTACGAACTAGAATTTTTTGGTTTTTCCTCAACCTGAGTTCGGGTAACTTAATCTGCAAGTTAGCACTTCTCAGATGTAGCGTTTCCTTGACCGCCAGCTGGATCTCCTCCTCTTTTATATTCTTGATGGCAGATTTGGTCGTTTGGGATAGGACAATGGTTTACTGACTTATACCAACAAATGGGACTCATAAACTGGTGCGTTTCTTCGCAGGTTCAATCTATCAGCGTAAACCAAGCATCTTTTTCTGATATTGCAGGTAGTAGATGCGGAGTGTATGCTTAAACTTTGTCATCATTAGCAATATTTCGCTTCTTTCCAACATCGTTTTATAGTTTTTCAACATCCTTCATTTGCAGATAGTGCTTGGGATGATAACGACGAGGCCAGAGAGGATAAACAAGGTTAAGGAAGTTGTAAGGACGGTTGAAGCCAAGCGATTGCATAAATCATTACAATGAAGAAATTTCGTATGATTTTCCGCATTTCTACAGAAACTTAAATGGTGGTCATATCGAAACTCAGTCGGCGTGAATCGATCCCTCTTTCTATAATTAGATAGCTAACAAGTGGCCTTCAAAATGCTTGCAAATCGTCCTAGTTACATCTGTGTATAGGCTGGCTTTAAAGTTGTGTGGCGGTGGCCTCCCTTCCTATTCCAATTTGGCGTCCGTCGTCACTTCTACAAAGCATTCGTCGTCTATATGGTTAACTTATTTTTTTTGCATGGGATGCTAAAGGTTGGTCGAAACTATATATATATATATATATATATATATATATATATATATATATATATATATATATATATATATATATATATATATATATATATATATATATATATATATATATCACTGTCTCGCCATTTCTACGGTCAGTGGTGATATCTATTCTAGGCGATTACGAACGATATAATACAAAAATCTGCTGATGGTTACTGCACGCAAGAGCATCACGTCCCAAAGACCCAAAGAATCTGAATCTGTATCTCCATAACAATATGTAAACGTCACAATTTATGCATATTTGCCAACAGATTACGAACTTATAAATTTATGCTCCATAAAATATTGCAGTCCTAAAATATAACGTTTTTCTTTCAGAAATAATTGCATTCATTTGCTAAGAATAGTTTCGGCATTAATTGATAGATGCTTAACACAAATCATCAGCCATTTATTGAGCATTTATGAAGAAGGGATCATGAAATATTTAATTGATATCGTCCACATCACTCATTATTGTAATCTTCTGCAAATAATAATGAAACAAACGGATACATTTCGTTTGAAAAAGTTTCCAAATTATGTGCGATAATAAAATTCGACCTATAAAAATTAGCCGAATAACTATTCAGCTAAAATTAGGGTCATCGTTTTTGAAAAATTCCACTATAAACAATAGAAATTTGGAATTACGCGAATGAAAATTATCAATCGATATTATCAATGTATATAGTTGAAGTGTTAATTCTTTTTATCTATTACAATTATCATTTAACGTTTTTTTAAAAGCTGAAAACATAAAACGAATTATTACTATGAATTTACTGTTTGTATGCTTACCAAGCAGGTGTCTTGCTACTATTGATCAAAAATTATTGCTTTGATGGCTTATTGCCAGCTCTGAACAGCTGCTATTCTTCTTGGAACGTTATGAGTTTAGAGGCCAAACGAAAACGTGTATTTCGTTAATGTTCTCATCAGATTGCTTCAATCTTCACGTTTCACGCTATGCCGTTCGGAGAGTTACATTTTTCATATAATAATGCATATTTGCAAGCATTTGCTCACTATTTAATTTTTTTTAAAGTCCATTTGAATCAGGTGTGGCAGGTATATCTTTCAGGTAAATCATCATTCACTTTATTTCTCATATCGTAAATATTAAGCGTCTCATAAAAGTACAGTATAGAATGCAAAACACAGTAAAGAGCTTAAGCATTCTTTCTTTCATTATGTATTCCACGTATGTGCTCTTTCGTAAACCTATCGATATACATTGTTTGCGTGAGAGAATACTGATACACACGGACGACAGAAAAAAAAAAGAAAATAAACGTTAAAGCACATAATTCTTTATTTTTCAATAAACACAAACTATAGATAAGCGTACCACATTCCCGTTATGCGTTTATGTTGCCAACATAGGCCTCACCTTGTTGATATTTTAAAATGCTTTATTTCAAATAAAAAGAAATTATTGCAATGCATTTTTTTTTCAATTTATTTTAGAATTTCATATGAGAATGTATATTTGTGAAAATTTGTTCATAATTTAATTTTTTTTTTAAATCTCAGGTAATTCAGGTATGTTATTGTTGTTTTACCATTTTTCGAACTAACAATTATTAAGCGTCTCATAGCGATGATCATTTTTTTCAATTAAGAGCACTATTTGCTCTCTCAGTAAATAGTAGTAGGAGAATTTGAATATAGCAGCGAAGAATTCAAACACAACTAACCAATAAAAATCGGTAGGGCAGAAAACATTTATTTTTGTTTGAAATGATTACGCAAGCTGATGGATTGCTTTTCAGCAGTTCTCCTTGATGGTGCTCATTAATTTTTAATCAAGATATAGGATCGTAGCATGCCAAACGCTGCATAAATGAGCGCATTATTCAAGAGCCCTAGTCTTTTCATATATAGTATCGCTACTATTGAGTTGCTATGAATGTAGAAGCGATTTTTTTTTAAAAAGTTGCTAAAAGTAAGTATTAAATTAAATTCGAGTGAAATTTGTCACATTTTAATGGAATAATTTTGTTTACACTCGAAAATCTCGTTTTTTTTTTGCTAAATAATATATCAAGCAGAGAGCATTTTATGTAAATTTGTAACAAGATTATGAAAATTTCTGTCTGTTTTCTTCTTGCATGATCTTTTTTTTTTGAAAAGAAAGTGAGGTAGAAATATGTTGTTCTCATATAAATATTAAAAGATGTTTTCTGTTATATTTTACTATAGCAATAATTTCTGTCATCAATTTCAGACTAATAATGCACTTACATTGATTAGTCTTGATAACTGATCACGTTAGAAAAAGATATATTCTCTTCAAAAGTTTCAATGAATTCATAAAATTCATTTTGAGGTTTTTTTATTTCGGAATTTAGTGAGCAACTGATATTATTTTAATGAAATTTTTTATGTTTTCTTTTTGAAGAGCATTTGTGCCGCATTTAAATTTCCACTTGTCCGTATTACAACGATAGGTTCTTCTTACAATTCATGAAAGCTTTCCATATCGCTTAAAAACGATGGAGAGAGTCTGAGATGAGCGCAGTTGCCGTTACGTCTGCTGGATTTCCGCCTAAGAGGATATTCTTTTCCATCTCATCAAACAATGAGAATTGGTTGAAAATTTCGTTGTTTGGTTAGAAGCAAAGCCGAATCGACATTTTATTCGCTTATATTGTCTCTTCAGAAACAATCATAAATTTAATTCGCTAGTAGAGCAAAATTTCTCGAATCGAGTATCATTACTTCATATATAGTACCATTAACTTTCTCGACTATTGACATTATCGACTACCATTATTTATTGAATTTATATTCTTTATGTATTTTTAAACGTTATGCATGAGGAATCTCTAAATCTGAGCCATAATTTACCATTTCAGTGGCATTTTCTAAATTTATTAATCCATAATGAGTTGAAGTGAACAAATGAGGGATTCATCTCTATGTTTGAATTGCATTCATACGAAATAATTTGTGATCACTTTAGAAGCGCTTCTAGCTCAGATCATGAAATTCTTTTTTCGTCTTTCTGCACTGCTTCTTCCCATTCTATTCACAAATTTATTTCGTTGATTCCCATAGTTCTTCTTTGTTTTTTTCGATATTACTTCTACATATATGAATTTATTGTTTTTTTTATTTAGAAATTATACTTTTAAATTGATTACTATCTTCGCACATTTAATTTACTAATTTTTTTTTTGCCATCTCTATATAAATACTCGAGTTGCGGCACTTATACTTTCTAATTATCGAACTTGGCTGATTTAATTAGCGTTAGATTTGTTGGCCGTAATAGCTAACTAACCTCGAACATTTGCTGACTAAGTAATGTGATACTCGACAATTGCGCCACTCTATCAATTTCCTCTTGCATACTCTATTCCCTCATTGTTGCATCATTATGCGTTAGCTATTCATTCGCGTTTATTCTTTCGTAAGAAGGTCTACAATGAAATACGAAAATTTAAAAAATAAGCTCGAATTTCCTATATTTGAATATGCAAATCAATTTTTCTACTATACACTTTTTTTCAGTTATTTTTTATGAAATTAAAAAATCGAAAATAAATGCTGATAGCATAATTTATATTGAGAATGGCTATAAAAATATTTGCATAAATATAATCGTATAAAATTGTAAATTTAACCAAATATTTAAAGAAATCACTAATTAAGTTTTACTCTGAAGATTACAATAAGGATCTTATTAGTATGCAATACTGCATATGCATCATAGATGAAATACTCATTATTAGAGAAATTAAAAAAAAATAAATTATTTCCGAAAAGCTTCTTTTTATTTCCTTTTTTTTAAAAGAACATTTAATTAGTGAAGTATATTGTTGCTATACAATTTCCGCTTATATAGTTGCTATTTTTTAATGTTCATTGGTCTCTCAACTTAACAATCATTCAAGTTGAGATATTATAAACTTTATAATATGGAAAAATAGAATGCGAAAATAAAAAGTTGTTCGAAAAATTAGTGAAAATTTCTTCACATTAATCAAATAAACTTCAAGAAAAAAGAAATTTTTTTTTGAACATTCAAAGGTATCAATGAATAAATATGCATTATATAGCGGTTAAATTTTTTTTTTCTTCATCGTTTAAAATGCAAAAATAACGAATATTTTACCGACGATTCATTGAAATTAATAACATTTTCTAAAAAAAAAATAGGATTTGCCTAAAATATTCACATAATATAGTGAAAAAAAATGAAATATAAATTTAAATAATATTATGAAATATTTATGGGAATATAGAAATATATATTCTAGCTAATAGGCCTTCTGAAACGATTTTGAAAGTGAATTTTGATTTTCTCTTAGCTCCTCTGATAGGCTTTTCCAAGTGTTTTCAAGCATAAAATTGCTACTCAGTTTTGCCACTCAGCTTAAAAGTTTTACGTATAGAGATGGTGAATGTTTGAAGCAATTCAATTCTCTTATTAATTGCCTCATGCAAATTACCACTACCGCTTACAGTATCAACGAATGGTGACCATATGGCACATTAAATTTTCCCCTTAGAATGCCATAAAATGGCTCAATTAGAGGATTTATAGAGTGTGGCAATTTCACAATATTTCCATGATAGGTTTTTCCATCGTTTGGTCTTATGGTTGGATAGGATGAATTATGAGGTTCGCGTATGAATTGCATTACAACTTTTTAATCTGTAAACTTATCAACAATAAAGTGTTAACTTATCAAAATCAGTTTAATGCTTATCATGCAAGCCCGTTCATTTTTTTCAACGGCAGTAGAAATCAGTCTTTTCAAAAAATATCGGAATAAAAAAAAATTTCCTGAGAATTCTCTAAACTATTAAAGCATATGATCTCAATTTATACAAATTGTAATTTGTGCCTATCGATAGGACGGTAAATATGAAACATTTAGCTCTTTGACTGTGAATTTTATTCACTTATTGCAGCTAAAACTTCCAAACCCGCAAAAATGCCATCAATTCATCTCGTTTATGTTTTCATAAAAGTGATCAGTTAAGCGTTGTAACTTCTCTAAGGTGTTATTTCATTTCAATATGAAAAACCTTTGCTTCAATTAAAATATAATCTTCAATTTAATGAAATGTAAAATAGAATGGAAAAAAATGGAAAATAAATTTACGAATCTGGTAGTTTGGTAGTTCTGGTAGTTCATTTGGTAGTTCATTTCAATGGAAAAATGGAAAATAAAATATTTACGAATCTATAGCGCATATGTGCTAGTTTGGTTTGTTTATTTGAGAACTGCTTAGTTGATAAATTCGTGACGATGAACAATTTCACGTAATCTATTAGAGCAATTTTATTAGCCAAGAATGCAGTATTGATTTTATCTTTGCTTATTTTTGGCCAAGACTACCGATTACACGGAAAGAAACTTCTTAATTATGTTTTTTCTCAAATGAAATACGTGTACGTTGCAGTTTCAGTAGGAAAGGTACCATTTACTTGAGTGAGAAAATCTAGGCGACATGAAGTTATCTTCAATTGTGTGCTTTTTCTTAAGAAAAAAACAAAAAAAAAATACTGAGCAACGTTTACATACTTATAACTCAAGCTGTTATGTTAGCACTCCCTTGCTCTTTGTTGAAATGTTATCCAGAAAGAATAAAGCCTATCTAGGTTGGACCTATTCACGGAATGATATAGCTTATTCAGAGATTTATTTCAACCTCTCTCTTACAATTACTCCATTTCATAGCATTATTATTATTATTATTATTATTATTATTATTATTATTATTATTATTATTATTATTATTATTATTTATTATTATTATTATTATTATTATTATTATTATTATTATTATTATTATTATTATTATTATTATTATTATTATTATTATTATTATTATTATTATTATTATTATTATTATTATTATTATTATTATTATTATTATTATTATTTATTATTATTATTATTATTATTATTATTATTATTATTATTATTATTATTATTATTATTATTATTATTATTATTATTATTATTATTATTATTATTATTATTATTATTATTATTATTATTATATTATTATTATTATTATTATTATTATTTATTATTATTATTATTTATTATTATTATTATTATTATTATTATTATTATTATTATTATTATTATTATTTATTATTATTATTATTTATTATTATTATTATTATTATTATTATTATTATTATTATTATTATTATTATTTATTATTATTATTATTATTATTATTATTATATTATTATTATTATTATTATTTATTATTATTATTATTATTATTATTATTATTATTATTATTATATTATTTATTATTATTATTATTATTATTATTATTATTATTATTATTATTATTATTATTATTATTATTATTATTATTATTATAATATTATTATTATTATCATCACTGCAATGAAAAAGAGCGAAATTGCACAAACAAACGATCGATGCATCTATTATTTTAATCGCATGATTATTTAGTTTTCTGTACTTTTATAAGAAATTCATTTCGATTAACTAAATTCGTTTTATTTTACATATATTAAAAAGATTTTTATTGAAATTTTAGAATTTTTACTGAAAGTTTTCTTCATATTTAGCGAAATTTATTATGGAAAATAGATTTTTAAAAATATATTATGATAATCATATGAGTTCTCAAATTTTCATATAAGAAAATTTTCTAATTAGTTTCAATGAACTAAATTTTATTTATTCTTCTTATAATTCAAATTTGCTTTGTGTTTATTATTTCATAAATCATTATTGCTTCGATAGAAATTCTATTAATCGTGAATAAAATTTGAATAATATTTCGACGTTAGAAATTTTTTTGCCATGAAAATGATAGTAAAATATTCAGCTATACTAGTATTAAATTACTGATTTTGTTATTTTGGCGAGATTTTCTATTTCAGGTGATTCATTTAAAATATTCTAGAATAATAATGTAAAGATTGAAGAAAATATTTTATTACTTCAATCGACATTATTCACTATAGTCTGCAATGCATCAATAAAATAATCCATAAATAAAACGGTGAAATAAATGAGAAACAATGAAATAATTTAAAAACTGCCAATATTTCAGGCAATATAATAAATACAGCTGATTGTCGAGTTGATAAATGAGTTTCTTCAAGCTCATGCTTTGATCTATTCTATTCTGATTTTTTTTTACTAAACATGAATATATCTATTTTGTTGTACTCTTGTATTCTACTTCCATTATTCCTGCTTCTTTTGATCCTTTCATTATTCCAAAATTGAATTTTTTTTTCGCGTTTGCACTTATTGACGTGCAAAATTACGTACTAAAAAAAAGGAAATGAACGCATTTCATTAAATTCTACTTGCGACGCGAATCCATTTATTAAGTCTCTCGGAATTCATCACGCTACTATTTTTTGGTGACATCCTGTAGAAACTTATCTGGTGTCTGATTCATTCGAGATTTTACAAGCACTTTTGACATAATTGAATCACTGATTCAAGCCTACCTTTACTTGAGTTTTGATGAATTTTAGTTGTAATGGGAACAACATGTAATTGCAACCTATTGCAACCTTATTATTCGCAAAGGTCTGAGGTGGTTTTTAGTTCGTATGGAATAACATTCCTCAATGGAAATATGGAAGAAGCGGTAGTGGTTGGCGACTTGTTCCAAATAGGCTCGCTCATGTGATGCTCTCTGTTCGTTCGGCTAATGGCAGCCGGTTGTTCTCTAGCGAGCGCATGGCAACCGGTTGATTCGTTGCTTGTCTCACTCGCTTTTAATTCACAGAACAAGGATTACTAAAAAAAACGATTTTTTTTCGGCGGCTGTCATTACCTTTCAGTGTCGAATGAAATTTCAACTTCGGTAAAGCTCTAACACATAGTTTTTTTTTCAATTTAGGGTAGATTTCCTCTATAAGAGTTGTTTCTAAATCTAGCATATATCACAGTTAGATGTAAACTTTTATCGAATATTTGTGCAAAAAGAAAAAACAGTATGAGTTGCGTTATTGTTCATATACATAGAAATAATCACACATTTAATGCTTGCTTTACTTGAAATATTCTTGTTACACTTATTTGCGGTATCCGGTTCTCTTTCTTAGCTAATATTTGCTCTAAACTGTTATATACACAAGGTGGAATGATGCCTCAAAAATGGATACTATGAAGAGTAGATCGTTGTGAATCTTTCGAACTAACAAATATTGTCCTTATGAATTACACAAATTTCTATCTCCATCCTATAATATTAATCCCCTTCTGACACGTTCAATATTCTCATTACATGATCATGCGTTATGTTGTGATATACTGCGCAATGTTTTTTTTTTTCAAATTTATAGCCCGAGATGACACGTTTAATCAACTTGTGCTTTTTTTTGTAAGCTACTGCTATACTACTGCTATCCCATTTTGTGGTGAAAAATTCTATACACAATGAAAGGTTAATTGTAAAATTTATTTTCTTCTTCACTAAGTTTAACACACGCCTAAAACATCTCTTAGAGATGTTAGATAATATTATTTTATGATACGTTATGTTATGCGTTATACGTATTAGATATATTATGACACGCAGATAATCATTTCGATAGGCTCTATGAGGGATTTACGCGGATTATTTCATATACACTTTCATAGCAACTAACTAAGCCACCCATATATTGCTGCTTTACTCAGTGTTTATTTCTTGCGAAATAGGATCGAATTCCGCTAGTTGATGCTCCATCCACGAAGCTTTTCAATCGGTAAATTGTTTGCGTTGGTTATTTCGAAAGCAATTCATCGAAAACTTTATCAAGGCAACCTATCAAAAGCTTTAAAGAGGCTTCTGTCATCAGAGATGCAACAATTGCTTCGCAAATCAGTCTATTTGTTATGCATGAAAGAGATATATGATTATGATGAGCATTATTTCTCTTACATTTCTTCTTCAATTATTGATGCATATGCAAATATGCAGCGGTTAAGCAGCAATAACTACCATCTAATATAATCGCTACACATCACTAATTCTAACAATGGACTGCGTTGATGAGGCCCGAGAGGATGGGGGAAATGGCAAAGATTGAGCATACGGTGATATCACATTGTACCCTTGCTATTTCAATATATTCTCCCAGTGAAGCGTTTCAACACGGATTCTTTAATTTCATTTCATAACTGTTTTCATTGCAGAATATGAGTTTTAATGAAAATCCCGACTTCGATGATTTGCTACTACAACGAGCAACAGAATCGGATCTCAACGATATTGTCAATTTTCTAATGCGTGATTTCCTCCACAACGAACCACTTAACAAATCTATTCATCTCACGGAAAGTGACGCTGATAATTTATTTATAGGTGAGCGGATATATTTGTTTACCTTTATATCGTCCATGAAATATTTGTATTAATAGGTATTATAAGTTAATTATTGCAGTGATTAGAATTTTCCATTATTCCACGTTGCATTTTGAAGCAAATGCCTGCGAAAAATTACTAATTAGGTGACTTCAGGGCTTTCACAGGCTGGAATCGCATCATCGCTTTCATACCTCTTGAGGACACCATGCGGAAAGATTGCCGCGGTTCGATTGGCTTCTATATTGGACAGACCAGAAAAAGAAAATTTGGTGAGATATTTGTTGGTTAAATTGTAAAAAATTTCACAAAATTTTCAAAAAAAAACCTTTTTTTTGGTGCATTCGACGGCTTCCCTTGCTTTCGCATATATATATAAAAATCTGTTGAGTGTAAGTAATTCTTTTTTTCTCGATTATACAGCTTTACCTCAACGCAGGTAGTTGCTTTAATAGTAGTCATCGATGACTAACTATATATATATATATATATATATATATATATATATATATATATATATATATATATATATATATATATATATATATATATATATATATATATATATATATATATATATATATATATATATATATATATATATATATATATATATATATATATATATATATATATGAAAGCTTTGTAGGAAAGTTTACTTTTTATCTTTCTTCATCTATAAAAGTTCGTTCATATTTCTTCATATCTGAAGACGTTAATTGCAATAGCAAGGACATTTTGTTGAGAAGAATTTTTACATCACAGTAATTCAAATGACATTTACAGTTGAACGTAGTTGCAGCTCTCATCAAAAATCATCAAAGAATATGACGCGAATGTTTCAAACTCTAAATTGCCCACTGTTCAAAGTGAAACAAAAATTAGAACGACGTTATTCCCTCGTTTAACGTACAAAATGGCCAAATCTTTTTTTCTTATTATATATTAAAAAAGGAGTATATGGATATTTTTCTAATAGAATCATAATTGAATGATTTTATAGGATGCGAATGAGGGAACTAACGATAACAATAACATAGTAAGCAACACAGCACCATTGAATGATAATGCCGCTAAAATAACAAAAATCCTAACAGAACTTGAAAATAAGGTAAGTGAATTGTTTGAATTTAGTATGTCAGTTTTTGTCTTACCTTTCCCTTAGCGTTCACCTTATATCTTACCTTTACTGGAGTAATAATAAGTTTCACCTCAAATCAGCTCGCTATTCGACGTTTTAAATCTTTCGCTAGTTATATTCGACCTTGAATTCGACCTTTTAAAAAAAGAACAACAATTTAAATAGAGAAAAATGACCGTTGATTACAATAACTGCGAACAATAAATGCTCAAAAACGATGCAATATATAATTGATGAATAGTATTCTTCACCCTATTCCATTACAATAGGATCACTCGTTTAAGGCTGAATAAATTGGTACCCATTAAAAGAAATCGAAAAAAGCAGTAATTAAACTTTAAATTAAGCTTTTAAAAGCATGAAATTGTTTTTGATGAAGTTTGTATTTTTTTTATTTGAAAGTTTACTCGCTTAAATGTCATAAAAATCGTTAACTGTGTACTGCTTGTCGATTTTACCTTATATCGCCTTAGCTTTTCTTCCAAATAATCACATTGCGACACCAATAGGATATCGTTAGATAGAATAGGTACTCCCCCATCCCTCTGTCCCCCCTTCCACCACACCTCCATATAAGGTAGTTATCTAAAATTTTACCATTGGTTTACTGTTTATTTCACTGCATATTAGAAGGAATAGCAGCACAGCTGCACAAGATATCCACCATTCAATGAACTTAGGCAGTCGTTATTTTTTGTAGATTTGGATTTTGGTAAATCCACGCATTAAGCGACTTCTTAATTGGATAATCATTTCTGTCGATCACAAATATGTTCGACGTGGATTGGCTACGAAATTATTGACTTATGGCCTTGATGAAGCACGTTTGATGGGATGTCAAGGATGTATTACCGAAGCATCTGCTTTGAAATCGCAACGGGTTATCTCTTAGTTCAAGTTTAACTTATTAACTACAAATTATGTTACAAGAAAACGGCAACTTTTTTTTATAGATCTATAAAAAACAATGAAAAAATTTCCAAAGTTTTTAGTTAAAATCAGAAAACAAAAAAACTAAAGCCGTATTGAAGTTTTTCGCATCATCGAAATTGAAAGAAGGAATCAGATATGAATTCACAACTTTTCTATGCTATAAAAATGACTCAAATTAATCGTCGCTTTAATCGTTTTATGTTGTTGTGCTATTCAATTTTTTCAAATTCATTCACTCGATTATTTGAGTGAAAGAAAGCGAAATAGCTGTCTATGTCTTCCAAAAAGAGATCGTTGAAAATCTTTTATTCGTTGAATTTTCAGCTCTTCAAGAAACTTGGCTATGAAACAATTCATGAGATAAAACACGATGAATGGCTTGACGAAAGTGGAAAACAGATCTTCAAATGTGATGATGGCACTAACAGCATTGAATTGGTATATAAGGGATTTTGAAATTTAAAAAAAATTTATTATGCACATATCACTTTATTGTTATATCTTCATTACTGTGATAAAGATGATATGATAATATTATTATCAGTAACGTCACAGCCTAATAGAAGATTTTCACTCACAACGACGGCGAAATATCACAAACCTAAAGCGACATCTGATTAAACATATGGACGCTTAACTTTTTGTACTGACTGATAGTCATTGAGACGTTTCAAATCACTAATATATATAAGAGTGTTCACTAAATCAGCTATTTATGAAATGAGCGGTTTGCACTAACGCCATTATTTCATTCAACACTTCGCTCTTCCATTATATCTAAAATGAGTTCCTCAAAAAAAGTCGAACTGTACAACTTCTTCACTATAGCCTCATAGTATTATCGAACCATTCGCTTTTCAAGGATAGAATAATCTTTTCCGAACTAGGTTCTCCTTTTCAGGAATTGGAATTGACACAGACAATCTTGGTTATCGTTAAATTTACCCGAGATAGCATACAGCACTGATATCAATATGACAAAGGGGAATTGTCTATTAGGAAAGCCGATCCTCTTTGGAACCACTCAAATGTTTGACGTAAATAAAGCATTCATTTTCCTCAATTAGCATATCACCTTGACATAAATCACCATTGGTCACTCGATTGACGATAGTGTCCTTATCGTGCATAAGATGTCTTTTATTGTTGATGAAAATTTTTGAGGTTATCGCACTCGAGGATTCCTCCTTATTCACATTCGCGCTTTCAATATTTCCCTCCTCAATAAGATTGTAATATTCAGCGCTTCGATCGAACTAAAAAAAAAGCCAATAAAATTTCTTCGGATTTGAAGTATTTATGTAAATTACAACTGATACTTCAAAAAAAAAAATTAATAGGATATGATGTAGAAATTTTTTATTCTATCTCGTTGATCATTCAATTTATTAACAAACACATTTCATCTAATCGAGCCGGAAAAAGAATATTCATGATCAAGCAACCAACTATTTGTCCTATTAATCGCTGCTTTTTTTTTGGGAATCATAGTGCCTCAGTTCTTAGCAACATTGCAGTAGAAAAAGAAAATAGAGAAAAAAATAGAAAATAGAGGGCAAAAAAATTATACTTTAGGGATGAGCTTGAAAATATTCTTCAGTCTTTCTGACGTATTAATGAGCGTTTGTTTTTTTCATTTCAATTGAGCTGTGATTCGCGTTATTGCACTATAAATGAGCAAATTTTTTGCCATATCTTAGAATTTTTTCCACTCATAATCACAAAAATAATATGAAAGTTCATTTTAAATGAATAGTATAACAATACTTTGAGATAATATTGTGAGGTGTTGTCTCTGCCCGGCAATTCATATAAATCGTTAAGCTTCTCTTGAATCTCAGTAAAAGTAGGTCGTTCAGCGGGTTTATCTTGCCAACAATGCAACATAACTGCATATCTGCAAATGAAATGCTTCAGGAAAGAAATATTTCTGCATTAAATAACGCAATAAAGCACCCGATGAAATGAATATATTTCATGTGAATTGCGAATTTATCAAATGGTTGAAAACTAATTATTAATAAAGGTAACGAGAAGTTCTGAAATAACAGAGGACACAAAAAAATGCGCAGGTAAATAATTCGGCTCTGAATCGCACTCATTTTTCCTTCTAGGTGCAGTGGAAAAAATATGAAAAAATGAGGTTGACTAACAGTTTTCAACAGTTTTCCTCACATCAGTCAGCATCCATCATGAAAAATATTCGCATTTTTTAGGCTATAAATTCGCGTCTTATAATAATTAATTCTGATCTTTAAAATAAACGATATGTCAGCAATCACGATCAATGCACTTCAGAAGAAAATATTTAGAAACATTGAAGCGCTTAGCTTCAGAGAAAAAAGAATGTCTCATTCCTCTTCCTGGCTATCTCATGCCTTTATCTCATAATTGCTAAAAACTTCTCCTTATTTGAATTGCTTGAATCCACTGCTTAAATGTAACGAGGTTTGAAAAAAAAATTGCAATTTGGATTGTTTGCTTTACACTTTGTTTCAGTACAGCTTCTCTAGAGATATTCAAGCGACGTTTACTCAACGCCTATATCGGTATAGAGAAAACATTTCATAGTGTATTTTTTAACCCGACGACTATTTTTTATTCAAAGATTGTACTGGTTCTAATACAACGAAATTGTAATCGGGAGACCTGAAAATGAAATTTTTGCATAGCTTCACCGCAGTTATATGTAGATATAAATTGCATTATATGTAAAACAGCTATAATTTGCTGTGTGAATTCATCTAGTGCAGAAAAAGCTCAGATCTCGGTTTTAAAGAACAAATGATTATACTGAGCCAAAAAAAAACTCACAATTTATCACCGCAATTTTGTGGTTTATCTAGACGCTGCCCTTCCTTTAGGTATTTCAGGAGATGACATGGATGAATGTTCGGATAGGGTGTGCCACCAAGTGTTACCAACTCGAAAAGTACCACACCAAAAGACCACCTGAAATTTATACATTGACATGCATGTGATTATCATAGAGGTGATGTGATCACCTCGACCTCGTTCTTATGTCTTCATTCTTGAAAAAAAAATGTATTGCTCGTGTGTATTCCAAAAAAAAATGCCGTCTTTCCTACGTCGTAGAATGTTTTCAAGTGATACGCGAAAAGTTTCTACTATACTGTTCAAGAATATCTCCTCAACTTTAAAGGAAAGAAGGTGAACGCAACAATTACGGAATAAAATACTCACACATCCGACTTTAAGGAGAAGTCGAAGTGGCTGATAGCTTCCGGAGACATCCACTTCACCGGAAGATTGCCTCCATGGCCCCTGTAAAATATAAAATACTGATGAATAAGTAGTTCTTCTATAAGGAAAATCTTAGCATAGTTAGAAGCTACGACCGTAGAAACTAGTCCTTCATCTATTGAAATCGAAGTTTTTTTTTAATAGCAACACTAAAATTTAAAATATTTTTTCATTGAAGAAGGCATCATTTTTCTAAAGTATTATGAAATACTTTATCAAATTATCTTCTTTCTTAAAGATATTCTAATTTTTTGAAGTTTTTTTGTAAGTCAAAATATTCGACTTTTGATATTCAAAATTATCAAATTTTCTAAGAACAAATTCTAAAATCTAAAGCAAACAAATTTATCAAAAATTAATATTCTGAAGGTGATTTATTTCTATATTCAAAAAAGTTTCTTTTGAAAGAAAGCTGAGAGAAATTATAGTCCAACTTGTAATAGTTCTCATCTGAATCGACAGCTCTGCAAAGTCCAAAATCACCAATTTTTAGGCGATCCTTTGCGGTAACGAATATATTTCGTGCGGCTAAATCACGATGAATGAAACCACATCCACTCAAATATTCCTGTTATAAAAATTTCACAATAGTTTTAGAAGAATAAAAATCATTTATTAAAAATTAACTATAATTTTTTCTTTCTTTTTTTATGCTGCACATATGTTATTGTTTAGTCTCTTATAATGAAGTTGTGTCATGATTATGCTAAGATTTCGCAAATTCTATCGTTATATATTAATATATAGTGGAATACTATCAACACTATTTACTAAATTAGAATACTAGAATAGCTTCATAAAAACAACTTTATTAACGAGTAATTGCTGACAACTAAGCAATATTCACGCCTATCAATGATATTTTCGATCCAGAATAGACACATTTATCAGTGACAGGAGATTTAGTAAAGAATTTATCAGGAAATAGATCCGGAATAATTTGGTTGATAAGAAATAATCTGATTTATTTGAAATATATATATATATATATATATATATATATATATATATATATATATATATATATATATATATATATATATATATATATATATATATATATATATATAATGGGTCTTGCTAACTATAGATTTTCTTTTAAATAAAGTAATAAATTAAATGAATAATATTGTTTAAATGGATGAGTCGAAAATTTCATTTTTCGATTCACTACGAAAAATTTCATTCCCACCATTCCTGCACAAATTTCGATAGCGAAGCGTAGCATTTGCTTATAGGTGACAATCATATCTAGCCGAATGGAATATTTCAATGTCTCAATATCGTCCTTCTCAAGGTCGATCCCCGATTCTTCCAACTGAAATTATGATAAGGGAAATCTATACAAACTTATAAACAAGCAAAAAAAACTCATAGAAATATGACTTGAAATGAGGGTTTAATTCTCTTAAGTATTATGCGTCGATATTGATCATTGCAAATGCATCAAATATATGGAAGAAATTTTACGATAAGAATTTTTTTAAAAGTTATTTTATCTAATCTGACAGGAGAAATAATATGCAAAATTAAGAAAAATGCAAAATTTAATGATAATGAAGATATTGTTATAAATTTATGGTTTTATACTCTCACATACCTTTAGCATATATTCGCATCGTTCACGTAAATATAAAAGTAATGAGCCCTTTTCGCAGTATTCAGTGATAATGCATAATGGCTCTGATAAAGTGATAACACCAATAAGATTCACTAAATAAGGATGTCGTGCAATTTGTTGATGAATGTTAATCTCAGAGAGAAAATTATTTCTCGCAAACATATCGGCATTCTGTAAAACACTATCATTTACTTATATGATTGTGGTGTGCGCATGAAAGTTGCCAGGACATTTGCGCCTTATTAATGCGCATCGAACATAATTCCTACAAAAAACACTGAGACGTTGTCTTCTATAATTACAATCATCTGTACTTTTTAAGGAGAAAGTCTTGAAATTTTGGATCTTCTATTATTACCATTAACCTTATTTAATAAGGATGAAATGCTGACATTATAGATAAAAAATAGCTGTTTTAACCAATCGTCACGAATTATTCATTAATTCGATTCTTCGCATGCTACAAAAAGTGCATCATAATAAGCGACTGAAGATAAATGCACGCCTTTAAGATCATCCAGAATATTTTCCCCTCAAGGATCTACTTTCAACAAAACATGAATGTCGAAGAGCAGCACTGTTTTACCTACCACAGTCATCATTATTTCAATGGTCGCTCAATCAATTCCTTGGCAGAGGTGATTTTATTGTGCTAATGACTTTTTCTCGATCATCCCAATACTCTAAAATTTCCAATGAAAAATGCTGGCGCTATGAAACTAGTAGTAAGGAAAAGATCCAAAGAAAAACGATCTGGATGCATTTTTTGGGATGACTGGAAAACTTTTCCGAACACTCTTATTGCTTTCAAAGTCTACAGGACTCCTTACATATCAACCTAGCGATACCAAATTTTCACTCATTAGCCACTATTCTGCCGTTGGCAACGCGCCAAAAAAAGCCAATAAAATCAAAGTCTTATGTTATACTTTTCTCCGTATTTTGCTAAGAGCAGAAATATTTGTCAGTGGGCTAAAGTTTTTTATATGGTGGTCTGATATAAGAACCATGCTGCAGACCTGAAATCATCGAAATGAAACTTGAAATAAAAGAAATCATCGAAGCTTTCTGGAAGGAAATCCACAAAAGCTTTGTTGATCGTGGAAAAAGGTTTGATGATCGGCATTCTTATAACAATTTTCTAAACACCGCGCAAACATATTTGATCCATAGGTAAATCGACCGACTGCGCAAAGATTATTAGTCAGTAATTTATTGGCCAGGTAATAAAACTTAAACTTGAGAAGTGTACAACATTTCAATCATAATGTAAGATGAAGTAATATGTCACCAACTTTTTTGAGCATTTTTACTGCCACATATTGCGAAGTGCCAATATCAGTGAAAGCATTTCTATCCGAAGAAAGAGCTCTATCAAAGGAACCTGCAAACAACGTTTTCTTGAGCAAAAATCGTCGCCGTGATAATAACTAAATTCTCGTCTGCTTTCGCCCACCTCCACCCTTCCTCTCCTCTTTCCACTTTCTCCTTTGCACCCCAAATTTCCCCATACCTGCACAAATCGGCGAACGCCGTGGTCCAGGTGTGAAATACGACGCAAGTAAGAGGTACCGTTTTCTGCATGAGAATACAAATGTAGCCAATAATGAGAGGTATAGCAGGTGCGAAGAGGAGTGGAGAGGGAGGAAGTAAAACGTGCAGAGAGGGAGGTGGAGGAAGCATCAAGCAATTATGCGCCTCCTCAAAAACTCTCAAGCAGAAAAATCCGATTCCAAAAAAGTCCCGTCTCTCGCCTATGATAATGGTGTTATACGTGCGATTTACAACCACACCTGGGCATTTGCTTTACAGGTGAACGTCGAACTTTTACGTTCATAATCCATTGTTTCATTCAATCTACAACAATAAAATATTACTCAATTAGAGAAAACACCTGTAAGACATGTTATTGTTTTAGGGAAAATTATTAATAGCAGTCGTTTAGTGCAAAAAAATATATTTGTGCATACGTCGCATCTCCACAACATTGGATGTGAGTGTAAACCTTTACAGTAGTCGTAGCGAAAGCTTAGTCGTTTTTTTTTTCCTTTTCTCAAAAATTACTATTGTTCATTCTGGAATATATTTTTCCGTTCAGGTGGAAATTTCACGATAAGAAAAAAGAATTTTTATAAACGAAAATAAATTATCGAATAAATATAAAAAGCGAAATGTTTTTTTTTCTTGTGGTATTTTTTTTTCTTCGAACATTTTTTGTCAATTTCGCGTGGAAAAATCCACAAATTTCGTTTAAAAAAATCTTGGTACTTGTAATAAAATTGCTTATAAGTTTCCTTACCTCTCATAAAAGCTATTATTTATACTTTAAATGAAACTTTTAATTTATTAAAATGAATTAATTTTTTATTCGGATAATATTACCTAAGTAAACGATCCCAAATGCTCCCGAACCGATTTGTTCATCGTAATGAATAGTGATATCGTTTATATCCACTTCCCAATCATCACTGAAAAGTATGCCTTAAGAATGCGTCGTGGTGATAAAATAATGCAAGCAAACATTACTGAGCTTTGAAAGGAAACTGAGCCGAAATCGGCAAAAAAAAAATGGAAAGATCGACTTCTGATTCAATTTTAAACTTCCACGAAGCGATCATCTTGATTAAAACTTTTCAATAAAACGTCTAAATTGGATAGGAAGGTGGCGAGAGGGGTAAGGGAGGGATTACATTAAATACGATCGGTGCATTAAAAAATTTACCGTTTTCCGAATTGTGCAACGATCCGATTAATATCCTCTTGTTTTTTTCGATATTTTTTATGAACACGCCATATAATAAAGATGCATAGAAATGAAACAATGCTGATATAGGTGAAGAGATTTATAGCACTCAGCACATTTGAATTTCCCTTGTGAATATACTCGTGTTGTTTTGGTCTCGTAACTGAAATATTTCATAATTACGCATCACGTTTATTTGTCGAACTTGTTTTACAACGGAAACTTTATGTCTTCCTTAAATTTCATATGATGATTAATGAATCACCAAGAACTAAACCCAACATAAATAAGAGAGGTTGTGGTTTTTTTAGGAGCAGTTCGACCTATGTTTGTTTCTAACATCGGCTCATATGAAGGAGGAGGAGAGAGGAAGGTTGAAACACTTGAAATGTTTGCTAATTCCTCATAAAGTGTGAATATTCCTGAATGTTAAATACATGTTTTGAAAATTCTATCAATTTTTGGGTCCTTAGAAGGGTGGAAATTTTTCTTCTCCTTCTTTCGAGCCACAATAACCAGATAGCTGCGCTCTCTATCAATAATCCCGTCATGACATTAAAAAAAATTTCGGAAATTTCTTGTAAACGAATGAGTGGAAAAATCCTGAAACAATCGGATGAAATTGGAGTTATATCGTCAAGTGTTCGTTCACTAACAAACTCCATCGTACTTCATCAAAACGCTGCTTTAGCGTCAATACTTAATAAACGTTTTTCGATGTGTTTTCAAACCTCGTCACTTGTGTATTCGAAGGTATTGTGCATATACACACTGTTTATAAATATATGTTTAGTATAATGGAAATAGAATATGAAGGCTTACGAGCGATCGTTCTCACGAGTCTTGTATCCTCAGTGCTTCTATTTGCTGCTGTCCATTCCAATAATCCATATGAGGCGCATATATCGAATCCAAATAATGCAGTATCCGATTCTCTTAACGTTAATGACGATCGAATTTCCTTAATATTGTTTTATGAGAGTCTCTACATCATAGATAATTAGATATCAATAATCATCAGCTAGTCAATTGTAAGTCAAACATCATCAGAATTTTATCTTCAGAATAGAAAATTTAGAAGGAAGAAAATGTTATATCATTTTTCGGAGAAATTCAACAAATGCAAATTATTATTATTATAGTGAAAGACTTGTCAATTGTGAGGTCATTGGAAGTATGGTGAATAGCTCTCAATTGTCTCACCAACAAGACGAAAATAATCCATAGGAAGAACTAATTTAGTATGGAAAATTGACCAAGTCGAGCTGTTAAGCTCAACTGTTCATAAATGAATCAACTTAGGACAGTTTCAGTGATAAAAAGCTAAATAGCAGTTCCCATGATTCACAGAAAAATAGCGCTACTTTTGAGTTGAATAATTAAAGTTTGCCTGTTTAAAGTAAAACACACCTTTTGACATTTAGTGCTATTCAAATGACCACATATTGGAATCACCTTACTCTTTGCGATATCCATAATGCAATATCCACTCCATAATATGCTCTCACTCGTTAAGCAATGCCCATAGATAGCGACGTATGTGATTTCCCTTAGAAAGAAATTCTTCTCAGTTAGTGCTATTAAATTACATTTAAATATGAAAAAAGATCGAATATAACAAGATCCAAATTAACCTGTTTTTTATCATTTCAGCGTCCAGCGTAGAAGCCTTATAGGAAATGCGGAAATAATCATTACCAATGAGAATAACGGAGATATTTTCAACCAAACCACATATTGGTGAAATTTGTGCTATAATTGAATAAAAATCAACAAATTTTCGTGAAAAAAATATTCGAGTAAAGTTGAACGGTAATGGAAAATTTCAAAGAAAAAGAACTTAATTAACAATTAGGGAAAACTTCAAATTTATGAGGTTTTTTTTTCAGCCGCTAAAATCTGATGCATTTTTTGAGTTCCGAAATGCTCCAAGTATTTTGAGCTGCTTAGTAATAACAAAAAAAAAAAATTTTTTTTTCTTCGAAATTTTTATAAACGAATAAAATCGTTCTAAGCTTAATGTTTTGCCTAAATTTAGCATTGTTTATATTTTTCAAATTTAAATTGCTCTTTGCTATTTTATGAAAAAGAAGAAACGTTTTTGGAGATAGAAGGATTTCCTAAGATTCAATCTTCATATAAAACTTTATTTGTTAGGAGATCGCAATTATTTTACGCAAAAAAAAGTGGTTCATGCTTTTTTAAACAACATGAGTTATCCTTTCTCCCTAATTATCGTATCCTCACTAATAAACACTTCACAATAGAAAACTATTAAAATCGAATTACATACAAATGAAATTTACATAAAAGAAACATTGCAATCAAAAATTGCAAAATTCCTACTTTCAATTGAATCATTACAAGATGTACCGATAATCTCCTCACATGCAAATATAATATCGATTGTTGCATTTGAAGAGTCGATAGTCACCATTTGATTGCATTCATTGAAATAGACGGCTCTTATCTGTGAACATTCAAAGAAATATTTCAACTTGAGCGTGAGAAATTTGCGTATTACTTTCCGAAGTTTTTTTAAAGATGCAGAATATTTTAAAACGATAAAACAAAAATAATGTTCTTAAATCATAAAATTAACTTTTTAATTCATTTTTTATCAAATTATAGAAGTACAAAATAAAGAAATAAAGAAAAAAAATAGACGATTCAGTTTACAGAATTTACTCATGGAAATGAATCATAGAAAAGTTGTGTGACAATTATTGAGAGTACAAATCCGAGTGTTATCAAATTGTCATTGCTGACATTCCATAAGCTTAGGCAGAAAGTTGTACTAATCTAATGGAAAATCGCCTTGAAAGGGCGTGTACTGATTAGGTTTAGAGCGTTTTTTTTTCTTTAAAATTAAACAGCAAAAATTATCCTCATAAGTTTCTTGTTTCATCAAGTTTGCAATGAACATTTCCGATTCATAAAATTCAAATAAATGAAGGTAAAAATGCGTTGAAAGTTCAAGCCGATTTTCCCTTAACTCAGCAAACCGTTGACGTTTATTGTTCTTTTTTTTTAAGGATGTAGATTTTGTTGAGCGCAAAAAAACCTCGTAAGTAGTACTTAGCTCTGTTGGTTATATCCCTCTTATATCAAATAATCATAAAATGAGATAAAGATCAAACAGAAAATATGCACCAGAAGGTTAAAATTTTTCAAGCAACCTTTATTTCATATCTGGATCGATATTTCATGTTGATATCCGAGAAGCGAAGATTAATAAATAAAGCGGATTCTTCCAAATAGCTTCGATTAGTGAACGCCTAAAAAATGAGAGATTTTTCTTCTATAATGTCTCATTAGAAAAATTCATATATATATATATATATATATATATATATATATATATATATATATATATATATATATATATATATATATATATATATATATATATATATATATATATATATATATATATATATATATATATATATATATATATATATATATATATATATATATATATATATATATATATATATATATTTGCGACTATCTTCTTCCATAAAAGATTTTCAATATAAGAAAAAAAACCAACAAATAAGACATGAAACCGATAACCCAGTAGCGCAATATGAAAGATAATTTTGTGTTCATTTTTGCTTATATATGAATTGACTCATCTCGAACTGTTACATCTGTCGAATTGGAATTAAAAGAAACAATGGTATTATAGGGGTAAAATGCCCAGAAAGATACAGGTTAAGCAGCAAATTTAGCCAGTTATGATTGCAATCATTTTATGAAAACTAAATTCAATGACAATATTCGCATCGTTGACTTCCTTTACCTTTTCGTAGATTCTCTCTTCAAATCTCTTTTTTTTGAAATGTTCTTGATATAAGAAATAAATGACACATCACACATATGATTAATGGGGTAAAATTCAAGACACAGAGATATTAGCGTTTTACGGTTATCACTAAAATTGAAAAATATGAAAGCAATAATTGATACTTCTTGCAGGAGTGAATAAACTTTAAAGTCAACTTCAATAAGTAGACAATAAACAATGCAAGTCGAAAAGCAAGATCAAGAAACTTCTAGAAAAGCTTTGCCAGCAACATATTACAAATTACTAAGCGATTTAATTTACTTTAATTTATTTCATTTCGTTTTAAATCGAATTCAATTTCAACCTTCATCATAGTCGCGTTCTCCATTATCGGTGGATACCGATGTGGTATTAATGAATCATATGCTTCCGGTTTCCATATAACCGATAGAAAGCTTTCGTTATTCCAAATGGAGTACGATTCGGCCGGATAGCCTCCTATAATCATTTTATGACTAGCGTTATAAACGCCTTTACCCATCTTGAACGCAAAATCTCACATTCAGAGATCTAGAAGAAAAAAAGCAGAATTTCCAAAATTGACTTTCAATAAACGAAGCAATTCCAAGCAATATCACTATGACGTCATCGAATGCACACCTTCTAGGCAAGAATCAGATATGCCAAAGAAGCAATAGGTGCATTTTTCAGAAGTGAAGAGCACAATGTGCTTTTCAAGGAGTAATAGAATCACTATATCAGCTTCAAAACGATGTGATACCTGTTTTTTAAACGAAGTTTTATTTTTCGTGAGAGAGATGCATACTTAGGCACTTAAGACACCTACCTGTTCATTAAGGTGAAATGTTTAAATTCGTACCTTCCAAGATGAAACCAATGCTAAGAAGGAGTGAACGATTCGAAACAATGCAATCGATCTGATTGTGTGCATTAATATCGCATGGTTGAAGAGGATTCTTGAATGGCACATCGATTACGTTGATTTTATTTGCATGAAACATTTTACCGGATTTCGTGCAATTATAGCTATGCCCACAAGGACAAACCATTGTTGTGTTCCTTGAACCGTTGACATAATTCATAAAAATGAGCATCGAATAGAAATAAAGAATCATCTGCAAAAAAACAACTCAATATCGAAAATGATCGGAAATAAATATGAACACTTTATGTGAGTATTGAAACAAAGATGAAAATTAATTTAGTACGACAGTTGCTTGTATTCGTCGGTGTGCTTATGTTGAAGCTGCATTCGACTGGTTCAGTTATTCTTCACCGCTTTGTCAGCTGAATCTGCATAACTAAAAAAGATTTATTCATCGACGGCCGACTAACGACCCGACTGGTAAACTAATTTGCATATTTTACAAGTGGTAAATCAAATGGTACTAACACAAATCCCCGTCAATTTTGATACGTTCCTCTTGGTTGGTATTCATAGTTTATTGTAGAACTACAAACGTAGGCAGTGTTTTTGTTCTTGCATAGTAGAGGATCCCGAGAAATCAGCCAACTAACTTCATCAGCTTTCAAGATACGAAATTTTTTAACAAGGAAGTCAAGATTATTATGAAATATTATTAGGGAGCAATTAATATAGATTAACGGCATTTAAGAGATTTATCTCAACGTTCTTAAGTCTCGAGTATTTTCAACGAGTGAGGAGATTCCACATTCAACCGCTAAGTCAAGAGAATGGAACATTGATTATGAAGTAACAGAAATTGCTCGCAAAATTTAAAGATATTTGAGGTGGTTGATTGAAATACTACGATGAACCTTTTCTCGAGTAGTTTCTAACCCCTCCTCCCTAGCCACCTCCCCAAATCCGGGGAGTTCCGGAGTGTTTCAACAAAAGTTTGGTATCATAAACGGTGCTGCACCGAACCGAGATGACTACAATACTACTTTCTTAGTTCTGATATGCTGTGGAATAGAACTAGGAAATATATTAATGCATATGCACCTATAAACACAAAGATTTGAAAATTCAAGACTTTCTACCCATAGATGAAAGAATTAGTATTATCACTGCTTGAAAATATCGTTCATATCATTCTTAATATAATTGTAGAATCAAAAAATTCAAAGAAATCAAGCAATGGATATTTGTTGATAACAAATAAGTGCAGAAATTTGCAACGCCACTGAAATTTGGAAACGAAAAAGCTAATGGTGCAAGCGTAATGGCAGCCAGCTTTGCAAACAATAAGCTCCTCTTGAATAGATTCTGCCTGAAGCAGAGAGTCACGTTATCCATTGCGCTTTATTTGCACATCTCTATTCCGATTTGCCGATATATTCTATTCAGAATTAACTGCGCATCCGAATCCGGATGTGGAACTGTTTCCTGAGGGGTTTCTAATTCTAAGTAGCTATTCTAATCTCGCAAAATAGATAACATATCACCTCGATAGGAAATCAATCGTTCCTATCTATGCATTTTGCTTTATATCTTTTATTCGTAAATCTCTCAAGTATAGGTTTCTCTGTAGACAACTTTACCCATGTGTTCCTTCCCATCTATTTCTCTATTTTCATAATTTTGCATATTCATTTGAATTAAATACCCGTTACACCAAAAAAAGTTACTGATTTTCCCACTTTATGAACCCTTAAATAATGCATACTTATTAGAATTTGCTCTTGAATATGCTTATTGGTATATCCACTCTTCTGAAACCGTAAAAAAAACAGATGATAAGTGTGTTCAGCATTCCATAAAGAACTGAAATTAATTTCAGTTCGACCGCTCCCCTCCCCCTCTTCCCCACTAAATTTGTATTTGCTCAATTTCGGCGCTAATTGCCTTCTCATGAGAAAATACAGAATAGTATATGCTAATTGGAATTGAGATGGAATATAAATCAGCGGTTCAGCCAAGTATTCGCCTTTATTTTTGGCCTTCATTCGTCTAATCTATAAAATGATATAGAATCATAAACTGAAGAACGCTCTTCTGTTGTGCTTCGATATCCAATTTCTCTGTTCTCCAATGAAGGCGCCACTCTTTCATGACTATGGCTGAGGTTTATTGAACTCTCTTCCACCCTCCCCTCCCCCCCCCCCCCCCTCCACTCCTCCACCTTCCTCTCCCCCTTCTGTAAGCAATTCCAAGGATTCAATGTGAGGATCGCTTGAGGCGATCAATATTTAACTCGCCAGCAATACCGCGACCTGACCTGAAGTGATTGATTGCGATCGACTGATCATATATTTCGTCACTAGTGGTGATCAACACCGCTCACTACAACCCGTCACGAGCTCCGCCACATTACTGCACGCTTCCTTCGCACTCTACTGAGCAATCTATGCAAGTTGTTGGCGCTAGATGTTACTTGTTTTCCAACTTAATTTTCTATTTTGTTGTGAAAAGTCAATGCAGTGCAATTAATACGATTCTTGCTGATGGGAATTTCCAATTTTCCAATGTGAAATTTTGTTTTACAAAATAGTTCAACGACTTTCTTACACCCTATTGCACTATTTCTCTGAGGTGTGATTTGTCGGGTGCGATTTTTTTTTTTTTTGCAGCGAATTCTCTTCGTATATCTTTTCATTGCTTATAAGACGATTCATGGTTGCTATATTATTATTATTATTATTATTTAAATGATAGACGTATCTGTATTTAACTGTATTTATTGAGCATTTATTCGAGTATGAAGTAATATTATCGAATAAATGAAGCAGTATTTACGTACTTTACGTTTAATTGATCGTTTAGAAATTGAGCATAACAAATGTTGAAATGAGTTTTTTTTTTTTGGAATTATTGAAGTCGTTTTACGATGAAAACAATTGCTTTATTTTAAAGATATTCATATTTACCGCAGAGAAATTGATTCTTTATTGAAAGTATTGTTTTGTTGATGATCAGTTTCTTTGTTTTGCTAATGGTCGGTATTTCTTTTTTACGGCTTTATAGGAAAATTTACTTGATAGATTCTCCTCTAATAAAGATATCGAATGATGAATGCTTATTGTAAATTGCTGCACATTTATTTTTGCAAATTATTTTCACGTTATGTGAAAAGTTTATCTCTTTCATTTTTCTAATGATTCAATTTTGAATGATGAAGATCTTTTAAAAATTTTCAGTATCATTACCTTACGACAGGAACTGCCTTCAGGTTGTTTGTTTTTTTGGATTGAAATATTTCATCAAATCACACCTCGTTTTCTAGCTCCATAAAACTCTACTTTTTTCCCCGATAAAAAATTTGTTCCTTTTGAATGATTCTCGAGGACTCCGAGTCGTTGATCCCGGATGAGGATCATCTTTCATTTTTCGAAAGTCCCATTATTCCATTTTTTTCGTTAGAAATCTCCATCCTTCAAAGAAATATTCCATTGTGCCCACCGCAACAGAAACAATATTGGTGGTATAATTTCGCGGTGTAAAAAACTATGAGAAAACGAGGCCGTTCATGGTGTGTTAGCCCATTTTTGCAGTTTTCACCGCTTGATTTGCTGACAGTTGTTGATTTTCTCTTGAAGCACAATTACCGCATTGTTCGACGGTAGAGACCATCACATTCCTTTTGAACGGAAGCCTAAAAGCAGGAGATTTTGAGGTGATGTCACAGTTGAGTCGAGGTGCAATTGCACGAAGCTTGCTGACCCGATTGGCAAATTCGAAACAGCGCTGTCCACATCATGCATCCGGGAGCGATGGTCCTATCTGCGTCGCTAAGCTGAATAGTGGCAAAGGTGTTGGTTATTTCGTTGCTATTCAATTATACTCCCTAAATAACATCCGACCACCGGCTAAGTGGTATAAAATTCAAAAAGACTCCGCGATTTTTGGAAAGCAACGCAAAGAAACGGAAGTGCTTATGTACTCGCTTATGCTCACTTTTTTCCATCGCTCTCTCATGGTATGCCAGAGAATGGCGAAAAGAGAGGAATCTAAACGAAATCTACTTCACAAATCTATAAATTATATAAGCTTCCTAATGCGTACTGAATAGAATAACATACGTGAAATTGAAAATTTAAATAATAATATTTCGTTTAGAAAATTTTATTTCCGTTGGTTGCTTTATTTCACAACTCTTTTAGTTGAATCTAAAAGCATTCGATTGAAAACTTTTATTAGCAACATATGATATGCATAATGACGTTAAACAGGTGAGAAAACTTCCACATTTTATAGAAGTAATATTCTTCCTATATTGCTGAAAATTTATTCACCCTGAGAAGGATCGAATCAAAGATTGCCGAAGCACTAAGCAGGTAAATGTCACCTGAGTGTTTTGTGCTGTAAACACTTAAAAAGTAATATTGATGTACAGTCCTATATCATTCAATAAATCGATCGCAGCAAAGGTGTGACATCAATAGTGATCAATTGTCGCCCCAAAGGCATTAAAGCTGAGCCATCTTCGCATTGTATGTGATGAATGTTTAGCGATGTGGGAACGATATAAATAATTCTTCAGGGCAGTTCTTTAAGGTACTACTGATTATGCATTCGAGATGATCTGTTCAACGCTGAGATTCGGTCGTGGAGTGACAGCGGAAGTGGGCTATGATATGCAACACCTTGGTGCGAAGAACACTCTCATAGTCACCGACAAACGAGTCGTCAATACGCGTGCATTTATGTGAGTGATCCTTTTCATCTCAATTGAGAGAGGAACAAAATATTTTATTTCGGGGGAATTTTCGGTGACTTTTCGCAGGGTCGATGCATGCGGACAACAGGAAAGGGGGAGGGGCTGCAAACAGCGATCTGTATTTATCGAACTTGAGTACGACCTGACATTTCTTGGAACATCTCTCGATAATTGTTTGATGTAGGCAGCCATTCTTTAAAATTCATAAGTCAATAATTTGACCATCGACTAACCGGTCATAAAATGTAAACGGTCAAATGTAGAAGAGTTTAGAACGACCATAAGATCAGTGATGGTCATTTCAGGGAAGTAGAGAAATCGATGAAAAGTGTTGGAATCAACTATAAGGTGTTTGATGATGTGCAAGTGGAACCGTCAGACTCAAGTGATTTTTTTACGTTTCTTTGATGACTCTCGAATATAGAGAAAATTGCGCACAATGTTTCTAAATGTTTCATTGAAACGCTCTTTACTCGTATTTATTTCGTTGGAAAGTTTACTTTTTATAATTGTTATCGTATCGAAACGAAACACTATCAAATTAGTTTTGAAAATTATTGAAGCAGTAACTTTTCTTTACGACAGGCAACTTCACCGATTTTATTTTACGCACGACAAGAAATATCTATCTATAGCGTAATGATGGTCTTTAGATAACATTTCTCTAAGATTTAAGTCCATATTCAATGAAATTCTTAAAGCATGAACCTAACATGAAATGTTTGCTTCAAAAAACGTTAACTAGAGGTGAATTTTAACTCAAATTCGATTGAATTCAATATATCATCATTGAAAAAAGTTTATGTAATTTGATCATTTAATTTGCATTTTAATTGCAGATTAGGTTAATGTGTGGAACTTAATTGAAGCATAAGTTACCAGCTTAAAGGTATGAAAAAGGCAATCGGCTTTGCGCGTCAACAAAAATTTGATAGTTTCATTGCTGTTGGTGGTGGCTCTTCTATCGATACGTGTAAAGCAACGGCACTATACGCAAGGTATGTTCCGATCTTATGTTTTCATTATGTATAAGATAACTTTATATCCAGTAGTCATGATTTCTACTTGCCTATATTATTGACATTATTCATGCTATAATAGAACTTTTTCTTAGCTGTTTTATATTTTTTTCCGAAGGGAAAGCGTTTTTAACCGAGGTAACTTGTCATTCGAAAAAAGGGAATCTCTGCATTTCGATAAAACACTCTTTGTAGGAGTTTCGATGACAACTGAGCCGTTTATTTAGGTGTGGCCCTTATTTTTGCGCTCTTATCAAACCTAAAATTTAAGTGCTTGCAAACTTTTGAAATATAGGCTTCGCTCTCAATAGAAATTTTTCTTTCACTCATCTTAAATAATTCTCCCGTCTTGATGCACTGAATGTTACTGCATTATTCAACGCTTGTTTGTAATGCCTCATATTACTATATTATGATCAATTTGAAATGATGGTAAAATGGAAAAGGTTTACCAATTATAACAAATACTTCATCAGTCATCTTTCAATTTCATTTCCCTCCTTAGCGGAAGAAGACCATTCCTAACGCATAATCGAGCGAATCATTGAGTAAAACAACATTTCATTTTTAACTCTTAGAGGAGCAAAGGGATTGTGAGGTATGATATTTTTCTGATATAAGCAATAATGTGGAGGTGAGAGTGGAGCTTTCCCTCTTTTATTTATCATTTACTCTGTCACTTATTCCCTTTCTCTCCTTATTTATCATTTCCTCTTTTTCTATCCCTAAAACGAGTAGTGCGAAAATTGGACGTTGCAGCAATCCACAAGCAGACTTTCTTGATTTTGCCGTGCCTCCATTCGGTAAGAATCTTCTTCCGACAAATCCTATGCTACCCGTGGTTGCTGTTCCAACGACCGCTGGTACTGGTAGCGAAACCACTGGTTAGCATTTTCTATGGTAATTTATCGCTCGCTATTATTTTCTGACCTACAGAACTCAGAGAAAAGAGCTCCCTTATATATGAGTTGTTGTGCAGATTTTTCGATCCAAAGGCTATTTTTGCATCAATCGGAACGATACTAAAATAACTCCACTTTTCGGAACTATGAAATGGTACTATAAAAGCTCCGATGGTACTATAAAATCTCGAAGTTCCTGCATAATTGTACGGAAATTTAAGTTTCGTAGTCCACCTATTGTTTTTGAATCGTATTGTTGTCTATGTTGTTTGTAAAGATTATTATCCATATAATTCAGCCTTTCTATGAAGCCAAAAATAAATTTTAATATATTAGAGAACGAGCAATTTCGTACTCATATTGAGCGGTTATAAGTTATTGATGAATTCTCGTTGCGATGATCATTGTCTTTTCATTTTGCTTTAAAAATGGGAATTTAATTGTGCTGCTGTATTTTATAATCGAAGATGAATGGCGCATATGCATTTAAAAATGCCACTCATCGTTTCAGCTGTTAATAAAAATAGTTTTTTTTTTAAACAGAATTCACGAGACGAAATTTGAAAAATCTCGTAGATACAAAAACAGCAATTCGTTGGAGTGAAATGCCCCATCGATTGCACTTTATTTTGCAATAAATCTCTTTTTTTTCACGAAGTCTTCTTTTTACAATATTTCTGAACGCTAATTTTGCAAAAAAGAATTTCACATTTTAAGTTGATGAGTCTTTTATTTTCGTTTTCTTTGCAATATTTGCAGGCGTTGCAATTTTCGATATGCCCGAGCATAAGTGCAAGACAGCGTTCAGACATCGATGTCTGAAACCGCTTCTTGCCATAATTGATCCACTCAACGTTACCAGTATGCCAAGGAATGTTGCAATTTATAGCGGTTTTGATGTGCTTTGTCATGCTCTCGAATCTTTCACTGCTAAACCTTATTTTCAGGTTGGTGAATCGAAGCTATTAAGCTTGATTTATTTACGCCACATAACCTCAGGTAGAAGCCTCCAAGTTTAATAAGTACTCTGCTAGCAATTTAGTGGGGAATCTATTGAGAGTGTGAATGCTTTGTGTGGTTCACCTCTCAAAACTAGTTGAACAAAAGTAACCATATACTTCAAAAACTTCGTCGTTGTTATAAAAGTAGCGAGTGATGTTTTGCGTTCTACGCGCAGTGCCGCTTCAGCTGAAAACTAACGAGAGCTAGCTTTACATTAGGACAGCCTTCTGGTGCAGGGAAGGTCTGTGATAATAGCTGCATCAATTGAGTAAATATTGTACTGCTGATGTTAACTGGACTTGTTTGGATTCAAATCCTTTCAGTTTCATATCTGACCATTAACAGTGAATCGTTCGCACAAGTGCTCTTCAAAATAAGTGTTCGTATATGTCTGTCTGTCTGTCTTTTTGTCTGAAGACACTGAAGCAAGAGGTGAAAATTTTGCCGGATACAAGGTCTCTCATGAGAGCTTCCGAAGTAGCCTGCATTACATTCGGTGGGTGGCGGGAAAATAAATTTTAGCAGAAAGTTCGGAAGGATGGCAAAGTGAATTAGAATACGGAAGCGTTCTTCTTAATGTTGTGTGTACTCTTACTAGTAAGTTGTGAACTAGTTAATCTGGCGATCACGGTGCATAGACGCATATCGTATCAGTTCATTTCGCACTCCTCTTCACTTGGTTATTAATTGATGTTCAGAGGTCGCCAAGGCCACAACGCCCATCGCTAAGACCTGTATATCAGGGCTCAAATCCGATCAGTGATATTTGGGCACAAGAAGCTCTTAGGGTTTGTTAATGTTTTCTTCTTGTTATTGCTGCGTCCCTCAATCACGTAAATCTTGAAAACAACAGAAAGGATTCAGCACCGTTCCTTGGAAACGGCATAACCATTCTTCCTGATTGGCTGCGACAAACAAATCATTCTGGTGGACTAAGAGCAATTGTAATTGCAAATGTCAAGCGGGCACTTCAGTATTAAACGGACTGAGGCGTTTGAGGTTGCATTTGTTGCATAATTTGTGATAGAAGAATGACAGATATTTTCAAATTATAATATTAAATGTTCAAGTTTCTAAATGCAGTCATATGTATGTTATAATTTCCTCTTTATTAATTTATTGTCTGTCAACGATACCAGTTTCAAACCAAATATAAATTATTTCCCAGATAATAGCGAAATATTTTCGTCGTTCGGTGAATGATGCGGGTGATGAGGAAGCACGTACACAAATGCTTATGGCGAGTTCATTTGCCGGTATGGGATTCGGTAATGCTGGTGTTCATCTATGCCATGGGCTTAGTTATCCGATAAGGTATCATTTTTTTAAGCAATATACTATTATGTTATTAATTCGTTTATTGAGTCTTCTAAGAAATTTTCACTGAAAAAAAAATAGCATTATAGAAGCCATCGATGATCGCTGTAATGGTAAAAGTGCACCGGCTAAGCAGTTGATCTTTCAATTTTGTTTGCGTGAATTCGTTCCCATATCAGTGGAATTTTAACTGCATCAATAAGCCAGTGTGTAATTTAGTTTCTTTCAGTGCACGTTTATAAATAAATAAATAAATAATCAATTAATTAATTAATTAATTAATTAATTAATTAATTAATTAATCAGTTAATAGGCAAAGAAACAAATAGCTAGACGAACGTGTAAACAAAAGAATAGGGGAGAAATATTTAAATAAACCAGAAAAATGAGCCTCAAATAAGTAGGTGGTAAAAAGAGTAGGGAATTTAAATCAGAATGTATGCGGTGTATTATATAGAAGAAGTCAGAGAAGGTACATGGATGTAAAACTATGGATGACCGTGTGGATGGCTCGATGTAAATCAATATGTGCCAAGAATGTTGCTAATTGATGATATATCAAACATTCCAATTTGTACATGTGGAAAAGTAACGCAATTTTAGTTCACAAGGCAAACGTTATGTTGATACGGATTACGATAAGAGCCGTCCATTGATACCACATGGACTTTCGGTGGTTATAACTGCTGTTGCTGATTTTCTTTTCACTACGGCTGCTGATCCAGAACGACATGCACAAGCTGCGAAATTGCTTGGCGCTGATTTGGCGGTATTATTTCAAGACTATTAATGATGAAATCGGACATATCAAACAGTCATTTGGAATTCAGAGCAGTTTACTATATGGGAATTAATTTTTGCAATATTATCGTTGGCGAAATCCAAAGGTCAAATATAGGTCGTGCCAAATTGGTATCGATGGAATGAAAATATGATTCACATAAACGGGAAATTTAAGCGAAAATGATCGCCGTGGGTGGAAAACAATTAAGAGATTATGATGTTCGCTTAATTAGACGAGCCAGATGAAAGGATCGCTGGAATCTCTGACGGCAAATGTCCTTGTCGCTCATAGTTTTCATGTATTCCCGTAGGGTGTTTTGACTTCCTCTCAGCGCTGAGTGCAGAACAACTTTTACTGCTATGCCTACGAGTAACAAGAGTGCATCAGTATTGTCCGACAGCAAAAGTGATTAGAAGTTTTAATAATCTTGGTAGATCCTGCAAGAGATACACGCACGGTAAAGAGACGGAGGGGAGTAATTAACAACGAATATTCCTAATTCTAATCATTGTTGAAAACGGCATAGTATATCTAATAATGCCTTTTAAGGAAACAACATTTGAAAGCTGAGGCTAACTAACCATACTGTAGGGGGTATTGGAGGTTCTATTAAAATCAATCATAATCCGAGCTAAAAAGATTAAAGAATTTATGTAATATCAATTTTCTTCACCCCTACTCCCTTATCCGCTTGATTTTGTGGTTCCTCGCGGGTTCCCCTGACCTCTTTGAAAGATTATAAAAACAAGGAGCTCATCTTTTGCGAGGTGAAAAAAGTCATCATAGAGTAAGAGGAACATGAGGAAACTCTCTGAGAGAGTGTGTTTGAAGAAGATAGGTTGAAAGAAAATATAACGCATAGGCGTCATTAGAGAAACAACAACTTGCTGCAAAAGAGGATATTAGTTTATAGTGTATGCTGGAAACGCTGGAATTGGGCAGGCTTTAAGAAATTGATGTTTTGTAGAGAAATTCGCCAAATGCACCTGAACAAAGGCTTCGAGGCTTGACGGAGTTACAAATAAAATACTGCCTTTGGGAGAAAAAAAAATGAAACCACGCCAGAATGTATCCTGTTTTTAATTGCATCACTTCAACGGGAAGACACTCTGAGAAATGAAAATTTTGGAAATGTGGCTATCATACAGAAAAATGAGGGCGACAAGAAAAATGCGCCAATTTATGGGCCTCTATCACGAATACTCTCCGCATCGAAATTCTTTGCTTTATTTTCATGCAGAGCTTTAAATTGCAAGTGAGCGGAAAATTTCAGCAGCTTTTCGCAAGAAACCATCCAGCACAGATCGAAGTTTATGGATGAAATGAATCTCGCAGAAGCAAAACGTTGTTCAATTGGATTTCAAGAATGCTTAAAATGTCTTCCGCTAATATACTCTTTCAGATAATGAGAAACACCTTAAATTGCATGAAAACACCTCCACCTAATCAGAGGAGACAGAAAATGGCCCAATAATTCATGTCAATTGATTGTTACCAGAAATCGATATGCTAAAAAAAGTTTCTATTTTTTCCTCAGGTTATGACCGATTCTCACCAAGTATTTATTGCTCGCTCTTTAGATATGACTAGCCTTGGCGTTCAAAAGTTATTTCGTCATAATGCACAACTAAACATATTTTGATGTTCCGTCACCGTCTTTCGATCACATGTGAACTTGTGGCCAAGTTTTTCAAATATCATTTCGATTACAAGAACCGTGACTGCAATACAGTACGACATAAGCCACAAGGAATTTCTCTCAACATATAGCAGCCTAATTACATTCAGATATCGGCATCAGAAGAAACGATCGCTCAAAAGTTGACCGACGAGATCCGTAGTTTCATGAGCGATTTTGGCGTACCAAACGGATTATCAGCGCTTGGCTTTTCATATTCCGATATTGATACCCTCTCGGATGCAGCAGTGAACTCACTGAGTGCAGTTTCAATTGCACCGAGGGCTACCGATAAAGTTGTAATCGCCGATATCTATGAGAAATCAATGCAAGTATTCTAATCTCATAACTTTTGAACAATGCTGACAAATTGAAAGTCTAATTTTGTATGGTTAAATTTTTCGTATTAATACTGTCATTCATTTTGCTCATATCTTAACATATTAACATGTTATGTTATATATAGCACTAATTGTGTTATATCGTGTTGTATACTTGTCATGCTATAATGATATATAACAACATGATATGCCTGCGAGGAGATGTCACAATCGCAAGACGTAAATGCATTTTAGATGGGTTGAAGATTCGTCGCTTCCACTGGATCAATTTCAGGATTGAATCAATATGAATCAATTGAGATTGTACGTCTCATATTTTTTTCACTGCGAAGACATCTTGTCTTCGGTTGGTTTTTTGTAAGTGGACTAAAGATCACCTGAAAGAATCTTCTGAAGGGTGCTAGATTTTTTTTGAGAGATATTTCTTTTGTTCCTTTATGTTCATCCTGAGTAGATCCATTTTATTTTGTTTACAAAAAAAGAGTAGTCCAAATAAGTGGACTTTTCCTTTTATTATCAATATTATTATATCACAAACATGTGGCTAAACTTAAGCGACAACTACAGTGAACGATGACACGAACACTAAGCTCACTATTTCGAGAGAACGTTGTTATACCATATTGATGGGGTAGTCTTGAATTGGACTACTACAACGAGTTAAGAACTCGTTTATAACACAAATCAATAAAAAAGCTAGAAACAGATTTAGAATTAAAGTAGACTAAATGGATATTCCTTTATTCAGGATAACCCCAAGGTAACCCCACATTTATGGGATTTCAGGAATCGTTGCGTTGTGTCAACGTTCAAAAATAACGCTCATTATTATCAACAAATATAACACAGCGCACAATAACAAATACTTTCGCCATGATAGTAGCGAATAGTGTGCACATATAGGAAAAAACAATCGAAAAAAAAAACCACTTTACAGGAATGCGATCGAAAAAAAAAAGAGTAACGTCGAAAGCAACATAGATATACACGTGCATTTGAGGAACGTTGATTACAAACACAAGCACTGAGGTCGACGTCATTTGCGATCAAGAGAGAAGCCCAATCGATTATTGATTATAAACCCTAAAATTAAATGATAATTATATAATTCGATGTATTTGATGATATTTTTTTTTACTAAAAGCGTAAATTTATTCAAGATGCTATAAAAATTACAGATTTTATTTTGAAAAATTTACCATGCAAAGCGTTTCACAATCTCGTTTCTTCTCGAAACGATTCGCATTACCTCCACAACCACGATAGAAATACAGCTTGCACTTCCTATCTCGGCGACTATAGAAATATTGTAGGTTTGTTTTTGGTGCTGTTTCATTCTCATGGCACGGTCGTCCTTAAAATTATCGAATTATTTATTAATTGGCTAATTCTTCCAAAATGAAAAACTCTTATAAATGATATTTCTATAGGATTCATAAAAATAAAAAATGAAAATCCAACATTCCATGATATTAATTTCTAACATTTCATGATATAGTCGTTCTATTCGGATAGATCGTAAAACAATGGGAAAGAATCGTTCACTTACCTTCTGTTGGTTTCAAATGACAAGCACTTCTATCCAACGGTTTTTTCGCAGGAAGTTGATCGCTTTCGAATGGATCTTCACCTTCACCAATGTCTATTTGAACGCCATCGTTCTCCTCTCTTGCTGATTTCATTTCCCCTCCCGGATAAGCTGGAAATAAATTTTCATCTCGACTCCGAGATAAGCTGCAAATAAATATGTCACTAAGATAAGTGTATTCAATAAAACTTCCTCTCTCATAAGTGATTCCTTTGAACATCGCTTTAATTTTAGAAATGCTAGAGTAAAATTTTAGTGCGAAGAGGCGATTCCCCCTTCCCCCTCCACCTCTCTTCCCCCCAAAAAATCACTGAAACTGTAAAAGACGATGTTTTGAGGTTCTTAAGTGACTAATTAAGCGTATACGTAAAAGTTGAAGTTTTTAGAAAATGCTCATTGCCTTAACAATCTCACTGAACGAATCTTCATTTCTGAGGACTTTGCTGAAAGCCAATTTGTAACAAGAAACCTTTGTTGACTTCAAGTTGCTGTTTATCGGTCGGCTTCAACAACATCCTTCCATAGGGTCCCTCTCCTTTTTGACCATCCAATGAGCCTTCTGGAGTCGGCGCCATGACATTTACTGCAGCAACACTTATAATCCAGATTTCTTAGGAAAAGCTATTTATGTTGCACAACTGAGTCGCAAAGAATATATTACACTCGAATAACGACGTATGGTCTCTAAACGATGACGCAAAATCGTAGTAAATTGAATTGTGACGCAAGAGAAAAGGAGAAAAAACGCCAAGAAAGCTGCGAAAAGAACCACGGAAACCGGAAATCGGGCACTTCTGAAATAGGTGGCGATGAAATGTTTGAAAAAGGAAGCGGAAACCGGAAATCAGGTAGTTCACGAATGATGATGATGATTTGAAAAGGGAAAGATGAAGTTATGTGACGTTGATAATTCACAGCGTCGGGTGCAGCATCGACCCTATTCAGTGCTTTATTGAGTTCCATGTAACAGTCAAAGCTGATGCCTTGTTTGTTTTGTTTAAAAGGAATCGGTTGTGCTTTGCTAAATCATATGCTACGAGCAGTCATTTGGTAATCACTTTAATTCAGTTTCGGATTCCGGACTCATGCTAAAACATTGATTTATGAATTCCGGAACACTAATCTGAATAACGCAAGATGTTCCTCATGGCTGTTTTCGTCCGGAAATTTTCTGAACACTTATTTAAAATAGTCCAATGTCTTGTTTTGTTTTTTTCTTGTTTATAAAGCATAAGAATAAATTTATTGTAAATATTCATTGAATTTGCCGAGCGTATAAGGAAGAGTCTCTTTCATGTCAAATGTTTCCTTATCCATGAAGAGGAAGTGCCACTGCATCATATGAAGCATATTGAGGTGACTTTCAAAAGCGGTTGGACTTCTATTGTGTTCTGCATGAAATATTGGTTTTCACAAACTGGATCCTCCTTTATTATCCATTTAGTGACTAAATTATAGGATCTGGCCTAATCTCGTGCCAACGAAGATCTGAGTCATATGCATCCGCTCGAACTAGCATAGCCTATTTTTGCCAATGCTAGATTTAACGAATCCTATATCTCATGTTCATTGCATATCTTCACCTTTCTCTGCTGTGCCCGAAGATTCCTTGAGCTTAAACTCACTTTTTCTTTTCTTCAACAGTACGAAAAAATCAAAAAAACTAGGATAGAAAAAAAAAACATAAAATCAACCATTTTCTTCGACTGCTTCTGCGCTGCCGTGTTCGTTTTCGCTACTTGTTAGCTCAGAAGCGTGGCCCTCATCGCTCTCGTTCGTGTACTCACCCCGTTCTCTTGTATTCTCCATACTCTCCTCAGCGTGGCTCACATCTTCATCTTCCTTTGCTGCAGCCAAAGATTCTTTGAACTCTGGCGCTAAATGTGACAATTAGGAAAGCTGCTTGAATACACTCGGAAGCAGCATTCCACTAGGATAATCAAGAAAATAATAAAGATCAGCCCTACTAAGAGCAGAAATGCGTAATAAACGTTATTTTATGGAACAATGTTCGTTGCTATTTCAATTTCTTTATCACGTTCTTCGCTCGATATCAGCAACATTGCCGCTGTGTCATCTACTCAAGAGATAAATATTGCATATTTTAGCAAAAATTTCATCCCGTCATCTACGATGGTATCTGCGAGCTAAGATGGCTGTACGGAGCACGATGAACTAATATATGGCATTTGTATGTGGAAACCCGCATTCGACCTACCAAACAGTGCCCATCAGTTGTAGTCAGGCTTTGATTTTGCTCAGGTACATTACTGGATTCTCAGCGAACATGAGTGAAATCATCATACCCATCGTGGCCATCGCCTTGGGTGTTGTAAGACGAGGAGGCTTTGGATCGGACAACAAGGAACCACGATCGATTACCTCTCCGGGATTTGGCCGTCGAAGGCCGAGATATGGTGCGATTACAGGTGGCGGCGGAATATTGCTGCCATAAACACCCAATGGACAACACAGTCTTCCTGAAACAAAAAAAAGCACTGTTTCACGCTTCATCGTTAATAGCCTAAAGCAAGTTTTTTTGCAACTACGAAACGCAACGTGCCGCAATCCTCGTTCTCGACAAATGCCCTTCATTGACATAATCAGTGGTCAACTAGTCAAGCTCAGAGATTCTACGCAAGAAAAAGCATACTTAGAGGCTAAAGTGCCGTTCAGTTTCTCTGATTAACTCGATGGCTTTCAAGGAAAGGAAAGGGTTTTTAATGTAAAAGAATAAAGTTTTTCCGAACACACACTGAAGTAGACGCGTTCCACTCAAATGAGCTCACAATGGGAAAGGCAAAGAGTTTAGAAATTGTTGGCAACAATAAGAGAATTCATAGAAATAACAGTTCATTGACGTCTACCTACCATTCCGCTCGGAGTCGATCGAACAGTAGAACCCAACAGGACATAACGCCTGACCGTCAAAACCTGAGCCGCACTTCAAAGGCAGACCGGAGCTCTCATCCAGTAATGCATCCGATCCATCTGGGCACATCGTCGGAGGCGTAGACATTGGTGAAGATTCGGCTGAAAAACATTCTAAGTTAGCGTTTAGTTCAGAAGGCAACCAGCGCTGGCATCTACCGTTTTTTGATACTGCCCATCATTCCACTTCCTCTCTCAGTAATCACTAGAAGACAGAGGGGCACAACACGTCGTCAGTTTTAGCTCGTTTTTTTAACCCCAGAACCTTATTAATAGCAACATTTATGTAGTAATCAAAGCAACAATTATATGAACGAGTGTGATTAGAAATGAACTTTACAGGGTAAGACCACAGAGCAATAGTGAATAGTGAGTCGTGGAGAATAGCAGCTAAATGCATCTTTCATTCACATGCGTATCATAAAATCATCTCTCAAGCAGAGTTCTTAGAACACATTTAGCCCACATCCATGCTATTTAATCTCTCGAGCCAATGAATACTTCAGTGTAATTGCCAACGGATTAAGAAATCTCATAAAATCAGCGAGCGATTACCTTCTGATGACGTTCCTTTTGCGCTTCCTTTTCCTGGAGATGCCCTTGATACAGCGGCACTTTCTTTAGAATAGGCATCTCCTACACCATAAACAACGTTCTCAGTGCTGTCGCGGGATCCATGATGTATGAGGGCGGCATTAATGCGTGGCTTGCTTTTCGATTTTTTGTTTGATTTACGAATGTTCTCGAAATCTGTAAAACATCCACCAATAATAATAATTGCGAAATTTCTAATAAAAAATGAAATATGCGATCTGTTATCTCTTTAAAAAGTGCAAACGTTCTATGAATAGCAACATACCTAACGCATCATTCGGGCAGCATACATCAGGTGGTCCATTCCGGCAATAGTACCCGGCAGGACATCCGATCGAATCAGTCTGATTTCCGCACAAGACGGGTGCGTTTTCGCCAAGGGGCGGACGTCCGCCTGGGCATGTCCCAGGAGGTGTTGTCCTCGAAGACAACCGACCAACTTTGCAACGCTGCTCGCACTCGTACTGAGTTGCGAAATTGTTAGAGTTTCCACTGCATCCACTGTAATAGAAGAGCCGGCAAGTATCCGCACGACGGTCATAGAAGTACCTCAGGTGCGCTTCATTGCAGCTTCCAGAATCCACCGACTCCGTGCATGGATCTATTTTCGCTGGTCGTCTCAACGATGCACGCGTATACTGACGTGGAGCCTTTGCTGAAAAGTATTCCATAACATGAGTGATCGTTTAACGTTAATTCCACGTTTGCAAATAAAGTCATGACTCAGTAACGATGCTATAATAAAAAAAAAAATCCACAATTATCGAAATAAACATATTTCTCTTTGCAATCGCCTCTGTGATGCCTTTTTAACGGTTTTTTGAATGCGAAAGGTTTCTAAAGTTAGCACAGATGAAATTTAATTACCGTCAAATCGGGCAGGATGACTGGCAAGATCGAGCGAGAAGGCGGCAGATGGTGAGGCTGCTCGACGTACTCGTCGTATCTTTTCATCTGCGAGCGATCGAATATTCAAAGAAGATTTCAAACTTTTATATCCATGCCTTTCCTCGTCTCCATTGTAGCCTGCGAACATTATAGCATTGACAATCTAATGAACAACTCCACTAATTAAGCTGATCCTAAAGAAGCAAACATGACTGCAAGCAGGGATGCTAGTCCATATTCTAAGGATTTATGCTTGATGTGATGTAAAACAGTTGAATCATTACTCGTTTTGCTAAGCAACAAGCTCGTAACACTCATGCAGTGATGATAATCGAAATCACTCAGTCGTTTTACCGGGAAAAGTTCAGTAGTCTTCACAGCTGATTTTGTTTCATAGTTCTGAATAACCTCAACTAACCTCCAAAAACGTGTTTATCATAGGGATCCTCCTCATTCGGACAGCAGAAGAAGTCGATGCCATTGAAATAGCATGAAGACGTGCCCGGACAGTGGTTCTTGCCCGGTAAACACATCACAGGCTTTCCATCTGCAGACTGTATCGCCTTCAACCCATTCGGACAAACAGGAATTCGTTGCACTTCACTGATCGCCGATCCGAAAGCATGTACGGGCGCTTCAATACCAGAGAGAATCTGCTCGAGGCCTTTTTGTGGTGGAACTTCAACAAGCTCATCAACCCACTCATCCTCAGCTAAAAGTGTGGAATATAAATTAATGATGAGAAGCTTCTCCTATATACTCGAAGTCATGGGCAAAATTGCCTAGTTTCGAAAAAAACGACTGCGAGGTGTTTGTTGTAGCTCTCCATATGCCCTGGATGACCGATTTTTAAAGCTTGATAGATTAAAGGTGACTTGAGAGCTCTGTGAAATTCATTTCCCCTTGTCTGCCTAACATACACTGGTTATACGAATCGTGTTTTAAAAAAAAGAAGTTCCAAGATACGTTGCTGCGATCCATAAAGAAATCGCCACAAACCATATGCATCACTATCGACGATACCGTGACGGATGCAGGCCGATATTGCACTAAGGGACGTTTCGTTTTTTAATGATGGATTACTATGCATATTAGAAACCTTCGATCAGCGCTCATCATAGAGGCGAAAAAACGATTGAACGAGCCTTTATTTATGCGAACGCCATTCTGATAGTTGATTTTCATGGGTGGCGAAGGAGCAAGGATAGGCATCTGAGAGTTGATGGCTGCGAGTGGCTTCTTGTTGAGAAGTTCGGTGTTATACTCGAATTCAGATTTCGATGAAATACTTTCCGCAGTGTTGAGTTCATTCCGAGATGAGGCCAATTCTGGACCATGAGAGTCGACCGCAGAGGTCGATCCCACTTCAGTCTTCTTCGTTGCGCTTGCTGTTGTGTGCGCATGTATTTTTTTGTGCGCCTTATCAGCACTGAAATTGGCGTTAATCGGAAATGATTGATGACACAATTGTAGCAAACTTTTCACGACTGAAATCGATGTTCATTCACCGAAATAGTGCATCTTTCTCCAGGCAAAATTACGATGATGAGGGCAAGGTCTTTACGTCTTTTATTTGCCTGATTAAGACTTACGAATTCATAAAACGTTATGGCTGTGTTTCCATAAACAAAAATATCCTTAAACGTTATGCTCCATAGATAAGCTAAGCTAAAGGAATACTTCCATAAAACGGAATTTTCCCACTAAAGAATTTTTTAATGAATTCGAAGATTCGAAGAATGTTCTGGAGGAAAAATGGAGGAAAATATGAGGTGAGAAGAATTTGTATGCCTTTCATTAAAAGGATGCGCAAGCTTACATTGGCAGTGATGGAGCGGATTCACGAATCTGGCCATATTCGTTGACGCTCTCGGCGATGACTGTACCGTGGAATGCACGGTTAGATGCCGAATGATGATGATCAATTTTCTTCTGCATAATAAGCCGAGAGCGTGGTACCGATTCTCTGGTGAATTCTTCTTCAGCGACAAGAGTAGACATTGTCGGCTGAGTGATACGAACAGGTTTCGGCGAGAATCCAATTCCTTCCACGGCTTAAAGTTGTGCAATTCAGGAGGAGCAAAATTTTATTCAATTAGATTTACGCTTTATACCCTCAAAATCGAAAATAGAGGATGCGCTGATGCTCTTCCAACACAGCTTCCACAGACGATCACTCTTTAACTGTTGTGTTTTGTAGGAAAACTACAAAACCGTTGCGAGGAATCGTGAAGAAATGAGGATTTTTTGAATGATGCTAACGCAAATGCATTCCATCCCAATTGCGCTCTGGCTGATAGCCGAGCACTCCGAGGGTAACATTTCTAGGCTGCTGCACAACAGACATACATCAATATTCATTTCCTTGCAAAGTTATCACAAATGCTGTTACAGTAATGCTCTTCATCTGCTATCAAGTCTAAATATTTATTTTGTGCTTAAACCAACTTGTCAGTTGTAATGAATATAAAAATTTCCACTTATTTCAGTAATGAAAGTCGGAAAGAGTCTCAAATCTCTGAAAATTTGAAGCAAAAATTTTTCATCGATATCAACACAAATGAGATAAATAAACCATCTGTTATTCTTTATATATTTATATCCAAATATCGGTATTGCATTGTAAACGTAACCACTGTTATATGCAAACAATTCAATGCTCTCATTTGTTGATCGCCTTCATATACAATGGCCTTACAAATGACACGGTCGCTATTACATCTACACTGCGTCTTGGTTGTGTTGGCAGAGCCAAGCCAACATCTGGACGTTTCTTGATGTCCCTTCACCCTCGACCTAACTCCACCTGTAATCTGCCTAAACCTCCCTCGAGTGCTTTCGAGGATTTCAGGTAAACATTGCGAGAAGATGAGTGCATATGAAATATATGAACGTTGCTTACGGACGCAAGAAGTCTGGCAATCGCCAAGAGAGGAAAACTGATTGTCGTTACCGCCCTCGCCCTGATAGACCATTTGCTCGCATCGCAAGTTCCGAATGTTGAAATACCATTTGACGTTGTAACCACCACCATATCCCTCATCCTTTTCGTGTGTACAGCGATCTGGCACTTGTGACTTGATTGAGTCACTTCCTGCAACTTGTTCACTTGCAAACTTCTTTTCCGGCGAAAGTTTTCACTATTACTCGCCACATGCTACACAAACTTTTATATTCTTTAGGAGTTTGAATGAACCCAGATATCTTTTTTTGGAAAATGAAATAACCTGTAAATAAGCATTGGGCAACTAAACATCGCTGACAGTCAAGCATAATCTACTCATTGAAGAAAGACGCTTGCATAAAAGCGTTTGCAAGTTTCAAAGCATATTACACATACATAATTCAATTCAATCGCAACCCGATCACTGTTGTATTTTATATGCTTGTTCCATATAGTCTTGTTCAGATCTCATTCTCAAGCTCATCTGTTTGAAGACAATGCTTTACGTCAAACACAAATAAACACATCTTACCCGATTGGCATTTCGCCTCACAAGTTTGACGGTCCATGAAATTGTTGGTGTTGCCACCGCAAGAGCCATATGAGAATTGCTCGCAATTGCCTGTCTGAGAGTTATAGAACCACCGTGGAACATAGTCCACGCAAGGTCCGGCCTCCGGTGGTAGCACACATGTTTCCTCATCTATTTCTATTGGTGAAGGTGATGCGCCGATAATCCTCGGTGGTTCCTTGTGAGGTACTATTGGCGGTCGTAATGGTGGCCCGAAAATTTCGACTTCATCCGAGTTTGACGACGAGACAAATTGTTTCGGTGGATGCGTAGCCTCTTGCTCCGTCGGTTCTTCCTCTTCTTGTTCCTCACTTTCTGTCAGTGCAAATTGGGTCGAGCTTTCAATAATTTCTGAAACGTTGTGCAATCATTTTCTCTCATTGACGAATCACTTTCTAATCATTTCTAAAATTTTCACCACAGTAATGACTGCGAATGTTGTTGCAAATTAAATCAATCAACAACTTCGTGACATTCTGAGATCGAGGTATTCGTGCAAAAAGCTTAAACCTCAGGTATATGCTCAATATCATAATAAAACTGGCAACTCTTCGTCTAACAAAGATTCTAATAATGAAATAAATTGATCCAGGCAAAGTTGATGTTCAATTGGTGATATATTCAGGTTCAGGTTCAAACTGATGATAAACAAAAAAAAAATACTATTCATGCAAAAAAAAAAAACAAAACAAAACAAAACAAAATAAAAACAGCATTCAATGTGATAAAAAATTTACAAAACACATGCAAAATTTTCATGCAACAAATGCTCGTTAAGCTTGCCAATAAATTCCTGCCATGCTAAGCAGTTCTCTTTAATTTCCTCTTCTATTCACGTAGAAATGCATTTCTTTTTTTTTTTTTTGCAAAAGGAATTACGTTTTTTTTCATATTGGAAGTTTATGCATTCAGAATCATTCGAAGGATTCTGATGCCACACTTTCATTGAGTGATTCCATTTGCATTCATAAACACTGAATAAAATAAATTTCTAATAGCCGTATACATCTCATTTTTAGATTCTGAAGAAATTTCTATTAACCTTCAGCTGTTTCGATATTTTCCGCATTTTCATCGTCGATATCTACAGGTGAGAGTGCGGGACGTGCAGATTGTTCTATCGTGCCTTCATCTGATTCGAAACGTGCAGACGATTGTGATGCTGAATGCGTAACGGAAACGATTTCTGGTGTTGTCGTAATACTGTTCAACGATTCACTAGTCGATATCGACGGTGTAGTAACTTGTACTGACTCTGCCGGCTGTTCGGCTGTTATACTAGACAATGATGGTGGAGTATGGGGTATTGCAATAACAGGAGCTACTGGTAAGAAATGCTCCTTTTCCGTTTTTTCTATCGCTGCGGCAATTACATCCAATGATATTTTCTCGGATGGCGTCGTTTCGGGTATTGCTTGCATACTAGCCACAGAAGTCACAACGGTTGTTTCTCTCATAGTAGTAGTTGTTGCGGTGATGCTTGTAGATGTAGGTGTTGTTGTATCTGTATTTGCTACATTCATCGTTGCAGTAGTGATAGGTACTGTTGGTACGGATATAGTCGTTTCCATCGTTGACATTGACTCGAATTTGCCTTCTTTCACTTGCTGAACTACGACATCATGGGTGCTTTGCAAAATTGTTCCTGAAATGTTACTCTGTGTTGTTGAAATATTTCATGCAATAACAGTGCAGTCTTATTGAGTGTCGAAATAAGAATTTCGTCGATAACACTTTGCTTGCCGTAATACTTTTGTTGTTCTTTGAAATTTTATCATTTTCGTTGCGTATTTCATGCGATGTTATCAGAAGGATACTAGGTGAGTTGTTCAGAGCTTAAGCATAGGTGAATGCAGTGCAAAAGCTTTAATCGTTGAAGGTATGTGCTCTGGATAGCATATCACTTTTGATTACCATTGCTAAAAGAGTGCTCGGCAATTTGTGAGGTACGACTTAAGTGAATTTGCAGAAACGGTGAATTTATCCTGTGAACACCCAGTAAGAGGAAACTATGAGGAGGGACGCGTCGGTGAGCAGTAATCTTAGTGTGCCACTCATCTCATACCTGAGTCAGATTTTGAGGCGACGTTTTGTAAATGAGACGTATTCACAAGTGAAAGATTTTCTTGAGACTTCGATTCGAGCTGCGACGATTCGACGCGTGAATCAGACGGAGCAAAATGTTGAGCGCGATCTTTGGTTTCAAAGGTTTGCGGACCTGTGAGCAACTTTGTGGCAGATGAAGATTCTTTTTCTGCTTCTTGTTGAATGCTTCCATCGGCTGCTTGCTTCGATAATAGCACATCATTTTGATGTAATGATTGCACCGTAGCACTTTGCCGAACCTCTTTCTCAGATGAACCCTTCTTCCCCTTATTTTCTGCTAACAACGAATTAAAAGCATCTGCTAGATCTTCGTTCGTTATGGAGGAAGCGCTAAAAACTTTTGCCGTTTGGGTTCTTCTCATATTAGTGCGCAACAATGAATCCTTATCCGATGCATCACCCGTTGAAGTTTTAAGACTCATGTTGGAATCTAAGATGGCATTTTTTGATGATGCCACCGTCTGTAGTCCATTGCTTGCACTCGATTCCAGACCACTTTCACTGTGGCTTTGTGTCTTCACATCTTCGATCACTGTAGAAGAGACTTCTAGCTTCCCTTCGACTGTACCAGTCGAATCATCCCTAGAACTTGGTGACACTGTTTGGACAGATGGGTACTGCGTAGTAGAGATATTTTCTGCACTTAGTTCAGTAGTTGTGACTTCTTCGTGCAACTGTGTGGTCGCTGACGTAAAAATAATTTCTTGAAGCGACTTTGTCCCACGATCCGAATTCACAAATCCTGCACCTTGTTCACTTCGTAGCTGTGAACTATCCGCAGCATTAAGAAGGGAAGATGCCATGCTTTGAGTGTTGATACTTGTTAATGACGAGTTATTCACATAGTTACCTTCGTTGGTGCCCAACAAATTAGATGAGGACGTTTCGTCATCTCCAGACATATGTACGGTGATATCTTGAACGTCGTTTGATAAGTACGAATCCTCCGGCATTTGCACACCCCACTTGTGTTTCTCTAAATTTGAGTCAGTAGAAGCAATATTACGTGTTAGTGATGAGCCATCGCTTTGCTGAACATTGTGTTCCTGATTGCGGGTTTCTAGATTGGTCAATGTTTCATAAGTAGTACTATTCTGTTGAAAAGCCTTTGATAAGGTTAAGGTGCTGTTATTAGATGAGTGGACATTATTGGCATCATGCACAGCAGAACCGGCATCATAACTGCTCCAAGCATTACTCTGCGTCATGACGGTATTAATTCCACTACTTGATGAAGTACCGGACTCGATTACTGTTGTTAATGATTCATTGCCAAGCTTCCCTACTGCTGTGACGACATCATTGATTCCATCGATTCCAACCCTTCTCTGATCATTTTCTGTGATACTAGAAATATCTTCTTGGTCGATCGCATTTGCCGAAGCGTTCATCTTCCTACTCGTCATACTGTCTAAATTTTGCATGCTCGCAGCGGAAGAATCTAATTTCGCTTCCGATAAGTGTTCATAAGAAATTATAGGTGCTATATTGCTGTAAGTGCTTGAAATGTCTGACGAAGGCAACGCTGATCCATATGTGATATCCACAATGCCGTCGGCTTTGCTTTCTTCAACTGGCCTTTCGAAATGCAATATCGTCTCGTCATCATCAGTAAAAACAGTACCCGGCAATAGAATTTGCTGTACTCCTCCTGGTGGTGGTCGTCGATCCTGCATCGGAGGAGGTTTCAAATCAAGGGGTATCAATAGTGGTGCCTCGGTGATTTCTGGTGCAGCTGTTGAAGGTATCTTATCCGTGTAAGAGTGAGGTGGTGTACTTTTCTCAGCAACCGCTGATTTCAGCGGCAAAGCTTGCGTGGAACTGTACGTTAACGTTTGCGTTGACGCGTCCATATAAGGAGATTTCACGCCTCCGGCATCTACGCCTTCAAACGAAGACTTCGCCACAGAGGATGCGGCTGGATATGCTGAAGGTGCAATCGCTAAGCGCGCATGAGCGGTACCTTCCTCGTCGGCATTCGCTGTCGGCCATGCAGAATTCACTATTATGGGTTTGAACGCTTGTGATCTTTTCAAACCTAAATTATGCATCAATGACAGTCAATTTGTCATTAAGCGTAATAAAACGTGCGAGGTTATGAATCTATAATAAGCAGCACGGCTGATATTGAAATATCAAAAAACGAAAAAAAATTCGCGCATTTAGAAGACAGTAAATGAATTTTCTACGAAAACATCTTCTGGAATACTGTGAACACTACAAAGAGGAATAGAAGAGCGGAATTTCTCTTGAATACAAAAGAGTTGATTCGGCACTTTCTTTTTTCAACTTTCAAATTGAAGGCAATAAGTGCAGTGGCGCTTACGCAGGTAAACATGCATACCTGTCCGTTCTGACAGCTTGTAGCGCATAGCGTGGTACTTCTTTAGCCATGCTATGGTGATTAGCACATACTTCATGCAAATGGAGAGCCCGTGATGAGCAGAAGCTATTTTGGAGTGCTAGTCGACATAAGCGGTGCAGTTCACCAAACCAGTAGAGTGGACCCACGAGGATGGACATCGCTGGCAATACTCTTGGAAGGGAGGTTTTTTTTTCGCTGCTTTGCATAGCCATAAGTGCTAGTAAATGTTTTCTTTTTTGCTGAAACCGACAAGAGAAATAATAAATAACCACGTTTAGTATGTACAGAAATTGTTAACGGTATAGTAAAAAATTTGTTTCGTAATCAAGCTGTAAACGTTGCAAAGAATTATGAAAGCAAGTGTGTTTTTATAATATTTGCCATCATCTCAACTAACATAGAAGTTTTGCATTCTGAAAGAAATTTACGTTGGCCGGGAGATGAGAAATAAGGGTATCATATTTGTGGTGTGATTCTCGCATATGCTATGAAATATGGCAGCGCATGCTAGCCTCTTCATTCGATGCCTTCATCCCCTCCCTTTGTCGAAATTTAAAATTTCATTTCCTCGCGACACCTGTCCAAATTTTATGTTTGATATTGTTCTGGCACCATTTTAGATGAGTCCAGTCTTCGAACTAGCGCATTTAACGCTGCGCAATACATTTTCTAGTACTCGCAGAGTGAAATGAAATATTGAGATGACGAATGTGTTCTGTTCGTAGCATTGCATTATTTGTGAAGGATCTCCTAGATGAATGATATGGCAGTATAAGAAGAAGTGCTGGAAGTGATCTTCATTTGTGTTTCCTTCTGATAGACAGGTTGTTTTCAAACCTTCACTTATTAACGACGTTGAGGAATTGACGCTGTCAGAAGTTGTTGACGTTGAGCGCTCGTCATTCATTGATTCATACGTGCTCTCGCTCGAAGTATTTTGCGAAATCGTTGGCGTTATTAATGGCACAGATACTGTGCTTCTTTCGGTCGTTGTCGTTGTTGTTGCTGTTGTTGTGGTCACGTCAGTTGAACTAGTCATGATCCCTGCTGCCGGATGGGATGACGTGAAGTCGATGTCAAAAGAATTCTTGCTGTCCGAGACGTTTTGGCTTTTCATGTACTCGTTTGTATGCTTCCATTTAACGAATGATCCTCGAGATGCTGCTATGCTGGCAGATTCGTTTATAGACGTACCCATCGAGCGATGCGATGCACTTGCACTGTCTGAGCTTCCTGAGAAGACGAAAAGTTTCGATACAGGAGCGGGCAATATCGCATCTGTTCTTCTAGTCGACGTCCGTGCTGGTGTTCTGGTCGTAATTTTTATGAAAGGGTCATGATCCCATGTTATGAATGCAGGACGGCGTGTCGACGTCACATAACTGTCCTCGACGACATCTGGAGCCGACGGCGAAAGATTTGAAAAGCTATCGTGATGGATTATCTTCTGATGTGCGCCGCGAGACACGTTTGTTGGATCGAACTTTGCTAATTCGCTTCTTAGATTAATCGAATCACCTTCTGAATTAGTTAGAGTGATTCTATGAGAATCACTAGTTTGCACGTCCACCGAATTTCTCATGACTGGTTCCCATAGAGGTCCTACGATTCCGGACGATTTAACTTTTGCTGATATTGACTCAACATTCGAAGAAGCACTTGAATTTAGCGAATCGCCTCGCATATGGGGCTCTTCCGTACTTAAAAATTGCATCGCAGATGTTGCTTGAGTTGAATTTGTCAGAGAGTTCACTCGGCTCTTCATGGTGCCATTAGTGCTAGAGTACTGTGAGTATCCCTTATGAACGTTTTCCGGGGTCTGTATTTCCACCGAAATTTTTTGATAGCTGCTGCCGTGATGGTCTACCGGCCTGCTATGGGAATAGAAATATGAATTGGAGGCATCTGATGCATTGGATTCTTGTTGGGTTACGAGTGCCGATTTTACTGACGAGGACGATGAACTTGAATGCGAGAAAATAGTTTCACTGGGCGCATAATAATTCATTGTCATGTCATAGTTGCTGTTTGCCTCGATTGGTGTGTTTAAAGATCGATCAAGCGAACTCATCGGTGTCTGTTCGATACGATTATCGATCGATGAAGCGCCGGAAAATGATAAATCGCTGTGATTATATGCCGTAATATCATGAGTTCGCTCTAATTCACTATTCCATTCATAAGAAGTAATATTTGTAGTAAAAGATGCATTATTATCGGATAATTGTGCATTCGTAAGACTATTATTTCTATGCGTTAAAACAGTATTATCTGTAAAATGTTGTGAAAATGGTGACGATTGATTAATCGAAGATATTCTCTGTGAAACTCGTTGTTCAATAACCAACGAGTGTGCATTCGATTCGTCATCTTTTGCTTCGTTGGCATTCGGAGGTGAAGATGCATAAAGGTGTGCAGGTGGTGGCGAAAGGTAATGGTGTAAATTAGATGAGCCATGCACGGAACCAGTCGACGAATACAATCCATCGAGTGCATTTTTATGCAACCGTGAATCGGATATATTTATGTGCTGTGTTTGCGATGATTCAGTGGTATTGAAACGGTCCAATTTAGAAGTAGATGATTGAGCGGTTTCAATCGTTGAATTCAATGCACGCATTATGTTATCTTTCGATGCATGCGTCGATGACGAATTTCGCCATTGTGCAGGTGAATTTGGTGCAATGAAACCTTTATAGGAAGTAAATATTGACGATTGAATCGATTCCGATTCGGTGCTTTGTTGCGTTTCGTAGTGCGTTGAGGTGCGTGAAAAGTTGCTGAAATTGAAACCTTCTAATTGATGAAGCTTGTCGACGTTTTCCGATTGTGCAACATTCGACGCTATCGTTTTTTGTGTGTTCTTGTTCGCATTCACCTCTTGTCTTGCAGATGTTGTAGTTATGGACGACGTTGGTTGTTGTATACTTAACGTAATGGTTGAGGGCGATGACTGCGATGGAGATGGCGTCGTTGAGGATATTTGAGGCGATTGTGGTGAAGTTATTGCGGCCCTTATTGCAGGCAAAGGTAGTGGAAGTGGAGATGGGAAATTGCTCGGCTGGAAGTTCTGCTGTGAAATTCCCGGCAACGAACTATCTGTAATGGTCTCAGCATGTGTTTGTTGCAAAGGACCAGCCGGCTGCTCTTGACGTTGCGGCACAGCCTGTATAGGCTGCTGTGGCGCTGGTTGTCGGCCTTCGACGGCGAATGCTCCTGAAAAATATTTATACAGCCTAAAACACTACTCATTCTTAGAAGGCACTAAGTGACTTTCTTTATAGGACTCGATGATTTAGGTTTAATTTCCATTGGATCTTTCTAGCGACCGCATCCGTACTGCAGAAGAATTAAATTTCAAGAAAACTACGTCCTTACAATTCACAACGACTCATGCAGTCATGAAGAAAAACTTTCCCATAGACTAATAGAAAATAAGCAGTATACTTGCAAATCTGCCGCAATGAATTTCGCATTCGTTCTTTGAGAAGAAGTGGTTTCGATTGCCCGCACAACCACCATAATCGAATTGTTCGCAAGTGGTACTACTCACGTTGAAATACCACCGAGGAGTGAAGTTCTTGCATGGACCCGCATCCTAAAATGAATCTATTTTATTGGATCCTCACTAGCATATTTACCACAATCTCTGAGTTTCAAGTTCATATATGGCATTACCATGTAATACGGTCATAGTTGATCTAGACTGCTCAGTTTACAAAGAGTTCTTTTAAATATGATGATGAGGACCCTTAGCGGTAGCAGCCCTGAATTATACATTGTTAGTATGTCAGACACTGCAAAGACTTCCGCATAGATTCTGACTCATTTCCGGTCCCTCAACGACCTAATGCTTGAAGGTAACTATGGTGTTAGACGTGTGAATAATAAATTCCACCCCAGATGCATCTACAGAAACACATATGAAATGCAACCCATATTTTTGTAATATTCACAACAAAATAAGAGAAACCACCCAAAGAATATGTTAGAAGTAAGATGCTGAGCTGCTTAATTAGTTTGCTTACCAATGGTTGAGTGCATTTTTCGCCGAGATCGGCAATATTAGGTATTCTTGATGCGGGAGTTAGCGGGTATGGCTGTCGTGGCTTCTCGGCTTGCTGCTGCGACACAAGAGGCCCTTTATCGAAACTCTTCAATATTGGAACGGATGCTGTAATTTAGAACTACATCACATTTTTATTAGATTTTAAAAAACTGGTTGCCCGATAGAACGGATCGGAGCAATCATTTCGCACCCTTACTAGTGAGTTGTATGATTGAAGTATGTATCAAATAGCTTAGCCATAGGAATGCTTATGATTTCTAAAACGGTTCTATATCTCTACCCTCCACTCCCTCCACTGTTGGTTCAACCCAGGAAATGAACAACGGTTGCTTAGAAACACATTTGAGAAAAAAAAAATAACGTGCCACTTTCATACGAATTTACTGACTCTTATCTACTAGAGAATTTCTCAAGATATGCAATTTTAGTTGTTTCCAAATCCTAACAGTTTTTTTTTGTTTGAATAGTCCGGTGTTATCGTTATTCTCTTTGTTAGCACAGCATTCCAAAGGTATCCGCAGTCAAAAGTATATCGTCGGAAACGATCTGGTCCATGATCTCTTCATTTCTCAGCTTATAAAATCTCTCACGCATCGCACAACTAGCACGCGAATTATAACTGCATGAAAAGGAGTTCAACTGTCTTGCTCAAAATTTCCAAATATTCATTGGTTCTGAACGGCAGCAAAGAGATTTGCAGGATGAAGATTAGATTACATTTGGAGCAATAACGCGATTACACATTTGCTTTAACATCAACGCACGATGGCGTCTAAAACAATACGGCATTTTGCCAGAAACAAAATAGTCTTTTCAGTTTCTAACTGATTACGCAGCAGTACCTTGTCTTGGTGGCTGTGCCGGCATAGAAACCGAAGCAGGTGGCGCAGCTGAAGACGGAGCTGCAGGTGATGAAGGTGGTGAAGGAGGACGATCAGTTTGCACTGTGGGAAGGGTACCGGTCGGTGAAACTGGCCCAGTGATACTATTTGTTGCTTCGACAACATTATTTGGTGGGATAACCGGGCATACACATTCCTGACATCCACGACGATTCGAGAAAATAATGCATGGCTCTATACACAACATTACGTCCAGTGGTGGGCAATCTGGTCGCTCGATTGGTCTTCCTACAAATACGCAAATACCGATGCATCCGTAGAGAAAACATTAACCTACAAACATTTTTGAAATTTCAAGAAGCAAATAAATATTGTGCATCATAGAGTTTGCCATAGAATTTAGATTCACTCAACCCCAAGCTCTTTTCACAGAACAGCTGCCAGGAAATAACGACACAAGTTTCCTCAACTGCATCTGATATAAAAGAAAACTACGACGAAAACCTTCCGAAAAGTGTCAATATTCTATCCGCTTTCAATTATTATCACTTTGTACATTTATGATCAAGCACTCCCAGTAAACCTTCAAAGAATCTGCACCATTCATAGAAAGGAGCTTTTTTTGCGGACAAGATGAGAATGAAGAAAGCATGTAAGCACCTGAACAAGAAAATAAATTGTCGGCGCCCAACGAACATAAAGGACTGGGATGTTGCTCGCGTTCAGCTGCAACATATGAACAAAAATACTTTTTTTTTCAGATACAGTAGTGTTCGAGATCGCCAGCTCATTACTGTTTTGTTTAGTGGAATGAATGTTCGGTTTAGTCTATATTGTTCTTCGCTTAAATTGTATAAATCGTTTCAGTCTATATTGTTCAATTAAATTAGTGATGCTGTTTTAATTTATTCCATTATGCCAAAATTTTTGTCCAAATTGCTCGATTTGCGACAAACGGGAAAAAACGATTTTTTTAAAACCGTAATTGCTATAGAGAAAATTATCAAAAATCTTACAACACTATGAATTTGTATAATTTAAGAAAGGACAAAATTTCCATCTCAAAGGGCTCCCAAATTTCATTCCGAATAAAAACCACATATATTATACTAATTTTTTAAAGGTTACATGTAAATACCATTGTTTAACCATTCCATTTTCTTATGCATTCTGCATTGTTCATAATGATCAAAATGCTAGCGAATTTTCGAAAAATTACTGCATTCGTATATTTCAGTTCTTTTTTTTTTCATTGATGGAGTTAGCAGTTGATATGAAAGTACTGTGCAATGATCTCCATTCAATAGGGGCGTCTTTCTTTTTCCTATGGATGCTGCTGCATTTGAAATGTTCTTCCTCTTTTCATTTGAGGTGATGAATCTCAACATATTTCGAGGGTTTTACCATTTCTTTGAAAATAACAAATCGAACTTAGAAATTTGAATATCGATTGTTATTTCACTACAATGGACAAGTCTTTCATTACCTCAGATCAGGTTGTTCCACTTTCACTGCTTTAACGAAGGTACAAACTGTTTGAGCAAGCTTATTTCCAAGCGCTAATATTATTATTTTCTCGATCAATAAGCTCTATGACAGTCGGAAATAATTCACCTGTTGGTGGATGTGGTTGATGTGGTGGTGGACAACTGCAGAATGGACATCCTTGAGCATCGTTGACTAGTTGACAGCGTGTTAGATCACATCGTGGCTCTGGTGGGCATTTCACTACAATAAAAACCATGCTATCGTTGTTGCCACCCGCCGTACATTAAGCGCATTACAATGGTGTAACGAGGACAATAGGCATTAGGGATCGTAAGCGAAGAATATTTATGAAGTGGTTATTTTCGAGTAGTTCCTTACCCGAGCCAGCAAAAGGAATTAGGCTAACTCTTCATATGGTACTAGAAAAGAAGTCGTTGTTTCGATTGATACTAGAAGAGTGAACAATAAATAAAGATCACCCTTAACACATAGCGTTCGACAATCGGCCAAAGTAGCGAAATTATTGCCATTCCCACCGCAACCACCATATGTAAATTGACGACATTCATTAGCCACCGAATCATACGCAAAACGTGCAAATACACCTGAGCATTCACCCACTTCTATTGGATGTTCACAAACGTTTGTTGAGAGGGTTGAGCCTGAAAAAGATTATATGAGGTAAGAAAGCTCTGTTGAGCACAAATGGTGATATGAGCGCTCCTTTAAAGTCGTTTGGAACAACAACGAGAAATGAATCTTATAAACACAATTTCCTGTATACAGCGATCGTCCATTACTCTCCTTTTATTTAATTTTATGTTCTAACAAATTATGCTACCGTAATTAAAAGCTGAACATAAGTGATTCTTTGTCTTCGAGGAAAAAAAACACTTTTGCACACAATGGCTATCATAAAAAGAGGCCTATACGGGGTTCCGGGGTTCAACTAACCTTCGGAATGGCACTTTCTCTGGCAATCTGTGATAGATGCAAAATTATTTCCATTGCCACCGCATCCACCGTAGACGAACGCTCGGCATTCGCCTAATTTGGCGTCGAAGGCAAACCTCTGAAATTCGCCTTTGCATTCACCGGCGTCGACCTCGTGTTCGCATACATTCGCCAGATCAGGTTGTTCCACTTTTGTAGCCGCTGGAAGAGCATCTAAACAGTGAGTGGTAACGGCAAAACATTAATATATGCGACGGATCCGCGCAAATAATAATGCACACGCTATGATCGGCAGTAAAAAATCCAAGCCAAAATCGAATTCAGAATGTATCTATTGCCTTTCTTCCTATTAAGCATTTACCTCTAATAGTGTACTATCTAACAGCATAAAAATGCTTTTTTATGTGTTTTTATACTGTAATATAAAAGTTGAATTTACCGCATTGTTGAAATCATAGCAGTCTATAAACTTGGAAGTTTCACGAATATTATCACCTCAGCGCTATAGGCCAACTATTAGTACCTTCGCAGTAACTGATTTCTTCTTCTATGTCACTACAACAAATAAGGGCATTGTAATTATATTTGAAGTTTCTATATGCAAATGTTCAAGAAAGGAGCAATTTCATCCCAACAATAATAAATTTGGTTATTGAAATGCTATTAAATTCAACTTTTTTGTATCAGTCAATATTCTTATAGGTATTTAAAGAGGTATTTAAAGATATATATTCATAAGAAAACGTCAAGAATCTTTCAAAAAGTTGATAATCTTAACAACTGAGCAAAAATGATTGTCTTTACTCAAAGAAATTAGACGCTGATCCAATCTGCTATAACCTAAGCGCGAGAGAAAAGTTCACAGATAGCTAAATACTTGTTTTAAATAGAATAAAAAAACATATTATAAATCATATGAGAAAATTTATAATGAACTAATAACTGCTATGAATAATTGCTCCATATATACCTTCACGATGACAAACACTGATACACTCCTCACGACTAGCGAAATTATTGCCATTGCCATTACAACCTGTATAGGTGAAAACTTCACACATTTTTACATTCGAATCCCAATACCATCGAACGAATTGTCCATTGCAATCACCAGGATCACGTGCATGTATGCAACGATTTTCTAAATTCGGCATCATATAGCCAATTGCATAATAATAGCATCAAAAACAACGTGGAATTTTATTCTTGAATTCACAAATTGCATTATATTTTAAAAAACACGATGTATTATATTGCAAAGCTTTTATACCTAACAAATGTTACAATTCTTTTCATGGTGATAATGAAAAATGTTGAAAATAGTTATCAAGTAGGGCGACACTCAACTTCTGCTTATCAATTCCGAAAAAAATCATTACAATAATCGTTAGAACTTTCTTAAATCGACAGTGGCCAATTTGGCAATAATATATATTTGAGGTAATGAAACGCGACTTTTAAGTAGTACGAAACATTACCATATCCTGGAAATGAGGTAAAATCGTTGACAATCACAATCATATTAACGTGCAATCAATGTGTCATAGCTTCAATATTAACATGAATTCAGTATGCTGGCTTCAAATTTTTGATTATGATAATTAAACGCAACACTCTAATTAGCATCGAGCATTCAACATGCTAGGGAATGGGAGCTGCTCTAATCTAACGATAACTTACTTTTATGAAAACGCCTGAATCTAGGAAATTGGTTACCTGGAAGTAAAGGCTCCGCAGGTGTACCAATATCTTGCTTGCTGATAAGCGGTGCGAGAGGCTCGACAGGATGCGTTGTTTGCATTGGTGAATTAGGTGTGAAAGTCTCCATTTTTGATAGTCGCGATAGTTGTATCGTCTGACTCGGCGACTCGATCGGCTCAGTTGTTCCTGCCTTTATTTCATTCTCCTCAATATCGGCTGCGTTGCTATCGCTATCCGATCCACTTGACGCTTGTTGCTTTTCAGTAGCTTTCAACGAAGGCGATCTATAATTGAATTTATAGCATTATTTATGTTATATATGCATACAGATTATTTTGGTATCAACAAATCCGATATATCTCACAATGACCATCTCTTCACCACATTTATTCATCCTCTGTTCTTATCATACCAATTAAATTCGTTATAATGCTTTGTCTACCTATTCAACTTTCGAATCGGGTAGTTACTAACAATAAGATAAGAAAAGCTATTTATCACTTATCATGAAAACGTTTATCATGATACAGCCTCGATCCATGGTGCTGTATTGCTGAAATCTATTGAAATGCAATACGTATTTTCAATAAAAATTGAAGCAATCATCCATAAGGCGAGACATGAGCGATAAAGTATTGAAAACATTAGCCGTAAGCATATTACGAAAAGTTTTTATATTGGCCAAATATGACCAAGCTAAATCTAGACAATAAACAAATATGCCATTATTGATTAATGGCTGTCACAAAGATAAATAAGCACGATCGAGTGGCTAATTAGTTTATAAATTGCATTTGAGGTATCCAGTATTCCATAGAAAGCTATCTATGCCATTCCATAAGTTAAGACCCCATACGATTCCTGCATGCTGCGGCATAATGAATGATGGAAGAGATGTGAATAGTGTAATACGTATGAAAGGCCACACTCTGCATTTAAACTGAACAACATCATCAAACGTTCGTTTAAGCTAAATGCATCAAAGTTCCCGTGAAATATTTTTGAGCAAAAATCAGTGAACTGCGCATCCGGCCAATTTTGCTCTCTAGCAGCTATCTCTTAGCCTTTAATCTATTCCGCTAAAAAAAGCCAAAAAATCTTTTCCTAATAAGTTGACATCATCGCTGCTTAAGTCTATTTGAGTGGTAATAGAAAAAAGCTGAAGCGTACGTCTCGGACTGGAAATGCGAACTACTGCTATCGGTTCTCGTGACTGCTTCGGTCCTTTCGGCAATACTCAGAGACGAGGCGCGGGTGGAGGCAGAAGTGAGCTGACGAGTGGACAATTCGGTGACTGTCGTGCCTTTTGCTGGATCCTCCTCTTCTGCCTCTGGTAATTCTGTAAAGGTCGTTCTTCTAGTACTTTCTGGTGCCTCGGTAGTTGTTGATGATGGAACGATGTCAATAATTTTTGTCGTCACATCCGTAGACGGCGTCTGCACAGACTGAGTCGTTGAGAGCGATAATGAATCATTTCTTCCTATAAGGAAAGGAGCACTTATGAATATCTTCAAGCCAAGCAATCGAAATAAAAATAAATTTTCCCTGGCTAAATTATTTTGAGTTCCAATATGAATAGAGTTTTATCTAATAACTGAGATGTATTTCATCAAAAACAACGCCTAAAAAACAACGGAGTTTGATTTGAAATTTAATTGAGTTTGAAAAAGTGCAAAAGTGCATAAGTTTGGATATTTTTCACGAAGTATGAGCACTCAGAAAAAAGTTAGAGTGGTATAATTTAATAAAATACAATCTAGAACAAACCTCGACCACATGTTTTTTCACAATCTTCGACACGTTCAAAGTTGTTCCCATTGCCTTCACAGCCACCAAAGAAGAAATATTTGCACTCTTTGAGATCGTTATTGTAATAGAAACGAAGTTCATATCTATCACATGGACCACGCTCTTTTGGAAGTTGACAAACGTCTGCGTTCACACCCGAATGTAGAACTCCAGCTTCTGAAAGTGAACAGCTTGAACTTTCAAAGGAAACATACGCACCTGCAGCTATCACTTAATGACCAAAATTCCTCAACAGTTGTGGAGTCTAATGCATCTTTAGTGGTTTTGAAGCAGTACTGATATAAGTGCGATTGCCTCTTTGAAAGGAGCGGAGGGATTACCTAATCTAAGCGGTTATAATTCATACCTTTGGAAGGATCAGAAATAGGACAGCACACCGAGATTTGTTGCACCACAGAGCATTTGTAGCCGGAAGGACAGGGTGTCTTCGCACAATTCACCGGCGCACCATGAATCGTTTTCAAAGGCTCAACACCTTTAAGGCATTTGCCAGCACCGAACACCGGTGCACATCTCCTTTCACATGCAAATTTCGAACCATAGTTGTTACCATTGCCGCCACATCCTGAAATTCAATCGATTTCAGTCAGATATTTCCTCAGCAACCAATGCCTTGCATATTTTTGACACCGAATAGAATTACAGAATTGGTCGATTGAAATCGAAGGGGCACTGACGATGCCATAATGAGAAGCACTAATCGCCACAGGTATTTTAGTCAGTTATGGAAATTTGACAGGCAGTAATGATGGGTGCCATTTCGTTGATTGCTCAATAATAGGTGCTATGAAAGTTTTGTTTCTGTTATTAAAGAGGTGACCATCCCACTTATAGTAAAGAAATGGGTACAAAAATATTTAAAATAAGCAAGTTTCTCGAATGACAATCGCTTGTGTTACAGTGCTAAAAAAATGAGTGCCGTCTGATTTGCTTCTGCGTTACTCCTAAATGTGTTCCATAAGTATGCCTTTACCCTCCTGTACTATTTGAAAATTTGCATCAACCAACGTAAGTACTTTACCTGTAGAAAAAGCGAAACAAAGCCAATGTTACCTGCGAGATTTACCTGTAGAACGAGACAGTGTCAGTGTTTGATTATTAGAAAGTATTCATTTCGATGTCAAAGATTGCTAATGTGTCTCGATGCTATTACGTTGCAACTGATGATGTGTAATATGTTACATTAGGATCTTTTCTCATGGACAGCAAAGGAAACACTGAATTCAGATGGCATCCTCGAATTTACCAATTAAAACTTACCAGAATATTGAAATGGTTTACATAGTTGTGCATTTTCATCGTAATACCACCTAGTGATCGATGATCCACACGGCCCTTCATCAGCAGCAGCAGAGCATTCACTCGATGTTGGTTTGCGTGCCTCAGCTATGCCTAGAATATTCGATTTACGATAAGCTATGATAGCTGATTGCTGGAAGAATACAAAACTAAAGAATCGTTGGTTGTGTTTTGCGGAGGAAGATGTATTGATCTGTCACCTTCTGCTGCTTCATAGATCAAAGGAATAGCTCCTGCAAAATTCGACCGGTGTTTAAGATCTGATTTGTTCAACTTCGGCGATCTTTTGGTAGTAAGCGATACCGTTCAAACCATCCACCGATGGAATATTTCACGTTCTACAGTCCATCATCCTCACTCATCTGCTAAAGCAACCGATAAAGGGAAACCGGAACATTAGAATCTACTCTCATTACGCATATCCAGTTATTTCATGCAATAGTGACTGGTAATAAATGTGCTCACTGAAATATCGTGAATCGTGGTTTCTTGCAGAACTGTCTATTAACAATTAAGGTACTGTATACCAGCGATTGTGTTTCGTTATAATAGTTCCTCGCAAATCTATGCAGAGTAGTGATGAAAAAATGATGAAGCTCACGAGTGCAATCAGGTTTTCTGCTGCTGGTGCTTCTTGAATTAGGAATTTCGATGCCAGATTTATCCACACAGAAACATTGTCGGCCATCTTGTTCACACTGAAGTGGGCGGAAATCTCCATTAGGAGTGCATACAGGTACAAAGCCACCTTTTACGAGACCTCCTTCTGCCGACAGTCGACGCCTTTCACAATCTGAAATTACCCTTTCGATCATTGCCATTCATTATCGTACAACCTTGAATGACCTAATTATCATTATCACCACAGTTTTAAATTTTTCCTTAAGCTCATCGTTATAGGTCCAATTGCCATCTACATCAATATTGAGCTAAAAAAACGTTACCTGTTTCGAATTATTTCCGCAAAAACGGAGGCAGACCCGGAAATGGCCAAATTATTTTCTTGTAGAGTAAGCTTTATTGCCTATTGATATATAACTCAACGTCAGGGATTTTCGGTATGAGATTTTATTCTTCAAATATTTATTTTTTTTTTAATGAGGATATGGAGGGTCATCGTTTCAAAGAGACTTAGCTTGATACGAACGTTAAGATGCGTTAGTAAGGTGATTTTGAAGCCAAGTAACGAAAAGCTCTATTTTCTTTTCAATCGACTACGTTAAATAAAACTATCGTGCCGGCAATGAAAATACTCATTAATCATTTTCGGCGATCACAGCGTCAAAATGCGTAGAGAATTTGCGACGTCAAGAGAGCATCGATGACGTCGGCGACAAAGTGTGAGGGGGTTATTTGGTTAGAAAGTCTGGATCATTCGGGTTAGGTACGCCAAACTGGATATATCGCTGGATGTGCTGATGTTAGTTACAATAAAGATTTCAGTGCTAATTATTATATGAGATCAAAAAGAGTGCTTATATTAGAGTGATATTAGTGTGATGATATTCATTCTATGTTGGGATCTTTTCAATGAAATATTCGGATGCCATTCATCACATAACCCTTATTCCCTTCTAATGACATCATCCGAAATCAATCCATTCAAAAAAAGCAATTCATTCAAGTGATTCCACAATTTACTCAATTCGAACTGTATCTGTGTTCCTTTTTTGTCTCCGATATCAGTTTTTAATCTTGCAATGATTCATAGTAATTCAAAAAAATTTGATTCTCAAAGTTTTCACGACAATTTTATGATGAGTGAATAATTCGGCCCGAAAATATTTGACGTGAATTTGTTGTATAATTGTGCCACAAGAAAAGCTTGACGGCAAAAAATTTACCAGATTTTGGTGCGACATTAGTGGGTTGCGTTTCGATTGGTGCAGTTTCGCGTTGTTCCGGTGCCAATGTCGTATAGGTTTGCTCATTAAAATTTTCTGAATGCTTACCGATTGGTGGTAAAATATCACCCCTTATGCAAGCGTCCTCACATTCCTCCTTGTAACGGAATAATCTTGGCTCGTTTTCATCTTGTGAACAATGACCTTAAAGATATTCGGATCAAAATAACATTCGTTGATATATTTGTTGATTCATCGTTTAGCTTTGCTCAGTGCGCGGTCGGTTTTAAGAGGGCTTCGAGCAAACTCTTTGGCTTTGCCCTACCGAGTCATTCCAACCAGTGGTCTCATCGGGACTCGGGCGGTGGAGCAAGTCGCATGGAACAACGATGAATCGACTCGTCAGTATCCGATGGGCGGGAGACGAGCCTAAGCCCTCACCTTCACGCTACCTCACAACTTCAGCTAAACGGAAGTGGTAGTGATACGAAGAGACATTTATTCGTAAGAATGTTTTGTCGATTCAAGTAAGTAAATAAGATATATTTGTTAGAATGTTGTCATGTTAGATTAGATAATTCTTCGTGTTGTTCTTTTATATAAATGTTGTTTTATTGATAAGGAATGATAATATTTCAAGCATCACCTAAAGGCAATTGCTCAAAATTGCTTTTCAATTACTTCTTTAGCTAAAAAGTTAGATAGAATGAAACTGAATGAAACAATGAAACTTAGCCTATGAAATGAAATATTAGATTCAATAATCGAGTAATCCAAAGAACATTAATTAGATGCGGGAGATTCGTAAGAGTTGTCATTTATTTCATGCTCCTCTAATTTTAACGTTCCATTGTTTCGTCGTTTCAGGATTGCGTTTCAGGTTTCGGAAGTTTCGTTAAATAAAGATGTTGACGGTGAGAGTGATGTGAAACGAGGTTAGAGGACGCCTTAAAATACCAATGATGTGTGTGCGATGACCTCATTTGTTCTAAATCTGTTTCTTTACAACTCATCTAATTTCTTTTATTTCAAATTTTTTTAATCTTAGGATTGTAAGCAATTTCATATGTAATTCAATTAAAGAGCAATAAATGAAACTCACCAAAGGGGTAAGAAACACATTCGTTTTCCCTAAGGTAGTAGCGCAACACAAATTGTGACCTCATCTGGATGCCACCATTGACTGCTGGACATCGGCCACGAAAAGGTTGTCGCTTGCATGGATCCACTTCTCCTGTATGAGCAATCTCCTTATTAAGGAGTAGTCAGCTGTCAATAATTTTTTCACCAATTTGAAAACCGATCAAAACCGATAGTCGATTTTTTCAGCTTCGGATATCGCATTTCAGCAAATATCTCTAAATTGGACTAAAAGTGGCAAAAATTTCAACGTAAATAATAGCTAAATTTGTGTGATTCACAAATGATACACAACTGATGTGAATAAGCCAAAGAACACCTTAAACAATAGCGCATACCTGTCAATGCTACTGATATAAGGGCAGCTAGCGCCACTAGCGCCAATGTGCCCTGCATTGATCCCACCGTTCACTGCAAAATCGCTCGTATAAACGGTATCAGCTTATGGTTAACAACACGTATTACGAATTGGGCGAGCGAATTTTACTGGAGTTAAATATTCTAGAGAAGATGATTTACACGGGACGAATTGAAAACAGTTTATGACTTGAAAGTAGCACTTAATGGAAAGTAAGGTAAGATAATAGAGATAATTAATGCAGGTGAAAGTATTGGAGGTTTTTACGTTTATTGCGTATATTTAAGAGATAATTTAGACGTATTAGCCTCTAAAGTTTGATATACAAATAATTAAGCTTAATTTCGTTACCTTCGGGCATTACTAATTATGCAGACTAAATTCATCTGCATTTAGGTGATTGTTCTGCACTTTCAATAATCAAAACATCGCTGAGTTGTACTCTAAATGCAGTATGATGGGTGACTGCTTATGTTACTTCCTGAACTTGCTAGAACTGTCATCGATATTTATATGTTAATGATATTTCTCGTATCGAATTACGATAAGATATTTGGAGTTGATTCCAACAGTTGAGACTAGAAATCAAGCTGGAAGGATAAGATTATTGATGAACAGTTACATATAAAATATTACCTTAGAAATTAAACACATCTTTAATGGACCGTTTATTTTTCTTTGAATAGAATTTTTTGGAAATGGAACTCAATCAGCAGCATCTAATTGATGTAATTGAATTGTTGGTCGAGGGTGAACAATAATGACCGAGCGAGCAGATACGCGATAGTATAGTAATTGAGAAAAGGATTTGAATTTTAAAATCTCTTAAATTAGAAGCCACTAATAAAAAATAGTGAAATTAAATTAAATTAGAAGCATTAAAATAAGAAATGAAAAAAAATACTTAAAATAAACCAATAAAAAATGGTTATGTGATATGCATTATTTACAATAAAGCTCGAAAAATTCACATCATTTCATCATTATGTGATACATATTTCTTTCATTTCATTTATACGAAAGTATAAAAATTTCAATGAAAAAAAAATTATATTTTAGGAAATAATAGACATAAATATAGAACTTTTAAATAAAATCGAAATGACGATAAACTTTACAGCAATATATGGAATATGTTACTAATAAGGCTTGCAAATTTTTTTCTCCAGTCATAAATGCAATGAGACAATCGTTCCGTAATGAATTTGTATGAATTAATTTCATTAAAAAACATAATAAATAACGACGATTCTTTTATATCTACCTAATGAAGCGAATTTTTTTTTAGACCTCATTGTTGATAAATTGAACCGAGATTGTTCAACATTCAACAAAAAAAAAAACGACTAAAGCATCAGCAATCGACGATAATATATTAAAGTAAACTATGAAGAATTGATAAATACTAAAGATAGAATCGAAAATATGAGTTTCATATATTTTTATATGAAAATCTTTTCACGCAAGAAATAAAATTTTGTAGAAATATAACTTTATTTTTTAATAAACTATCATGTAAAATGAGCGTAATATATTCAAATATAATAAAAGAGGAGAAGCCGAAAAAATAATCAAACCCATAAGGATTATCCACCATTCTACGTGTAGGATCTATCGGAAGTTATAAGTTCTTTATAATATTAAGGAGTAACGGATAATATTTAAAAAGTAGTATGTAATATGGTCATTTTCAGTAATTCATTCACAAAACTAAGTTCCGTCCACAAAGATAGAGCAACTATTCGCATTCAAATACTATCGAATCGCAAGATTTAAATGAAAAAAAAAACGAATGAATGCACAAATGTTGCTTAATATCATCATAGCAATCAAAATATTATAGAAAATACAGGTGTAATATAAATATTATTTCATAATAAACGAATAGACAACTCGTGGATTCATGTGACATATATATATGATAGCACTTATCAATCGAAATATGGCATTTATCAGCGATATGCGTAAGAAATACAGCATTTATCAATCGAGCGGGATCTACTGGCATTCACTCAATTATGAGAGATAATGATACGTGGAATGAACAGCTCGATAGTTGAATTCCTTCAGAGCGACTGAGCAATCTTAACATCTAGCAGTCAAAAACGTCGGAATGATGATGATGTTTAATGGTAGCGTATCTAAAAAGCAAGGCTTCTGAAGAGATAGAGCGTTCACTACGTCGAAACGGGAAGAGTGTATAGGAGATGGCAGTGCAGGTGGGTTTTCGAGAAGTGCACCACCGATGCGATCGCTTCGTGGGGTGGGGTCATTGTCAGCAAGATGTCGTCGAGAAACGCTCTGCAGTCCAACATACAGGTGCGTAAAGGTACGTCGACCCTGACCCAGTATTACCAGCGGTGGTCACCTCACGGCTGGCACCTAAAACGGAAAGCGACACCGAATACATTCTGACCGCGCAATGTACCGCAAATCACTTGAAGACATCTTATGCACAAAAACAGGTGAACAACATGGTAGTGTATGACGCCGGAAACTGTGGCACCGAATCCTTTAAGAAATTCGAAATATTCAAAGAAGGAACTTTTGAAAGAAACGCAAAAATATTTCCGTGTAGAACACCTTCAAAAAAAAGAACATAATCTTCCATACTTTGCACAAAATTTACATTTCTATGAAGAAATTGACGTGGACGATTTTTTAAATAATTGTCTCAATAAACTCAACGTTTTCGTAAGGGAACTTAACCTAATTATTTCATGCAAATTTTATTTCTATTTATGAATGTTTCATGCAGATTTTTTAAGGAAGAAAGGTTTTACTGAAACGAAACTTCAAAACAATCGTCCACTTATGAATATCAACTAAGAACCTCGCTGAATACCATTAAGCGGTACGATAGCTGAATCCTCCGAAAGTAATTTTTTTATTGAGGGAAAGGAGGGATGAGTGGCGGGGGGAGGTGGGGCGGGGGGAAGAAGTAGTGGTAAAGCACAATGAGCTCTGAGATCAGGTAAAACGCAACTAGTGAATCAATTGAGAATGCGGCCGAATATAAATGCAATATCGTTATCGTGATCGTTACATGATATACGACACACAACTTCATCATTAAAAAAAATCTAAGCCATACATAACAAATTAATTTACATTATAATTTACTCTATAAGAGAATTTTCGTTATGCAAATTAATTTAAATTAACGCAATTGTTTTCAATGAGATTAATATGTTTTAAATATGAAGCTAATTGCTATTTTTATGTATATGAATGAATCGGAGAGAAAAAAACAATGATTATCCATTTGAAAAAAATCATAACTTGGAAAAAAAAATTTAAATAGTAAACAAAAATTCCGATCAATAAAAGTTAATTCAAATTATTGCTTATTATTGTGAAGGAAATAATAATATTTAATAAAAGCGTGTCATAAGAATTTCATTGAATATCGAGTGAACGATTCATTTATAATATGAAGAAAATGATGCAATTAAAGTAAAGAAAAGAAAAATTGTACAAAATAATCTAATCATTTTCAATGTGTTGAATTTTATTAGAAATAAAAAATATAATTATTAAAATTAGCACAACAATTCTCTCTTTAATCGAATATGAAATCACGAATAAAACATTCAATTGAATTAATCGCAATAGAAATTCATTGTCGCTTTATTCGTAAATGAGGTCAATGAAGAGAAAACATTCAACAAAGAGAGATTTTTTTTTGGAGAAAGATTGATGGAATCAATTCAAGTTTATTGAATAGATCCTCTTAAGTGTATTGCAACATTTCTCAAGAATTTTGCATATAATTTTATTTCAATCGTCTAATTTGCATTATTATTTTACGTTGGCGCCATTTAAAAAAAAAAAACATTATAGTCGTGTAAAAAATATAATCATTTCAATAAGGTATAAAAATTGCTATTAGACATATTCATAAAGCATATGTAATACATTTGAATTTTTCTCATTTAAAACCCTCAATAACTTTTCACTGCAATAATGACGCAAATAATACCCTATGAAGGCATCTATAGTAAATATCACCTATACATTTTTGTTTTATTTCAGCTCAATCAAAGGGTTAAATTAGGTAAAAGAGTTAGTTTCCCCGACTTTACATGGAATTATTCGTTTTTTTTTTGTTATTCATAAAGTCTTTTTGTCATGCTTTTATCACAGAAAAACAGTTCTTTTATCTTATCTAAAACTTTAGCAATAGTGCGAAATAAGAAATTCTATATACAAACATCAAGAATTCATTTTCTCGCCTCGTTTTCTTCTCGTAGCAAATTTCATTATTGAATATTTGATATTATTAGTATAATGAATTATGTTTATTATCTTTATTTTTTTATTTTTATCTATTTACTCCTTCAATATTTTTTTTCAAACTTACTTTTCTTTATTTGTCATTAAATAAAGATTTGTTTTTTAAGAGTCATTTTTACAGAGCGATACGAAAGAATCAACGCAAATATTTACAAAAGAAAAAAACAACAACAACCGTTTTCGAGATAAAACGCTCCACTATTTTGATCATTTTGAAATTCTTTTCGCACATTTTCAGTCCGCATTTTTTTCGAGAAAGAAAAAAATTTAAGTGGGAATCATTGAGTTGAATCACATGAGACAAGTCTAACTTATGAGTCATTAATGGGCGAGAATTTTTCGATTAGAATTTGAATGTCAATTATAGTCAGGCGCAAAATATGTGCCAGAATAAATGGAGTGGTCATTTGTGGTAATCTTTGATCATTTTTGGTCATTTGTGATATGCTTTTCATAGAAACAGTTCTTGCATGATCAACGCTCGCTGCTTGAAGATATACTTAGCATTTAAGCATTCACACTGCAAATTTTTACGGCATTAATATATTCGCGAGAACGTCAAAATTCTACAAGGTCATATACTTGTGAAACATTTAGCACCCATATAATACTGAAGCCAGAGGCATTTAAACTAACTAGGTAAACTGCAAATTTTAAAACGCTGACATTCCGACTGAACATTTATTTATTTATTTATTTATTTATTTATTTATTTATTTATTTATTCATTTACTTATTTATTTGTTTATCTGTTTATCTATTAAGGAATTCATCTTAACGTACGTACCAGTGTCGGAAAACATACAAAAATATATGATTATGGGCAGCAAGAATGAGCAAATCGTTCGCAAAGCTAAAAATGGGTTGAAGCATTGCCCTCTTATAAATATATCCGCCTGACTCAAAGGCTTTTAATGTAGGTCCATGTAACATACACAACAATCAAACAGTAATAAATAGTGGCTCTGAGAGTGTCTCCTGTAGGCATTACGGGGATGGGACAAGAGTAGCTCTACTCTAGGTCATAATCCTCTCAGTGCTTTTGAATGGCATAAACATATCCGTTAAAACTCTGATTTTTATGTAATTTTCATTGTCCGCTTACCAGAACTTATCAACAGATCACTGGTGGAATGAAACAATCCAATTCGAAAAAATTCGATGGTTTTGCGCCGATTAGAACAACAAGGTGGCTAGTGCTAATAATTTGTGCTGTTTGTTTTCAAGTTGGATATTCAAAAATGCTTTCAATATGTAATCAATGCCGAAACGCGTTTATACTATCAAAACAGTGAACCACAATTTATATGCATTTTGTTTCCGATCGACTAAATTTTTTCAAGTGAAGAAAATTTTTATATTTTCCATACTTAAAACATATTCTTGGATTAAAGATGATAGGAAAGGATAGAAAACTTGATAAAATAGAAGAGGTGATAAGGTGATAATATTATCAACGATTCTATATCGTGTTGATCAACTCCAGAATTAGCTGTATTTATGCACTGAAATTCTGCTTATAGGGCTTCGAATTTTTATATTTCTTTATCCGAAATCATGATCGAATTGAATTATTCTAGACGAAAGCATGATAATACGGGAGAATTGTAAAAATAGAGAGGAAAATTTTATATTCACCTAGAATTACCAAATTTTGTGACAAACCCCCGGGGGATGGGAGGAGCAGGGAGGGGTCCAAGATTGCTCGAAATTAGTTTACACTGCTTCCCCGGTGAATTTTATCACTTTGAGATGGTATTTGAATCTTATCGCACCGTACAATTTCGTTCTTTCATTGTTGTTCGAATATATAAATATAATGAAAAGAGAAAATATAATACGAAAGCACGATAAAATGAGCAGAGTGTATCACAGTTGTTGAACGGAGCGCCAAATCGTGCTATATTTTGGTCGCCGACCTCCTTCTTTAGGTCAAACAGCGTATTTGCCGTCATCAGGTCATCGTCGAAGATGTTCATTACGTCTGTGTGTATGTATCGATAATCTTTATTGATTTCTTACAGCTTACAGTCTGACGAGGAAGGAGGGGGTGGGGAAGGGGTGAGGAAACCGATTTGTTGATCCGAAGATACGGAAGTTGATGATCATAACATCTTATCAGAGCTTGCATTGCATAATTAAAATTCATTACCTGGCAAGGTGCAAATGCCACATCAACTAATTCACTTTTTACTCGAATTTAAGGTGATTCATAAATTAAAATAGTCGAAAATTAATTTCTTCCATTCTCAACGTTGAATTTCAATGTAACACTCTCAGGTATTACACGTAAATATTGTAATTTTATTACGAAAATGCTCAATAAGTTCGATCACAATTTTTCAACCAGTCCTTTCCAATGATGAGTTTCTGTTTCCAAGAATTTCTCCATGCAGTTTTGTTAATATCACATAGATTCTGCCATTTTCGCCTCATTTGAATTTCTCCTCCTTTCTCATCCAGGTAAGTTTATTTATTTTATCATATACCTATTTCCTTATGTTAGTTTACCTATAAGTTTCTCATAAATGTAAAACTTTGCATTTTCGCTTATTTCAGTCTACCAACAAAATATTCCGATTGGAAGCTGTAGGCAAGCATTGAAAAAATTGACAAAGGTGTAGAGCAGGTGAGAGTATAACGTCACGCATTTGATGTATATTGTTGTATTAACAAATTTTTCTACGATTTTGACAGAGGTGTTGTAGTGTGTTGAGGATCACACATTTTACGATATCAAGAGAAAGGTGGGATGCACGTTGTACGAGATTGTAGCACACAGCAGTGACCCATTTCCATAGGGACGTAGCGAAGAAATCATCATCTTCACATAAAGCCACATTTAACACAAATTTAACACAACTTTAGCGTTTATTTCGATTGATTATAGATGACTCATGGGAATATATCATCGCAAAAAAAAATGAAGAAAATACAACACCTATACATCAATAATAACTTCCGCTCGGAAAATTTCACAAATTTGCCCTAAAAGTTCCCCGAAAAAAATATTCATTTGATGTTTAGATATATTGCAAATTCATTGAAAGGCGATTGTATTATAATGTTGAGTTCAGCGATAATCGGCATTCGATGTATTCTGTTGATAAAGTTGTGCTATTTTGTCAGTCTTATCCATGTTATATTGCTCCTTTTAGCCCTTTGCTCGTTTTGCAACAGTTCATCGAAATTCTCAAAAGTCAATTGATGATGAAATTTGCTCACATTTAATGTTTTATACAGGATTTAATGTTATATATCATTAAAAATTTCAGCTTTAAACGAGTTTTCTATCGTCGGATCCAATGTTTGTTTGATGATATGCTTAATCGATACGTTCTAAAAACGTTATCATTTTGGCGTTAAGCATCGATGCTATAAAAGTAAAATTCATGACTATGTACTAGAATTAACGGTCATTTTTTTTCGCCAGTTTTTCAATATGCTGTAATACTTTGAAGGTTATTCTTGCCGATTCGCTGCCAAACTGACGGAAACGAAAAGGATGACGGCGGCTAATATAGCCACTTGATGAGCGCTGTAAAGGAAGCGGTGAATTGTTGCGTGCAATTTTTTGTTTAGTAAACAAGTGATGATATCATCTACTTCATGTCATACAACGTGGGAGGTAGTTTTTTAGTGGTGGAGTTTTTATTCTTGCATTAAAGAACATTTAACTATCAAATAAGGTTATAACAAGAAAGGCAACGAAAAAAGCGTAGCAATGCAGTGCAATAAAATTTGGCAGCCAATGTGATGAGAACGAAATACATTTTACAAGATTATCGCACAAGACGGACCTCGGACCTCTACTAAGTTCGCTAAGGTTCAGGCTTTGCGTATGTTAAAGCTATACACCTATCCAAGGTCGATTATGTTGGTTTCCTATACGGTATTGGTTTGAATCGCGACCACGATTTTTCTATTCCGGCTGCGATTATGACCGGGATTGGACTCAATAAAATTCATCACACAACATTTCACAGCAAAAATTGAAGGAGGGATGCAGAACAAAGATGTGCAAAAAAAAACATCAGTTGAGAATCGGCGTAAAATCAGCGATTTTCAGGTATAATCCACAGTGCGTGAAAAAATTATTGACCGATTTATGTGCGTAATTATCAAACTTATTAAACCTTTAAATATTTTATTTTCATTCTCTCCAATAAGGTGACCATAACATTTCAACTTCTTTCAGCAGCTCTTTCCGTTGCATTGTTTCTACTGCCAGTTTATATTGCACAGTGAAACGTTGTATTACCCTTCTTCCTAGCACACGATGCATCCGACAAAATAGCAACGACAATCAAACTTATATCGCATCGATATAACGTTCATATGCGTACCTGTCATTGGTGTTGCTTGTAATCTGAGATGAATAAGTTGGTGAGATTCAGGTGTTGGTGAATATCATATGCTGCTGTACCCTCACAGTAATTCATGATGGTACGATAATTATTTACGTTTTGCGTTGCATCCGACCAGTTTTTAGTGATGTTGAAGGGACGAGTATGACATAAAAATTATTTTCTGGATCGCCATTTAGTGCACAGTAGTTTTGTTACTATCAATTTGAATGCATACTGTTATGCTTATTTTCACTTAAATTTATCAGTAGTTGCGAGCCGATATTTTGGTTTTGGCCATTTTTAGCTAAATTTTCATAGTTGGCTTTTTTCACTTATATTGATTCGATCCTAACCTCAAACTATATCTTCAAATGCTTTGCTAAATTCAATGTTTTTTTTTCCATAAAAGTAATAAGCAATTACAGCATAAATATTTATTTTAGTGTGCAGTCGAAGTTATTCATAAAAAATTATTCAAATTTTTTCGAATCTATTCAAATATTCAAATTTGCGCTTCAAACAATAAAAAAACCCAAAAAATGAATCGCTTTTTTATCTCTTTCATTCACCTCCAATATATTTTCACAAATTTATCATATTTGGAGCCTAATTCAATCATTTTGGCATTAATATGCAAATATTTATGTGCGATTGGTCGTTTTCACTCGCAAAAATCTTTCTTTTGATGAATGAATTATGCCGATTTGTTGTATTATACCTCATACTTTTATTCTCTTAACTGCTAATTTTTTAATAAAAGCAAAGCAGATACCTAAAGGGATTGCTGACGAATGGAAAAGATTTGACAATTCGATTCGTCTTAGGAAGATTTCTACCCGAAATTACAGAATTATTAGGATGGTTTATGAAATGAGATTTGAGAAGGAAACGATCGAATGAAGATATAATTTTTACTTGATTTCGATGCAGTTGATTTCGAAATTAGCTCAATAACATTCGGGAAGATAATTTCGGGAGAAAATTCAATGCGGACTGTTTAGAAAGTAACGAAGAATTGAGGACGATAGCCATTTCTTATTATTGCAGTAAAACGCTTGTTAAATCGTAGTTATCGGAGAACTCATCGAAGAGGGATGGGGGTGGCGCTGGGGTGGAGGATAGCAATCGGAGAGGGATAAGAATGAAGTTGATGGCATGAATCCCTAACAGAAGTATTTTTATCCCCCTCGACAGGAATTAAAAATGGCTCCATGATATGACGAAAACCCTATTTAACAAATTCTATTTTCAACAATGAATTTATTTTATTACAGTTGTCGAAATTTCTACCGCTCTTTCATGTTCTTTTTTTTGCTGCTGATCACAGCGTTTCCTTCGAAGCGATGAATATGAAGAAATACTAGAATTTTTGTGGAAAAATCCTGAAATAAGTCACTAGCCAGTGTCCATAATAACGACAATGGTGGTGAATTTAATTTTTTCCTGGTATGGTATTTTCTTCTGCTATCATTTCTACCTGTTCTATTCGTTCATTTTATTACTCAGATGTTACAATTGTTGGATTAAAGCTTCTTATTATTATGCAAAAACGAATCTCTGCCTAATTAACTTGTAAACTTGCTGAGGATTAAATGTTTAATCCATTGGTGACTAAGATTATTATTGCACTTTTTCGAAAAAAACAACAAAAAAAAAATCAGCGCAAATGATAAGGCAAAAAATACATGTTGAAAACAATAGCACATACACGTTTTATAATTTGTCACTTTGAGCGTAATAGCGATAAATCACAAAAACCGGAAATGAAAGAAATCATAAAGTAAATGAAATGTTAAGCGAACTAATCACTCTGGCTGAACGAAACTTATCATTGAAAGCACTGATTATTTCAGTGAGAAGATAACAATGAAACAAAATTCAACTAGATGATGTATAGTAAACATTATATAATTAGTGAAAATTAATGCAATACAACCGATGAAGTATTGGAAAAATTGAACGCAATACTATCGATGAGTTGTACATTTCTACGTTAATGTATTGCAAATGGAAATCAGCTATTAACGAATATTTTTATGAAAATCGTTTTCGATATTTTTCAAGAAATTTTTTCAGCATCTCAATTTTTCTCAAATTAAAAGTTTTCAAAATTTAGCGAAATTTTTTAACGCAAAGGATTATTCTATATGAAATGAAAACCTTTTATAAATTCTATGATTGAATTATTTGCCCCCAAAAAAATTTGCAGTTTTCTAACGCAAATCAATAATTGAATACTATCATAGATGCCTATAAGAGTTTAGAGTATAATATACATACCGTAGTATTCTCTATAATGCAATAATCAACACAACTCTTAATTTAATTCTTGTAGATTAATTTAATACTTCATGGTATTATATTATGTAAAAAAAAGTAAAGCATTGAATATCAACAATAAAATATCTTTCCTAACTAAATGAAAATAAAATGGCACTATCATGAATAAATAGTGTTGATGTGTTAACAACAAAAATGGAGAGATCCTTATGATATGGAATGCATAAATCGAATCTACACATAACACAAACATTTTTTGCAATTGCTCAACGCCATTATATCCATGAAAAGAGAATAAGAAATGATGGAATTGATGCATTCATAGAAGGGAAAATCTTGCATTATTTTGTTCGTTGAAACAGAATAGGAGTGAGGCTGCTTTATTCAGAACTCTTCGATTAGTGGAAATTTGCATTTCCATCCCTCCTCGATAGGTCATTAAGACTAAGCAAAAATCAACAAAATATAGAAGAGCGAAAGAGTCGTCGAAAATCGCTATCGAAAGTTGCCTAGCTATTCTTAGTGTCTTGCATTATTCGTACTGATCCTTGTGTGTCCCTGCAATATAGAAGAACATTTTTATTAGAAGAAAGAAACCTCCTGATATTTTCTCCGGTAATTTCACTAATACAATCAACAGAGAGTTTTCTGGATAATGCTTTCTTAATGAATCGTTGAAATTGATGTTTTTAGTAAATACTTCTGAGCATTTGAATGAATAGAACTGAGATGGATAGGATCCTATTTATATAACTATTCTTTCACAAATTTAAAATTCCAAAAATTTTGGGTGTAAATAAGCGATCAAAAATACGATATAGGTTTATCAACGATGAATCTAATATTCATTTCAATATTCGACATCAGTGACGAAAAATTTTGAATGAACCTCGATCCGTTTAGAAATAATCGCTTGCAAGATGATTTTGTTCAGGGCAAATTAAGCCCTAATGCCTCATCCTTGCCAAGAAAATCGATTCTAAAATAACCGTGTTCTATGCGGAATGCGAATGAGACAATGAACGGAAGATATTGATGTTCATTTTTGATTCACCTGAGGAATGAACTCAAGATTTACCTAAAAAGTGAGCCGGAAGAAATGTGAATGACAAATTTGTGGATTATTAAATATTACTGCTTTTATCATTGCTTTGACAGTTTCACTGGAGACCACTGTGAAGCAGTCATAAAGAGCTAGCAGAAAAATATCGTGCATATCTTCCTCAAAATTAACTGAAAAAGTCTTCGGGATTTTCTTTGTACTACTTTTACGCCCAAACAAAAAAATATTCATTAAAAAAATACCTGTGAATAGCGGTGTGACTTTTGGCATATTCGCCAAGAAATCCATCTGATGCGAGCACACGTATAAAAAGGATCGTATTCGTTACGAAAAAGAAGCCACCACCCACTACTGCAACGAACGTATAGAAGAGATGCATACGATGACGATGCTGCCATGCCCAATTAATCTGCCACATTTGTACGGCGAAACGGAAAACGATGAATCTGAAAATAAAAGCTGACTTATTGCACTAATAGTGACGAAACGTTTTATTTGCAGCGTTGAATATCTCTAAGTGTTCTTATGAACGATACAGGTAACTTAATTAAGTATCCCTATGAATTTTACACGTAAAGTAATTAAGCATCCTTATGAACGACACAGGTAACTAAATTTATATGAATAGCACAAAAGGTGACGGATAAGCTGCGTTTAATATGCCACTATTTATTAGGAAAGTTCAAGTCAATATAGCTAAATAAGTGAATCCAACGAAGAGCGGAAATAAAGCGTTTTCGCGCTGTTTGCGAATTTACATCGAAAGAACCGAATTACAGGCATAACCACATCTTTACACGTCCATTTCTTATATATGTATTTTATGTGTTTATTCCCTCTGTGTCAATAATTAATTCCTAGAGTTTCAGGAATGCAAATAATGACATTTGGCTTCCTGCGAGAAAAAGCCAGGATAACGCGCAATATTTGAAGTCAGCAAGAATTGCCGCAAGGTGCGCGCAAAATGAATCTTTTTCTCAAGCAAAAAAAAGAGCTACACGCAGGGAAATGATTATTGAAGTCGTTAAAACTGGGAAAATATGAGTGAACGGATTAATAACTGACGTCGTAAAGTTGAGCCATCGCACCATACGATAGATATCTCTGTTGGTCACATTACTGCCGATAATTTGCATCAGTGAACGCATATGTAGAAAGATGCTATAATTTTTATACATTTAAACTTTCATTGATACTGAAATAGATAAAAATAAACTTTGTCGATCTAAAGTCCATTTTTGATCACGTTTATTATGTACAACGTTTCTGGAAGTATCGTTGAAAATGGCGTTTTTCACTTATTCATCTATGTTTATCAATAAATTTCTTAAATGCCTCAAAAATATTTCAAAAAAAAAAGCGCAATAATATTCAATACTTTTATTTGTCTTTATAATCGATATTTGAAAACAACATGACAAAAATGCTTCAATATGAGAGTAATTATGAGTAACATATGCATTTATCTTCATGCAACGCTTCTTTGTTTATTGAGCAAAACTTTTCCGCTTAAAAAGTTTTGAGATTATTTCATATCTTCATCAAGCTAACGTAGTCAGCTAAATTTCCTCAAAACTTTCCCTAAAAAATCTGCACTGTGCATGTCCGATTTGCAGATTTGATCAACAATCGAGCCTATTTTCACTGCAAAAAATACTACCTGCACACATTTTTTGCGCGTTTTTTTCCACCTTGTATTATGGCAAGGCCACCTCTGTGCATATATATGTATGTATGCATCTGTATCCATGTGCGTATGTAAGTATGCGTCCGTGCATAGGTATGGGTCTACGTATGTCTTCCACCTACTCTGTATTTGTTTTAGCTTATGAATTCAAAAGGCAATAATTGATAAGAATTGGCGGGTAAAATCCATATCAACGGATGAATCTTCCAAACCAGGCGACTTATTTACAATATCGAAGATAAACTGTTTCGGATAGAAGACCGATTTCTGTTTGGAAAACGAACAGTGATGTAAAAATCGTTAGCTCTTCAATCATTTTAGGGGGGGGGGGAGAGAAGTATTAGGCTACATTTTCCAGCCTCTAATTACTCTTTCGGTGTGATAGTCGAAATTTAAAAAGGTACATTATGTGCTTTCCATTTTTAGCAATAAATAAACGCTCTTACAAATAAATTCCAATTTACCTGTTAACTTCCATGAGTAATGCCCAATAAGCGTATGGAATAAATTTACGTGGCAATACCGCACAAGCGAATACAAAAATACTGGCAGCATGATGTAGTAAAAGTTCAATAGTCCATCTCGAAATCTCATGTTTCATCATATCAATTGCATCACATACGAAATATGCTAAAAATATTCAAGCACTCGGGTAATAGAAATATTTCTATATCCGCCTCGTTAATTAATCAATTTTATGAACGTGGCGTTATCGATAAGCATTCTATTACTACAGTAATAGGGTGAACTTAGTATTAATTAGGCCTATTAGACTATATAACTTTGTATGAAGTAATCGTATCAGGCTATACTGAGACGATACGGGAAAGCGATATGAATGAAAATTTTTGTAACGTTGAAATAGAAACTAATGAAGGTAAGATTCACTATAGAGGTGGTACAGAAACTTTCTCAAGAAATCAGCATAGAGTTTTAATTAAATGTATTAATATAACTTGATAAAGAGTTAAATCGCTGTTCAAAATCGTCTCGTTTTGTATACCGTTCAAATATTCTCGCTGAAGAGTGAAGTTGTCTAATATAGTATCATCGCAGCTAATTTTTATTGAAGGAAAAAATATTTAATGCGATATTTCTCGAATGAGAATACCGAATGAAATAGAAAAATAACAATGTTTACAGCATATTTATTTTTGCTTAAAATAGTGATCTTCGAAAAATATTTGAAAATCTAAGGTGAGCAATGTTATAGGATGGTTTTTTTTTCTGAAATAATACCGTTCAGTCACTTCAATCGATGCTTCATTCGTTGCTTTACAATTATCACTTTATGTAATTAAGATATGTGTGCTGCAAAAAGGGGGAGGGGGAAGGGGAGTGGACCACATGACAAATAACAATTCATATGCAAAAACAGCGGATGTAAATACAAACTTACCCATTGATAGGATTGGTATATAAGTGGCCCATGGTTTATACCAATAAAGAGTATCATTGAACATCACCTCAGGATGCAGAAGCAAAAACGAGAATGTAAAGCCACCACTAATAATTGAGTGAACGAGACAAACTGTTAGATTACGAAGACGATATTGCCTAGAATAGAAATTTTGCTATATTATGAGCATATCAAATACTTCCCGATGACATAATAAAAGATATTTGTTGCTGGACATATTATTGTTGTCAGCGATAACCTGCTGGTTGTATGCACCTGTTCTTATCACTCACTTTTTTTGTTTATTCGTATACTCGGAAAGCATGACGCTAAAATGTTTCATGCAAAAAAATACACAGCTGCGCCTTTTTGCAAAAATTCACTAAATTTAAGCATTCAGAGCAAAGAAAGATAGCAAATTTAGTAACCTTCAGTATTCACAGACGTTGTTAGCAACTAATTAAGCAGTAAGCCGTACCGAACATAGGTGCAACAGGTAAATGCCCATGTCCTGATCTCCATTCTTAAAGTGCGCTGTAACATTTGAGATCGAAGAGAAGTGATGCTCTTGTCTCTATATCGAAACGTTGTTCGATGAAATGTACGTTACCTGAATCCGGAATAATTTCTCCATGCAAATGTTCGAACAAGGTAGCCAATTATAGAGAAGAGGACGAAGAAAGCAATGAAGGGAATATAGAACGATGGCTCGAAGAGTGCCCCCAAGGGCGGTATACGCATCTCTGAACCCGCATACTTTGCCGACATTGCTTCGGTGTCCATCGTTTGAATACAAAAGTATTTCCAAATGGAACCCTGAGATCTACCTATCCCTGAAGTCGAGCATAAATCTAAATACGATCGTTAACTGATATCGTTGTGACACATCGCAATAAAACTGTCAGTTTCTTCACTTAATCACAATCGAACGGAGTTCGTACAACTATTCGAAATCAATGCAAATTATATCAGAAGGGACGGCGTGATATGCGTTTTATAGTTCTGTAAAATTACGATCGCATTTGATGATTTCATTTGCATAAATTAAAAAAATTTATCAACTGCCAAGAAATATATGGACTTTTCAACAAAATTCACTGCACAATATGTCGAAATATATTTTTCAATAAAGAACGCTACTTTTATTAGAAATATATATTTTGCACTCAATCTTTAATATTGATCGATCTATAGATCAAGTTTAACAATTGAATAAAAAAAAATTAATGCAAAGTTACACAATTAATAAAGATCATTGACGAACGATCAATAATTTTCATACCTCGTTTAGTCATAAATTATTCTTTTTTCTTATTTCATTTGTTCTTCAATTTAATCATATTTTGGTATCTATTTAAACAGTAAAGTCATCAATAGTATAAATACATATAACACGCAGTCATGTTATGGCATACGCCGCTTCATGCCAAGTCATCAAATACACGATACGATGCGCGAAAGGATGTTACGCCTAATGACTTGATCAAAAAAAAACGAAGAGAAAATTCTCAAAGTGAGAACAATTCAGCTCGTGAAAAATTGCACTTTTCAAACTTTTTTATATTTCTCTATATCAGCTCGGTTTATTTCAATTACATTTTAAGAAATGTTTTAATTCAGTTAATTTCAAACCAATTAAATTTAAAATAAGTTCACTTCCAAAAAAATTCATAGAAGTAAAAATTCACATCCAACACAAAATTCATTATCTAGGTTCTAAATAATCCAAGTCAGAGTATCGTTGCGAAAAGTCCTAACTAATTTCTTTATTTATTTAGGGAGATATAAATAAAATAAATAAATTAGCTTGGTTGTTTCAAATTGAACAAATAAATAAATAAATAAATAAATAAATAAATAAATAAATAAATAAATAAATAAATAAATAAACAGATAAATGAGTAAATAAATAAACAAGTGAATAAATAAACAAAATTGTTACAGTGTCATTTATATGGTCATCAAACTCCTCTAGATTATAAGTTGAAAGCGTCGAGTAAATAAATGCACATAAAATACAAGAAAAACATACATATATATTAATTTCAAAGGTGAACAAATACACTAGAAAGGGGATCACTTAGATTTTATATAACAATCAAATAGCTGTCCCAATACTTGAAGACAATAATGAGGCGCCTAACAAAAGTGCATTTCCACCAAAACGACTGCCTATGTCTAGACCTTTGGGTTCGAAAAAAAAAACCACTGATATGTGTGGAAATTTTGTGGTACCTTCAGATTTAAATAATCCTGAAAATGAAAGCGCATAACGAAATTACGAAAACGATACTCCATCTACCCTACATGATTTGCATCCAACAAATTTCATCGCTGTTCTTTAAGTGGCTTGTAAGTTAAACTCGCGATACGAAATAGATATGCATCTGCTTATATAAATAAGCACAGAGGTAACAAATGAAAAAAAACATCGCTAGTGAGATTATTTGCCTTCAAATTATATTCTAAACCAAGTTGATGCATATGAAGAATGGAAAAATTGAAGAAGTTGAAAAAATTTGCTTTAAAATGTCTATTAAATTCGCTAGTCATTGATGAAAATCGTTAAAGCAAAACGACAAAGTCGATGCATTGCGCATCGAGAAAAAAGAACAAGAAGCACGAGAGCGCACAAGCCAACCACAATGCGACACACGGCTGCGCGATAGCGAATTCCGAGCACTGAATAAAGAAATATCTAGCGGGGCAAGTTTGCATTTCGAACTGCAATCCATGTTGACACGTTCCATGAATAAATATTGAAATAATGTTGATTTTTTTTCATTCTCATTTATATTATTGATAATAATATTATGCAAATTTCTTTGAGCATTATGAAATGCTTAATTTCTAAAAAGATAGAGATATCAAATTCATCATATCGATTGTATATTAGTCGTATGAAATAATAATTCTCACTAAAGTTTACTATATATAATTTGCATTTAAAAAATTTGCATTTAAAAATAATTTGCATTTAAATTTACATTTAAATTTGCATTTTAAAAAAAAACTATAACGTCGCAAAAAAAGCAATTCATTAAAATGAGAAAAAAAATTTTCGGAAAAGTGCATTAGCCTATTTGAAAGTAGAGATATAAAGAATAGGAAATAACACTCTGTCACCACATTCCCATGTCTAATGCCGTCAAATGACACATATTGCGTGAGGCCGTGCGTGAACGATCTCATTAAACGCTTGCGTATCGATGCAAAGATGTGAGATGCAATGTGAATATCGCACCCAAATATTGCCTCATAACATTAGCATTGATCGAAAATGCGTTCGTGAGCATTAAAACTTTATGCGCAAAGTCAATTGTACACCTACGCTTCACGTTGCAATATCTTTAATATCAGTGCAATAGTTAAGTTATCATATCAGATGGATAGCGCTTTCAAGCCGCAAACTTTTTCATTAAAAATATCTTATTATTTAATACAGAAAGACCATCAGAGGAGGATAAATAGAGATGATGAGTATACGCAGAAGTGAATTCTTTTAAAAGGTCTGTAATTAGAGAGATAGGTGGCGTGTGAGGGCGGATTTGCGTCAACAATTGCATGACTCCTAAATGCGAAGGTATAAGATGCGATCAGTATTATGCATCTAACTTTCCGGTCTAAGATCTCTATTAAATCAACTAGAAAGAGTGTAGAATGAATCTCACCTGAAAAACGCGTTAAATGGATGTAGAATTTCTGCATTGTTTCTAGTTTCGAATGAAATATGAGACTTCGATTGAGTCAAATGAAACATATGTGCCCATCTAAACTTAATGCAGCAAAGTGTGAACATCTAGTGCAATGCAAATCGTTTAGCAAATTAACGAATCGATGTTACCAAGTGCATGCAGTCGTCTATTTCACATATTACTCATCTTTCACATAATTTTAATTTATACTGTATATATATATATATATATATATATATATATATATATATATATATATATATATATATATATATATATATATATATATATATATATATATATATATATATGACATTCTACTCCTATTAAATGACATGCCTTAGCACCGACTAGTCACAAGAAATAAGACCAATTCTAACATTATATTATCAAAGCATATGTAAGGAAATTCCCTTTAAAATATCCGACAAAAATTTTTGCCGATTGCTGCGACAATTAATTGTGCTCTGAAAAAAGAATCAACCACGGATTGTTTTAGGTATGCGTAGTTGAAAAATATGTGTAAACCTTCGAGATATACGGTTAAATTGTTGGCTATTTAAGGATTCTATCTTTATTTCCTCGTACACAAAAGTGCTTCAAATTTTCCACCATCTTGCTCCGAAAATATCACTTTCTACTAGTTATATAGGTAATAGTGTTTATGCTAATTGGTGACGGTAATATTAATAGTTTAGGTTTAATAAGGGTGATACTTCATTTATTATTTACGGAATGCTTTCTGCCCGTGATAACAATGCTCTTGATTACTTACTGCTTATATGATAATAACAGTACTCGCAAGAGTTGGCATTACCAGGGATGCATTACTAACATTTCTTGTAAAAAGTATCAGTACTGTTGGTAGTAATGTCTTACTGATGACGATAGTAGTAAGTAATGCTGTTCGCATTAAAAGAAAACATGTATTGCTGGATATGATATAAATAATGTAAGATTTAGGAGAAAACTCTATTGATAACTTTACTGGATAGCCATAACGGATGCAACTGTAGGTAGCATTGCATTGACGAGTGTTGCTCATTGCAGCCATAAATAATCGTTGAGTAAAACAGCATCGAGTTGCACTCATAAATTGTCACAGTAGTGGATAGTTCAATAATGAATTAATCTGTTATAATCGCTATTACTGCGATATAAACCAATCATTACTATTTTCGCTTGTAAGATATCCTCCAACACGAAATGATTTGCTCTGTTATTTTAAAGTAAGAGAGGTGATCAAAGAGAAGTTTGTTAGTGCTATTATGGGCTTCCATTTAATATGAAATGCAGGATGCGATCTATTGATGCAACATGTGAGGTAATCCCCGAGATGTAACCGGAAAGGCAGAAAACAAGAAATCGTAAAATTTCCAGGCTTTGCTTATGAGCGTAACTCATGATGTCATCGAATTTCCCCTTTCATCTAGTATAATTTCATTAGCGCTCACCATCCTCAAATTAAAGTTCTTTTGAATCTTCTCCTCTAAGCTCCTTAACGTTTTAAAAATTTCGGAAAATAACGAATTTGTTTGATTTAGCTCAATATAGGCTTCAAACCTATATTATGTTCTCGGTAACCCCCTAGCAGGCCCGTCGACAAAACGCTTCAACGAGTTATTTGAAGTGCTCTTTCAAGTGAAGGTATCTGAAAAGGATGTAAAAATAAACATCAAAAATGAACAATGGTCTCAAACCTCTAAAACGCGAACAACCTCTAAATATATAAATCTTTTAATGTGAAGAAAGTTAAAAATCACAATGGAAACTGGAAATATCAAGCGGATATTGAACGTTACAACAGGTAACATTCAAATAAAAGTGTTGGTAAGGGCTATGTCTATTCTTAATTCCATACTGGATGTTTAGTGAATTAGAAAAATAAGCAATGAAGAATGGGAAAAGAATTTGAATATCGTTATATCGGAAGTAAATATCAGAAATGTTGTTCGAGATAGATGACATTCGATGAGTGAACACTAAAAGACGAGTGAGGAAAACGTTGATGAAGCGCAACAGTGCTGAGCAACTCAACAAACATTGACATTTGTGCAAATGACGAATCACCTTTCAACGTATCCTATATATGCCACGTATGTAGCAACGACGACTGAACACCTCAGATCGATCGAGAAATATTTTTTTAATACTCAAGAGCACCAGTATTTTAGTGTAGTGCTAGTTAAGAAGAAACCACAACAAATAGCTTAACACATTTATATTTTTCCAAAATTTCTTCAGCAGTACAGGTATGGAAACTCTTCTGTACTTCGACAACGTTAACATGACTCATTAAGGTGCACTTTTACTTTTTCGAGGTATACAAGCTCTTGGTGATGATCGTCTCATCGCACATTTAGTCAGCGAGCTATCGGGCCCTACCTCAAAACTGTTGTCCACTGAATACGAGAAGTTCTAGGTAATAAAGAGGCCAATTTTTAGGTTGCTGTGTCCTGCTCGTTTTCTCAAAATGTTCGATGTTTTTGAAACCTAATATGCCATCAGAATTATTCAGTTTCTCAGAATTGACTATTAAACTACTATCTTATATCTAATTTATAGGCGTGTGTTAGTAAATCGATAACGATACCGGAAATGCTGTATTCTCGAAATTTCGAACAAACCTTGAGAGGTGTATGTGCTAAGGCGTTAATCTATTTCCTACTAATTTACTTACAGAGATATTCTAGTGTTTTCTTTACATAGTCATATGTGATTTATAGAAATTAGAAATTGTCCAATTAATCTGCACTTTCATTCACACTGCAGAGTAATATGTGACAAAGACGAGCACTGTTTTGAAATTCAATTCAGGTATCAGTCTTAGGTTGATGTCCGATTGCCGAATAACAGGAAGAAAATGATAAGACCACCACGATACAGGTAATCTATGCGTTCAAATAAGGTACCATTGTTATACTACATAACGCTCGATGAGATCAATTATTAAGGCAAGAAAATTAGCTGAAATAAATTGAACATTTCAACATTCGACTGAAAAAAAAAGAAGCTTGCGACTCACATGAATAAGTCGACGTGATAAAGAAACGACACCTGTGTAGATGGTGGAATGCGCGAACGGGCATATTGTCGAAAAGTGCGAAAGTACACATCGCTGCTCGCAATGCACACATTAGCGATATGCTAGACATATGTTGCGTTGGAGTTATGCTCACTGCATGCAACTCATCGAGCTTTAAAGTATTTTAGTGTGTTTCACATCAGGTTTATTAATTCTCTACTTAAACCGGGTGTGGATCGAACGCTCGTGAACTTGTTTTGTCTGTATCTTTAAGTTAGAACTGCTGTAAGAAGACACAAAGACGATACCCGAGGAAAAACGTGCATTCAAAAATTTAAAAATGCATCGGTGCTGTAAATTAACTTTCACTATCATTAAATTATGGATTACCTGACCCACTTAATTGATGTCGCTTGCAAACATTTGTGCTTACGACTACGACTATAATTGGTTGATCTTCAATCTCTCAGAAACCATAACTTCTCCGTTATCACTAAGAACCATTGCTGTGAGCGAATGAGTCGCAATAAAAACATAAGAATTCCTAGCGGATTCAGAAAAATATCATCGGAAAGAGTGCTTCATTTTATGAGACATTTTTTGATAGAATGATCAGCAATTCTTACTTTATGGGTGAATAAAGATGGGAAAGGGATGAGGAGAGGGAGAGGTGGAAAGGGGTGAGGAGAGGGAGAGGTGGAAAGGGGTGAGGAGAGGGAGAGGTGGAAAGGGGTGAGGAGAGGAGAGGTGGAAAGGGGTGAGAGAGGGAGAGGTGGAAAGGGGTGAGGAGAGGGAGAGGTGGAAAGGGGTGAGGAGAGGGAGAGGTGGAAAGGGGTGAGAGGTGGAAAGGGAGGAGAGGGAGACGGAGATGCGGGAATGTCGTCTTTTATCGATTTTTTTTTCCAAAAAGTTTCACTCTTGAGGAATTTTAATGGACAAAGAATATGAGAAAATGTGGTGGAAGAAAAAATTAGCGAATAATGATAAAAATTGCGTGAGAAAAATTTCTTCTCTACAAGAGAATGAAGAAAAAAAAATTTCCTTCAATAAGATTTCATAAGTTTTTCACTTTCGAAATAAATTCTTTGCAATATTGCATTTACACATGAAAAAATTTACATAAAGAATCTAAGCGGAAATTAAGTTCGTTGAATTATTTCGAAATTAAATGCTTTAGCGTTGCTACTTCGGATATTGCATAGCGCTCTACTTTCTACAATCTTTTAAATGAAGTTTCATCGTGCCGTTACTTTATAATTCCTTGAAACTTGTGTGGAAGGTGTTACACATATACGCATACATTTGAAGACTAAATTCATCACAATCGAAGTTTATCCCATTTCTTTCGTGCATCATTTGATCGTTTAGGCTCTTTTTAACGTTCTCTTTATGAGGCGAAGCGCATATTACGCACATTTTCCGACAAAAAAAAAACGCATTCTCTGACATCTGCATCCATTTCGATAAGAGGTCTTAGTTATATACCGGACCGGATTTATTTGTTTGTTAGCTCTCTAAAGTGTTGTTCCACTTAGTCTTCCAAGAGAAAAAAATTGAGTCTTCTTCTCTATAAAATGGAAAACTGCAAATAGCAACTTCTTCCGTTCAAACAATATTTGTCAACCTGTTATTCGTTCAGTTGAGTGCTGCATGAGAAGATAAAAAAGCACCGTGGTTAAGCCGTCGTCTTGTTGCTAAATCGTACAGCATCTGATCGAGCTTCGAAAGCGAAGAAATTTTCGAGTCCTACGATGATAAATCAAGGGTGGAGGGTCAAAACAGGGCCCAACCCCCTTACATGGGGCTCAACCGGTCTTTTATTCCCCACTGATGTTGGCCAACAAGAATTTAATTTGAAAGCCTTCAAAAGTTCAGGACGGCAAGGGCAAGACTATTGCGTTTGTGTGGCGGTAAAGAAATTCACAGTTTCCAAACAACCATTTTCACCACTGCCGCACATCTGGCACTTTGAAAGTTCGTTCCAATCCAATTGATCCAATCCAATGGCTTCATTATTCACGTTGAATGGACTAGAAAGAAATTATGAGGAGTATATCCTAAATGAAAGATAGAGAATATGGCATAAGCACAGTTGAAAAGCCTGACATTCTTGTGACGGCCTAGCGAATAGAAAACTTCCATGACCGATTTCGCGTTTATTGCACACCACAAACGATCTCAGTATATTGCATTGCCGTAAAATTACATTAATACTCTCTTAAACGTTGTATTCCCTTACTTCTCAACTTCTAAATTCATTAAGCCATTGATTTCGTATTATTTTTTATATTCCGCCGCACTTAGCGGCAATTTCAAGTGTAGCATAATCGTATTTTCCCAGTGCTCTGACTGTTCAACGCTGATGCGTTCTTTTACTTCCACTTAAACTCGCGTATTTTTTCATCGTTCAATTTATTTCTTTTAAATTAGATTGTTAGAGAGATTGAGATGAAAATTTGATTGCTATGGAAATGATTGCTGTGCAGCGAAATCTCACTCATCGTAACTGCTTGAATACATAAAATTATCTGAAGGAACTTTAGGTCTCATATCGTCGATGAATTCAAGACGCCAAATGTGTCATCCACAGAGAAGCCTTGCTAGAAGCCCAAATCGTAGAAGAGTCGGCATTTATTGATTACTCACGTTTACTGCCGAAACCTTATTATGTTATTGTGCCTGTGGAATTTAATGGATATTCGTTTATCGATCTCGAAATCAGCATATCGTCATCCATGCTCACAAACACAAACCAAATGTAGAAGAAAAAAGACCTATGATTGCTCCCTTTACTATCATGAATCGATATCTGCGCTATTTCGCCTTTTTTCTAAATGAAATAATTCAAGCAAATCAATAATTCAACGTTTTCGCATGCTTGTTAAGTGGAGGAACCTTATAGTCGAGATGGCTCTTGCAAATATGTTCAACTTTTTGGTTACCATGTAAAATCGATGGGGACTTCAACTCAGAGGAGTTTTATAAACACAGTTTTACGGCAATTCAGATGACTATGCATATTGAACGTGTTGAATGGCATGAATAATTCCACCCATTGCATTGAACCTTTTCCTCCCTCACTCCCCTCCCCCTCACCAAGTTCGTTTCCCGCACTACAGTTACATCTCTAGTACTGTTTCTTCTCACCGTTAAGTATTTTTCATTATAACCTATTATTGTTAATTACCTCTTTTGGTCGAACTATCCTATTGCTGAACTTGTGTTGAAAATCTTCTCTCGCCGCACTAATTATATCTGAGGTGGAAGCACAACTGCTATCCATCCAAAGAAACTAAAAACGTTATCACGCAAACGGTATACAATAACATCAACTTCTTAAGTAGTAAGTGAGCAAAAATGTGCCTTCTTGCATTTGCACTGTTCTTGAAATTCGAGGAAGTTTATTTTATATCATATCTTTCTTTATAATCTCTTATGTATGGTTTTCTGGTTGATTTTTTTCTAACCTTACAATCGTTATTATTCATAATATATATTATTTGCAGCGTGTTATTCATAGCAATCTCTTATTTATAAATACATACATACACAATTAAACCAGGATTCCCCAAATCCACAATCGTTTCAACCTGCTCCCTCCTTGTCTCTCGTTGAGAATGCATACTCTCTACCATATCATCATGCATCAATGTGTTAATTCTAGTGCATGAGCATCACAAATTTTATTCATTTAATTTCTTTAATAATGCAACAAGATCGCTGGGTGCAACAACATTTAAACATCTATAGAAGTGAGCTAATTTTTGTGCGGCAATTGCGAATTCATCGATCTTCTTCTCTCTTTTCAATAAGTGCCAAGTATTCGATAAACCGTCCACATTCTTTGTTTTGCCTCAAAAAGACGACTTTTATTGTCATGTTAGGTTGAGGGTGATCGAGATGGATAAGCTGGGAGGGCGAGGGGGGAGAAGGTAAGGAAAAGGGGGAAGAGGGAGTGGTTAAAGAGTTTGAACAAAAAGCAAACGAACCCAGGCGGACAGCCTATTCGGTGAATCACCCGAGGAAAGCCCTATCAATCCCACCTTAAATGCCCCTCTTTCTCGATCGGGTTACTAACTGCGACAATTGTCAATGAAATACTTCAGTGATGACGGGCCAATTTCTGCGCAGCAGTATTTCGCAATCGTCATTTTATCAATTCCTCTAACAAATGTGACCGTCTGTTAACCGTTCATTGGGAGATATTATTACACATACAAAATTGCTTTCTCTATGAATAAACAAATTCATCTGAGTTCAGTTCAAATTTCAACCGGAAATTGTTGATAGAGGAGAGGAGAGGGGAGGAAGGAGGTTACAGCGAGGAGAAGCAATCGACTGTTGCTGACAGAGATCGGCAGAATAATCAATAAATAATACGTCGTATAATATTATCAACGTCAAGCTAAATTGCGTCTAACTTCCCTTCATATATGTTATTGAAATAAATCATGCGTTCGTTCACGAGTTCTGCCATATCCATGTTCTTTCTTCAATTTCTATACTTTTAAATGCATTCATATCACGGTAAAAAGTCCAACTGTTCCGCGTGTCTACAATGAAAGTATTGGCCAAGATATTGCAGTATGGGCCGCCTATATAGGAACAGGACTGAAACCCTCTTGATATGACAACGTTGTATATCTAGTGATATAGGTCTATAAAAATGACAGTCGGCCTATGCTGCCAACAATGATAGACATACTTCAGAGCAAATTCACACAAGGAAACGAATATGCGCCTTTGCCATCATATCGCAACAGACATAAGTTATAAAATAGCGACTTCATTTTAGTTACCAAAGCGGACTATTTTGGAACTATTGCTTATTTATAAGGCTCGCAATTCCAATAGAAGGAAGGAGGATGGAGGATAGGGGGGGGGGGGGGGACAAATTAGTAATATCACGTCAATGAATTGAAAATCGAACTTAACAAGTGAAGCGTTTCGGCAAAAATTCATCGAAGTTGAATTCTCACCATAACAAGTAGCCAATGATCCATAAACAGCGTTGCGTGCCTTTTCGTCTAATTTGAATAGATCCGGAATTTGCATCAATGATTCCATAATTTTCGGCTAAAATTCAAATCATTTAAACCTTCGAGTGAGGTCTTTTTAAAAATTTTAGACGCTGTCAGATATCTCACGGAGATATCAACAACTAAACCGTCTTTTCCATTTATCAATAATATCGCAAAATAAATTTGTAATCGAGGGATGGAACTAAATCGAACGAGCGGAATCGATAGACGGAATTTTGAAATTCTTCGCAGAATAAGAAGGCGGTATAAAAAACTTGATGATTCTTTATTCGTAATTATACCGAAATAATGTGCAAAAAATTTTCAAAGCGAAAATACGAGCAGAATATTGTTTTTCTCAATTTTTTTTCTTTTTAATCATATAGGGATGTCAAGTGAATAATAAATAATTTTTTAATTCACCTACAGATCCTTCACACTAAAATACATTGGATTCCACATTAAATTTGGTTTTGCACGAAAGTTAAGTGCAAAATTTTCAAAGACGCTCATCTTTTCTTCATCGTAATGACCGATAAGTGACCAAACAACTAAAGATAAATGACCAACAAAGACCCTTTTTCTTTTTAGAACAATTTTCTCTTAGCAGTAGTTAAAAAAAAGAAATGCTAGAAATGATTACCTGTTTATTATGAACGGCGAACTCACAGATATAGTTCACATCTGTATCGCCAAACTTATACTCCTCATCCTCAAATATAACACCTACTTTAGATTTTGAAAACTTAATGGAAACCTGGAGAATAAAATAAAAGATAGAAGAAACAACGCCACGAGACAATTACATGCAGTTGGACATAACTGGTATGTTATTAAGCTGAATTTGCTTAAATGTGTATAGACGTACAGCCTAAATGGGAGGGGATGGAGGACCCGTGCAAGCTTACACATTTTCAATAGTCCGTCCCCTCCCAGTCCCTCCTAAAAGCAGTGAAGACAAAATGCTTCTCCAAATAAATTTCTTCTCCTGTCGAGGAAATGAATCGTTCCAATCTGTCTCTAATTTTCTGTACTACCCATCTGAAAATATCTCTAATTTGGATTTTGCAACTGTTCCTGAGCCAAAAGCGTTCGAACAGAGGGTCGAGAACTGGTTCACTCTCTATATATCGGAAACATCATGACTCCTTTTAAAAAAAAAAACCTTTGAGGAGGATTAGCTGCAATGAAAATGCGATGCAATGGAATAATAGATTGTGCTCAGGATGGAAACGTTGTTTTATTATTCACCTTACGGTAACGAAATATCGGTGTTCTTGAATGAAAGCCATTCGTGGCTATATATATTGAAATAGTGCTTAAATTTCTCATATCATTCCGCCTAATCCATCAAATGTGTGTAAAAACCTTTAACTTCAAATAGAGCGTATTGGATCGAATGTAAAATTAAACTTCGATCTTTAAACCAAACGAAATCTAATCATCATTGTCGTAAAACTCAAAACAGGAAATCAAATCAAGCTCAAGTTCTATTCAATATATTTCATCTAATTTCTATTATTTACAAATTGAAATTATTCGAGTGAACGAAATAAATGGTACTATATTATTTCAAAGGCGCATTAAAATTCAGTTTTTAAACCATCATTCCGGTTTTTTTTTAAATGGTTTATTTTTCTTCGTTCATTCAAGCTATTCTAAATATATTCTCAGCTAGAATTTCTTTCCTTATCTGTTTTGCAATTCGAAATTCTCTATAGCATCAACAATGACTACGATGCCTTCTGCCAAGTAATCGAGCAACATTAAACCTCACAAATAAATAAAATGAAACAAATGAAGTGAATTCAAATCGTTTACATGTAAGAGTTGAGCAAACTGAATTGGCTGCTCTTCAGCGAGCATCACACAGCCATACAAGCATGTCCTCTGCAGTCGAGACTTAACCCAGCGATCCAATAACGCCCTCGCTGCAATACAATCAAATTTCGCATATTTGTAAATCCCTCCATTCTTCCCTCCCTCCCCCCTTACTCCCTAAGAAAGATACGGCACCTCTTGTACAGTGCACTTATTCTATGTGTACATATTTTGATGCGTAACTTGTTTCTCGGTCTGTCGGCTTCCAACACTATAAAACTAGAAGAATACGTGCTTTTCTTTCTTTCTGCGCCTAGCTCCTCAAAGCTCTATTATACGTCACCTTTATTTCTCCATTCTTTCTTTCATTTTTAATTTCTCTTCTTCTTAGTTTCTAGACATATACGATGGAGACTTTGTATAACTTGAACAACGAGATATTAGTTTGAAACCAACCCTGCTTCAACAGCTGAGGATCACTGGATCGATATGCCGCTTTCAGGATGAGAAACAACGATCCGCTTATCGACTTTGGTTTACCGTAACTGAGCAATTCATTCAATTCACGAATCGCTCCTTCGATTTCACCACTGAAATTTATTTCACGGGCTGTCAATAGTCGATATTCCTCTATGCTCCTTCTTTTTCGTAGAAACTAATAATTAATCAATCCTCCATCCACTACAACCCTCCATTTCTCTGTTGCACATCAACAACCGGCAATGCCAATGATGAAGCTTATCGAGGAACCCGAAAAATGTGAATTTGAATTAAATTCTATAAGGATGAAATTTGTAAAAATACGCAAATTTCCCAGAAAAATAACCAATAGAGCGCAAAAAACGAAGAATCCTCGTCATTTTATCTAGAAACTTTCATCGTGGGTGGTGTCCCAGTTGCGATTCCACTTTCTAGTCTGGCGAACGCTGCCGGAATGGGTATGTCTTATAGCCTAAAAAGGCGGTCTTCCTGGACTGGACACATCCGCCGCGATAATTGTGGATATGGTCTCACATATGAGCCAGCAACAATAGTTGCCAATATTGCCGACATTTGCCTTCATTCACTGTTCACGTCTAGGATAATAGTTCCCACTCGTTCCAACTGCTTCAGTAAAAAATGATTCTTCTATATGAGCTCTATAGTTTTCAAAAGTTGTTCTTGACATCTGAGTTCATATAAACTTCAAAATTGGTAGAAGATAGTATAGTGGGTATAGTTAGAAGGAAGATAAAGCGCCAGTGGCAGTAAGTCCAAACATTATGGATCACTAAAGTCGGCGCAAAAATCAGAGATTGTTGGTACCACTCAAAAGAAAGTGACTTCAATGATTTCAGTTAGCTGTTTATAACCTCTCCATTAACAATACGAGAATGCAAATTCCACAACATTCATATTTTTCATCTGTACTAAGAAGAATAGTCCTCACTTACAAGCCGTAAGAGACTAGATGAAATGTGCTACCTTACTTCATTTACTATTCACGCGATCTCAACATATAATTCTAGCGGCAGTGGATCAAACTCAGGAGTTCGCGAGGACTCCAAACATTCAACGAACCGAAACATCAGACTATGGTAATTTATCGGCGAAAGGAACCCAACAAACGATCACTCTTGATGGTATTCGAAAAAAATCCGAGATACGTCGATTCCTCGATAAATTCATCACTGTACGTTATCAAACAATCTATCATAAACCTCGTTTAGGAGTTCTCCGGCGCTCATGCCACCCGGAAAATTCGAAACACACATATAGCCGTAAGGAATATTGGGAAATGATTCTATTATATCGATTACGAAAAAAGCGGAAATATATTAAACTCAATGAAACGTTCGTAAAGTCGAAAAATGGATGACGATAAGCAATTGGGGAGGGGAGAGGGATCGATATGCCTTGTTCCTTGCGAAGATGCCAACTAACCTCTTCCTAGCCTCATCAAGAAAACAAATTTATTGCGTTATTTCGCAGATCAAGGCGTCCGTCAGCGAATCGTTATTCAATCAGTCACCAAAAGAAATAACTACTCTATGATCGGATATTCCACGAATGAGCAACCAATTTGGCCTTGCCTCTTTTAAAGATAGGAGAAGAAAGAACGAGAAGGAGGGCGACGGAGCAAGAGGGGATAGATGCATCCACAAAGTTCGAAATCCGCGTCACGAAATACAATGTTTGTGGTAGTCGCCAAATTCAAAGACCTCCTCACATATCAATACAGTCTAAGTGTAAAGATGGAGGACAAGGGTGGGGGGTAATACTTAATGATTTGATGCCTATTCATGTACCAAGATTAATGTAGACTAATTTTTAAAGAAACTGTTGCTCGCACCTACCGAAGGAATGCCCAACAAATTGGTACTTCTCGAATTAAAGGAATTATGCCTTCGATGTAGGGAATTATTTCTTAGTGAAAGCGCGTTGCTACTCATCAATCCACCTATATACATCCTCGGAGATTTGCATGGACAATTTACGGTTAGCAATTTCATTTGAATGAAATTATTATGCTCATTATAGTCTATTAATAATGCACTGAGGGATCTTCAGCAGAACTCTGAGTGGATACTTCATAGTATTTTTAAAAAAAACTTCAAAAATAAATCCCAGTAAAAAACACTCCGAACATAGAAGCTACACTGAAAAATACCCATGTACCACAATCTAAAAATATTCTAAGATGAACATTCAGAAAATACTCGAAAACGCTTCAATTTTTCAATTAAATTCTCTATTAGTCAAAAATTCACTTTCAGCAGAAAGTTTTTGGTACATTGTTTTCCTCGACTGCAAGGAAATTTCTCAACGACGAATGACACATCGGTATAGATATTGAAGACAATTATTTAGCTAAGTTTTGAAAAGTTTTATCTCAGGTGAAGTAGTTCAACCTGGTATTGCCCTTAATTTAATTGACCTAATTTAACACTCATAATCTGATCGAATTTAATGAATTTAATTGACTAAATCAAAGAGATTTCGTGTAAAATTCGTAACAGCCAATAACCATTCGGGCAACTGTGAAAGTGATGGTAATATTTGTAGGATTTAGTAACAATGCTATCAAAACTTGGCATGCCTCCAAGATGTAGATATCTCTTTTTGGGCGATTATGTGGACCGTGGAAATTGGAGTCTCGAAACAGTTTCATTACTTATGGCTTATAAGGTTAGCAGATTTCGAGTAATAAAAGATCATATAATTACAACTTAGGTCACAAAAGAAGCATTTTATTATAGGGCGAAAATAGAAATAAAAATTGAAGAAATCGGAGATATTCGCAACCTTTCGCAAGTGGTTGGCCCCCTCTATGATACCTTTAGAGATATATTCAGAAGCTATAATATCCCCCTCCGTCTCTCCTCCCCTTCCTATAATTTTCTAATCGGCCTCTTAATGATTTGTACTCTATTATGTCCAATTTCTGAATCCAACACTCTTCGCACGGGCAAAATTTTGGTGACCAATGAAAAATTTCTCGTGCTAAAATCCTCTGTTACGATTGTCTTCAAATATGACTAATTATTTTGCAACAATACACATTGATAATGGTTATGTGCTAAGAAGTGAAACGTTCAAGCTTCGCTATCCACAACAAATATTCATGCTACGCGGTAATCATGAAACACGAGCCGTTAATCGTGTTTATGGATTCTTCGAGGAATGTACGAAACGATTTCCTGAACGTGGTGAAGGAACCATTCTATGGACACTCTATCAACATGTACGTTTTGGCACATTCAGGATGCTGGAATTTTTGCAAGAATAAATTGCAGTTAAAAGCAAATGATATAAATCGGTTGGTGCAACATTGCATCATAAATTGCATTGTAAAATTGCATCATGAAAACAAATAGATTTTGTTTTAAGATAAGTGTAGTGATCCAATTATGGAGCAAAGCATAAGCAGAAGAAACTGGTTTGACTTTCTTGGAACTGAATATATGACCATTTCACTCTCAATGGTCTAAGGAGATAAGAAAGCAAAGAAGCTGCAGTATTAAGTGAGCATGACCTCAGATCAATATGTGCAAGGTCCGAAAAATAAAGATGCGCTACCTCTGCAAGTCGGACTCTTTAAAATGCCCAATGCATAAGCGTTATAGGTGAGCGATTACTCATGCTGACGGGAGGATTTTCTCCCTCAGCACTTAAGCTCGATACCGTTTGCCGCTCTTATGCATGCAAATGCCTCATCAAGCAATCTGAGCGGAAATTTGCAAACTATCGCCTTAGCAATTAGCCAATGCTCTTTTGATGCTCATATCTGCTCCCACTGCTTATAACATTTACGCTGCGTTACGGTCGCCCAAAATAGCAAAACTTCTGACTTGACTATATTAGTAGGACGCTTAAATAGAAATCTACAGATATTTGGTGCTCCGTAACGGTATCCGGAGGCCAGAAACCTTAAAATGTAGGTGTTTCTTCTTATACACAAGTCATTACGTCAGCATCCGCCTGCAGAACTAGCCTCTGAGACTGAAATTTCGCATTGTTCTATAAATGAATTCGCTGAAGCAGAAGTTAGTACTTTCTCATTTAACACTTACTGTTTCATCTAAAATGTCGTTTCACACCCACCTGTGCCTTGGCAACGGCATCAAAACAGTTTAGACATTTCCTTCCAATAATTTTTCAATGTGCCTGAAAAGTTCTGGCAAGGTTTTTGGTGACTATTTCGGGTTCTGGATAAACAGCTTTCCGGAACCCGAGGAGTCAATCCGCATAAATCACCTGTAGCCCGCCGATTCCTGTCAAATCACCGCACTCGTCCTGCACTGCCACTTTGCATCCACAGGTATTCAATTGTCTACCGCTCGCTGCCGTAGTGGGTGAACGAATTTTCGCCGCACATGGTGGCATCTCAGAGGATTTGAAGTGCTGGCGACAATTCTCGCGCATTCGTCGCCCCACTGACGTCACGGATATCGGCCTCATTAATGACCTGATTTGGTCCGATCCATGCGATGCTTGCGAACGTTACGCAGAAAGCCCACGAGGTGTATCGCAGGTAAGGCTTACAAGTTTGCACCATTAAGGCTTATGATTTTGCTCATAGAATAAAATCACATAGTTCCTCCCTTCACCTCTCCTCTGGCCTAATTTAATGAAATGCAAAACCACTGCCAGAATTGTTCTGAAGAGGAAATAATCCAGTACTCTTTAAGATACGTTTTAAGGTTCGAATGCATTACGCAAAAATTGTTTTTTCCTAAGCGTTCCTGAAAGACGACAGCACCAATATGCGAAATGTACCCTCCAAAAATGATATATGTCACCATCTTCGTCACATATATATATCACTATATGTCACATATATATGTCACTATATATGTCACCATTATATATCACCATCTCATCATGGCCGAATGAGTAAGCATCTCCATCAAAGTGGATTTAATTTTCAAAGCAATCCATAATATAACAATCAGTTTGCGATCTTCAACAAAAACAATTGTTCATAAACACTTCTACAACGATGATAAACGACATTCTCTCCTATTTACTATTTAGTACCATGATCTTATGGCTAGGGTACCAACTAGGCTTCATATGAACGAATAAATACATTTCAAAGTGCCAAACAAGTTCGCTCGTGTTCATTTCATGCGTCCATATTAAATACTTTGATACCAGAAACAACAGCGAACTAACTGCTAAGGATTTCTTCCTGTTCTTAGAAACAATCCATGAATAGTCCTTTTGCTCATGGAGAAATTCATATAAATTCCTCACAAATGAGGAATCGACATCTGGCCATGCCATAATTGATAAGGAAATTTCGATTGCACATCTCCCCTTCCCCACCTACCGCCCTCCCCCTACTCCAACGACTTGCCTCCAACTAACACAAATCAACTATCACCTATAAAGTAGAAGAGATTATTACCATGAGGGCTTGCTTCACCGATAAAACATACAATACAGCAGTCACTTGCTCCGAACACACTTCGGTCATCTCTGATTCAGTGGAACCAAATTTCTCAACTAGGTAAATGCAGTATAATCGTCTGAAGTAATTGTAGGTTTTTGGGAAAGTGGCAATAGACGAATTTGAAGACGCACTAAATGTCGACCTCATTGTTCGGGCACATCAGGTAGGTGCAATGAGAAGACTCGAAAGGCAAGCTTATGCTCAGTACAGCATGCGTCACAGTCAACAACATGTGTCCTTTGTTAATTTGCAACTTTTTTTGATTCGAAGCAAAAATTTATACCTTCACTCCCACGTTCCATTCCCAGACGACCTGAGTCGATCCAGTGAAATTCCGCATTATGCCTACATGCCATTCTGATCATTAACGCTTAATGGATCCTCAAGGATCCTGGGATGTATCACCACCGATCACCCCTTAAGTCTACCGGTGTTTTTATCAGAAATGATGGGAACAAGCTCATAATTACCCATATCGAAAGCTGATGAATTTAACGGTCTAATTCGTCAAACGGAAGTGTAAACAGGTGGTTACCCTCATGTATTCTAATCACATATGCATATTATCAACTATCAACGGATATGTTTTCTCTAAAACAAATGCAAAAGATTAGTGAGAAGGAGGCCTCAATTTTTGTTTTGCATGCTAATGTTTAGAGCAAAAAAATCCACCTGGACAGATTTCGCCCTACCTTTTGATGTTTGCAACCATAACTGATAAGATTTCAGGTTGTTATGGATGGATATGAGTTTTTTCACAACAAAAGGTGCTTGACGATATTCAGTGCACCATGTTATTGCGGTGAAATGAATAATATCGCAGGCATTCTCTTTGTTAACGCCAAACTTGAATGCAGCATTTTTACATATAGGTATGTACGTTGCATGTAAAATATATGAAATGAGACCAAACAAATTATCGGTTGCTATACAGCAACTTTGAAGTAATTTCGCTGAAAGAACCTATATTCGCTTTGGGGATTTCCAAATTTGGTGTTATTTTTCGACAGAAGGGACATGCGGGCGATTAAATTTCATTAATAGGCCGTCTGTAGATTTTGGCATCTCTGCTAAGCACTGTTGGCAAAGATGCCAAAATGCGATGCGTGCCACCTACTTCCAACTCTTGGGGAGTGATCAAGCTTAGCGGATTGCGAAGGGACGATTTCTGCCAATAAGCAGGGCTATGCCAATTATACGACATATGGGGCATTTCCAACAAGAAAGTCGGAAGAGGTTCGACAGAGATGCGCAAGCCAGAAACGCTTTTATCAGCACGTGATTACGACGAAAAAGTCCGAGAGCATGTTAACAGGGAGAGGTAATTAGGCTTGTGGACTATTTCGCTGGGATTAAACCGATGAAAAAGTTAGAGATAAGAAAGCTGGTTTCATGTTGAAAGTCAATGACAAAAAAGGGATATATGCAAAAGAAGACGGCGGAGTCTCCAATTTAAATGACTCCATAAAGTTGTTATTACTTTTATACTTGCAGTGATCGCCATTTGAATTAAGATCGCTTCCTTCTGCCGAGCGAAAAAATTTGCGAGTTACAACTTCATTAATTAAAGATAAGACCATGTATAATAATAGGCAGCACTGCAAAATTGCCTATGACAAAAATATCCCGCGAACCACGCAATATTTTGCAGCTCTGTTTCTTTCTCTTTTAAATTGAAGTAGTATCAAGCTAAAAAAGAAAATAAAACTGTACAAGATAGCTTTCTGTTGGCGACACTTATCGAACAGTATTGCCTTTACCGGATGGCACCTGACGTATGTAAAATGGACAATAGTGTCTAAAATGAACACTTGCAGAAGTCCAAATCGAGCGCCAGAGGATGATGAAAATCAAGGAAACGAGAGTCTTAACAAACAGACAGATGGCGAGGTAGGAAAACAAGAAAGTGAATCAAAAGAGAACGCTATTATAGCCGCAAATAATGGGAAGAGCATCAGGAAAGAAGATGTCCAACCAGAGAAACGCATTCGAGCAGGAAGTCCAATACCTCGCAACAAACAAAATGCAGGGGACAGAGAGAATATTAAACCGAGTAAAAGCGACGAAAAGAAAGGAAAATTAGAATCAAGAGACGAAAAGAAAGATGATGCCGAAGAGAACTTCGAACTTAAATCGGCTCAACAAAATCGTCAGAATAACAAAAAAGATGAAAAAGAGGATTCAAAGAGGAGCGAACATCGAAGCAAAACAGGCATTGATAGCAAAGAAGCAAATATAAAACAAGGACAAAATGAAGAGAAACAAGCAGCTAAAGAAAACCGCGAAAAATCAAGCGGTAAAGAAGGGAATTCAAGCAACGAAATGAAGAAAGGCAGTAGCGATACGAAGAAAGATAAAGCAAAAAATGAGAAAAAAGAGAGAGCAAAACCCGATAAAAATAAAAAACAAGTGCAAGAGGGAAATTCGAAAGGGATTAAAGAAATTATAAAAGCGATGAAGAAAACTTGGAAGAAATCTCCTAAGAGAAAAAACTGAACAACCGGAAGTACGAGATCATCACCAAACTTAATCACCAATATAGAACAACAAACAATCCAATGTAAAAATATCATCGCATATGAAAAAAGGAATTGAATACTTAAAAACATTTAATATTTTCATTGCTCATATCAACGCTTCATACTTCTAGTAATTTTATCAATAAATAATTAAACGATATGCAAAAATATTTTCAAAGAATTTTCTTTATGAATATGCTTTGAAAGTTTCTCTAAGAAAACAGATAAGGGTTATTTGCTGAAATGCTGAAAATGGATGGATGAAGTTTGCGAGGAAATAAAAGCAAAGCTATGACATGAGACTGATTACCTCTTTCGTCCCTCGAATCGCCCATAAACTTCAAACTTCCGTTGTTTTTTTCAATTTCGATTCATTGAGTGTTAGATAAAACGACAAATTCTACTGGTTAATGTCGTGGTGTGTAGAACAATGTGCAGCCAAAATATGAGATTGCCATTGCCAATATACAACATTAATGACAGAAGCCTTCTGGACTGCTGTGATATCAGTGGAATAAGCAAAAAAAGAGGAGTGCCTTGAGGTTATCACACAGGTGCATAATCACTATCAGTCGAATGCGATGATAATATTGAACTAATATTGACATTAGCGGAACGAACTAAAATCTATAAGAATAAAAAGTGATAACACAATGAAATTTTATAGATCGTAAAATTCTAAAATTGTACTGAAAATGTACGACAATAGCGCATTTTTATGCAAATTGATCACAAGGCGTCAATTATTTCGAGGCGAAGATTCCCGCATATAACAGCACAAAATATTTGAAAGCAAACCTTTCGATAAGACGTTCTATGAATACTTTCAATGCGATATCCTTTAATGCACAAAAACGCATATCGATCAACGCGATATAGAATTTCTTAGCGATTTCATACGAATGAACATTATTCCCATTTAGAATCCTCTGCAATGCTGATGCAATTTGATGATCGTCGACTGATGCATTTCTCGCTGAAATGCATCAACGTTTAGAAAATGCGCATTTTATAAAAATATGCAGAAAAATGCTCTTTTAACCATATTAAAATGTTAAATATAATATTTTAGGGTGAACATTATATTGTGGGATGAAAAATATCGTTATTATAGTTTTTACTTCATTTGAAGTAAGTTTTAAAGTAACACAATTAATACTGGAAGTGGAACGCAACGGTCCAATTTGCATATTCTGCATCGAAACAATACTCGCCAGTCATTTTTTTAAAATGCGTTAATTTCACTGAAAAGTGACAAGCAAATAAGTTCATTATTAAAGACTTTTTCGCCAAAAATATTTACGCCTATCGCCGTCAAACAAGCTCCCTTCTTCCTTCTTGCTCCTCCTCTCGTCCCCAAGAAATAGAAGCAAAAATGAAACAAAACGAAGAGAAAGAATTCCTTAATTAATTACCAAACCGCTCATTAGCTCCAGTCATGAGATATTGCCTATCCAAGATTTGTTTCGCACCATCCCAATTACCGTTCGCAGCTAAAACCGACGATATTTTCAGAGCCATCCAATCCGGCAGCGCATCAGACGATTGTCTTCTAAAACAACTCGAATCGCTCTTGTTTTAAGTTTACAAGGTTGGAAAGGACGATAGCTAAAGGAATTCCTCTTATCACGAAGTGATGCCGTCAAAAGTTTTGAGCAGCAGAGGACTCTAAACGCATACAACCGTACAGGCTCAATGCTAATGTTTCAAAACATAAGCTTTGCCTCGTGCTTTACGGCGCAACTCGAGTTGCATGATGCTTCCAACAAAGATCTGTGACTTGTGTGATGTTTGCAATAAGTTGGAGCTGGATAGGGGGTAGTGCAATTGATTATATTAGAAGGGGGAGGAAAACGATATAAACGTGCAACAACTGAATCAGCGTAGACACACCATCGTGCCCTCTTATCTAAATGTCTTGCACCTTTTTGTTCGCTCTTATCACATTATACTAAAAACACTTGCTTGAAATTAATTTCCGGTCGACGAACGGTAAGGCTAACTTATACAGACAGTACGATAACTGTCATGTTTAAGAAGAGCAAAAACGTTTGCGGTAACAACCATTCAAGCGCAAAGGAAATAAAAAGTTTTCCAGTTTTGCGCTTCCTGTTTTGTTGCAGTAAACCTCTTATAACAATAGATGATCTATCAAAACAAAACCAACACCTGAAATTTCAGTTCCTCAGATTTTTTTTTAAACAGAACTATTCAGCTTCCGTTCTTTACAGTAAAGAGTAAAAGCGGATTAAAAATCAGAGGAGGCGATGTTGCTGGTGCAAAACCTCCGAATTAAAAAATTTTTGCAATATACTGTAGCATTTGTAGAAAAATTCATACAATATGTTTTTTCGAAGTTGAAAAAAAAAATTTGAATCCACTTGATGAGGTTCGCGATAATAAGTTCAAAAATGCCCAATTTTCGCTCTATAATGTCGAATAATGAGTTAATATCAGGCGAAAATTTCCAGCCCCTTCCTCTGCCTTTCCCGAACACGAAACACATCCTATAAAAGAAATCGCCGATTAATGAAACTGCAAATAGTGCCAAAAGTGCAATCATAATGCCACAATTATGCCTACCAATGTAAAACTGTTTGAACGGCTTACTTATGTGCAGTGAGAGTTACTGCTATCAAAAGGAAATGAAATTAGAAGAAATCTGTTGGTCAATATTAGCATCTCATCTCCACCAATGAGAAGTTTTGCATTTCGATGCCCTCTATTATTTATTTCCTCCAATAAACAAATCAAATAAATTCAAATTATCCACAGCCTATGATGTGAATACCTCCTCAAAAAGTTTCAACAATATTTTGCGCTCCTCTGCACTGATCTCTCAACTACTACTATTAAAAATATTGTATTCAATAATATACTGCTATAATGTTTAATAAACTCAATGAACGCTTCATTATTGCTTAAATTATTTCAGTATAACTCTGTGAAACTTACAATATATCGAAGTCGGCGATAGCTTCCAAGAGTGATTCATGGAGTGCTTTCCTTAGAATTGATGCAAATTTCTCCTCTAAAGCCGGCTTAAAATAAAACTCGTTTAGCACACGACGGAAGTGACTTTTTTGTGCAAGAACAACTGCTTGTCAGAAAAACAAAAGTATTCACTTCCAACATATTGAAATATCAATAGTCCCGAAGGCTCTATTCGAGAAGAAACGATAAGAGCGTATTATTTTGTCCAGGACCGATATTTTTAAGAAAAAAGAATGAAAACGTATAAAAACTTGAATCGAAACAATGCGCAGAATCCTTACATCATTCCTCCATCTCCTCTTCGTTGATTTCGGTTTGGTTTTGAGTGTTGAAGAATCTTCCGGGAGGCCATAAGATTGAAAACTGCGGATAGCAGCCATTACTGGTTGGCAATAATAAACAGATGAAAACGGCGGCGGTCGGATAAGTGTATCAGCTAGTATGCAACGCAAGCCGATCGTGCATATTCGCCACCTCATATTGCCTTCTGAATGCAAAAAATATCGGCAATAAGCGAGAGAATCGACATACCCGATCCCCTCCATACTTCAGGAACAGTATTGGAACCGTATCGCATGGATTGAAGAAATCATATAAAAGAAGACAGCGAAATGCTACGTGAATATGGTGAACTGTTCGCTTCTTCAAAACAAAGTAAAGAAGCGCTAGGTTCGTCCTCCTAATTTCACGTGAGCACAACTTACCCGACTCATCCCCATATAACACCTTATTGTACCAAACATCTCTCCTGGTTTAGTAAACACTGTTTTTAAAATATACCCTACACTTGGGCGCAGCATATACCGTACTGTTGGATGCAATATGGTAAATAAAAACCTCAAATTTCAATCAACCACATCCAGCTCGAATTAAAGCAAAAACATTGACTGCTGTGATGACCGCATTTCTGTGTGTAACCCTAACATCCAAAGAACGCTCGTCGAGCACTTCAGCGATGCCAACGACCTATGTGAGGTGTGACATAGAATTCGCCGGAATACGATCACAGTAGAAACGCAATACGAAGGCTCCTAAGTGCGATAACATCTTCATCGGAAATTTGTGCAACAATAAAAGCTATGAACTGCGCTTGGAGAATACATATATTTCCGGCCCCCTCCTCCGACAACCTAGTTATGCTTAGATTCTCACTCACATTTCAATCAAAATTCGTCCGTCGATTTTTACGCACTATTTTGTCCTGTGTTGAAAACTGATGCTGGAATTTGCATCGCAGATCGACTTCGTGCCAATAATTGTTATGCCATGGCAAGGAAACGTAGCAGGTGCCAGACGATGCAAACATACGAGAAAACTTACTGACCTTCTCCACCACCTCAAAGATGACCGGTGAACAATGTAAATGCTGTCCTTCCCTCATTGACGATTTCTCAAAGCCCCCTACCCCTCCCCCTCACATCATATGACCTCTCAGAAAACCTAAAAATAAACTTCAAGGTAAGAAAGAAAGTGGAACTGAATGAACCATAACCGCTTGTGATAACGAAATGTTCATAACTTTTTAAAAATATTTCATCGCGATATACTTCTATAAACAAACAAACGGAGTGTCGAGTAGACACTACCATAAAACTATACATCTACAAACTTACTTCAACAACTACCTATCTACATAGGGCAATTTATCGGTTCCACTCAGAAATATTTCAACACTAAACGTCATACTATATACTTTATCCTGAACATCACACTATATATTTTCTCATAAACTACAATTTTATACATTGATGAACACTTAAGAAACATTTCAACTGATATTCTAATACCTCTAAAATCCAATGCAGTTATTAATTGTGCAATCAGTACATCTCTCCTTTCAAATTATATCATATATAATTTAAAAATTTCGAGATCGATATAATCTTTTAATGGTTGATTAGACTTCAATAATTGACGTTCTGATCGGGGTTCATTACTACACAGAGATAAACGAGTAACTACCTATTAGGCCTTCTATTTTTCTATTTTCTCCTCTAACCGATTAAAAAAACATCTCAGCTAAATAAATCTCAAAAGCACTACGAAACAAAAAATACATAACACAACTATATAGCACCTAAATGTTTTACGAATTATTTATGTGCAATATAAGCAAAAATAAACGATAGAAAAAAAAAATACAATTGTTGACCAATATTGAAAATACTCATTTTGGATAAAAACCTAACAAAATCATCGATCCATTTGAAAAGTTCTATCAAAACTGCACTGGAAAAAGGTAATGTAATTTTTCGAACGTTCTCTACTCCACATTGGTGATCTCACAGAAAAGAAACAATTTTTTAAATTATGAATAAAATAGAGAATTCGATTTTACGTTTCTTTTAAATAAGAAAAACAAACAAATCCATTTAGCGTAATGCATTGATTTTATGTATTTGTAAAATTGGGAATAAATTCAAATATCTCATGGAAAAAAAAAAGAGAGAGAGAATTGATAAGATAAATAATGAGAGCGAAACATGAAAATTTTTCCAACAAAATGGTTTCCATCCGAATTTCTTTCTGATAATGGATGGATTTTATCACTGATAACGTTATTTCTCATAAATGGGTTAGAAAACACTAATAAACTATTTAAAATTCTATAATTTCCATATTAAACATTAATAAACGCATTGAATAAATGAGAATTATTTCAACAACATTACATATATTTATCAGCGTATCAATAAAAATATTATAATACTATTGAATAAAAAAAAAGAAAATCTCAATTCACACAGATAATAATCAACAGAATGTTTAATTACAAAAATATCAAAGAGGAAATTTTCATTCATATGAGTGGGTAACTGAAGAAATATCTCTTTTTTCTGAAACTATGAATAAAATAGCGTGATTTTCTTTTAATGTTCCTTATCAATGAAAGGACCAGTGATCACTTACTTCACAATTTTAGAAGGCAGGCAGTAAACAATTGACAAAAAGTAGTAGTAATAGTTGAAAATTTTACAAACTTTAGGAAAGAAACACATAAAAATGCAAAATTTTTTGAAGATTTTACCACTTTCTCCCGCTTACCACAATGTTCGAAATTTGCAAGTCACCTACCATCGAAATAATACCATTCCTTGTAATCATTATTACTCCAATTTCTACCTCAGCAGATAAAAAATTGATTTCAGTAAATATATCGATCGGAGTTTACTCGTCCAAAATGTTAAATTTATCAATGTATAACCCTTCCAGATGATATTACTAGGCTGCCCATTAAATTGATGTGTGGCAGCTCTAAAATTATTAAGAAAGTGATATCAATTGTTCGATTGCATAATCTCCCCTCTATGGAAAAATATTCCTAAAAAGACCAAAGTATAGTCTCCATAGCCGACTTTTTTGAAGAAGTTCTTTGAGTCTTTGAGTGCTAGATGTGACAAAACCGAATCATTTAGAATCTATGAGGGGAGTGTTTAATAATGAGGCGCATATGAACTTCTGTATAATTAATCACTTATATATAAGCTGAAAAGCACCCCCATCACATGAGAGGCAGAGAGAATTTAAAAACTTGCTATCTCCATGCACATTAACTTTTTCATAACATTATTGGGCTGGTGCATAATTTCTGGCACGCATGCTCGTAAAATCAATTCCCCACCGTCATCCGGCAGGACAATCGCGAGGACCTGGACTACGCTGCAATATATGACACTTCCGCCAACTTATAAGGAAATTTCTCCTACTTAGGAACTATGACAGCTTGAAGTCAAACGTTGCAGCATTTTCACAACGGCTTCACAACATCGTCCTGAAATGCTGCTTATTTTTTAAGAACACTACATAGTTATCTGAATGGCTTTTCAAAAGTCCTTCGATACTGGATGAAAGTAACCTGAATGAAACGTTGTGAACTTCGGGAAAACGAGTGAAGAATTACTAGAGACCGCCGAATCACCCAATGATTTCTCGTCAGTTAGGTTCGATGAAAAATACCTCTGAATTTGCACCGTAAATGTTGCACACTGTGACAAAGACAAAAAAATGCAGCGCAACACGATTTACGTTTCTCTTCCTTATGGTTTCACATCCCCATCCGGCAGCACCGCCTGTTCCTGAACTTTGCCGCTTTTATGCAAGGGTGAAGGAGATTTGGTACCTGTGTACTCAGCACCCAAGCTTTCTCTGGTTGAACTGGAAGAGAAACCACAGAGAATGTTATTTTCTGTTGAAATCACTTACGTATTAGCCAATTGTCTTACAGTTGTCAGGCAGAAATGTCTTACAGCGCACGATATTTTCCCAGACCTTAAACGATCATGCAATCAATAAAAACAACCGTGTCAAAGCTAAGCACTTTAAAGCAGAAATAATACACAATTATGCACCAATCCAACAGCAACATCAACAACAATAAAATTCGCATAATTACTTCGATGATGCTCTCGAATCATCTGCAATCAATGGCTTTCGCGATACCTGAAATATGATTCCACACTAGAGGTTTAAGGAAAGACGAAGAATTTTTATTAGCACGCCAATTATTAGCACATTATTAGCACGCCAAAAGAAAAACGACGACTGTCTCGCAAAAAAAGGATATGTTAGAAAAAAATTCAGCCCGAACAAAATCGCTGCTCGTCCTAATATTAAGTTCTTATCCTCTACAACGAAGACGAATCACAGTGCATTTCCCCTCATTTTGTCACCTCCTTATTTTCTCCTTTCCTTTCTTAACTCCTCATAGAGAATTTTTAAAAAATCGGCAAGGAAATGACGCCGATTCAAATCCATTCTAAAGTTGTACGGAGAGCGACCTTTGTGCTGGCAATGCCCATCATAGGCTAAATTTTAAAAGAAAAGGGAAATGGAAGAGCCAGTCCCCTAGGATGACATAGCTCTGAAAAAAAAAATCGAAGACTGCCCTATCGAGGTTTTAAAACAGATGGATAAGCTCAAGCCATGAAAATTCCGAAAGAAAATGTAAAAGGCAAGATTTTCCTACCGACCCTAAAACCCAGTAACTCCGGAATAGGAATCCCGGCTTTTACCGATTCCATCACAGTACCTGTATAGGTGAAACACGGTCATAGTCGACTATGTCGGACCGCATAAAATCTTGAGCTCTCAAACCAAACAAAAAATCCAGCGCTCAGAAAAGATAGTCAACAATTGCGTGGTTCATAAAGACGCATCCGAAACAGCCTATTCCTTTTTTCCTTCAGCGAACTCAAACGACAGCAAACAACGAGCTAAAATAATGTTCATCCACAATACCAACAACTGCCTTCAGAAAATGCACCTAAATTTAAAAAAAAAAACCTTTTCTAGATTTGATTCTATGCATTTCCTCAACTCTTCGTTCACTGGAAAGGATGCTTTTTTGATTGCTTCCTGCACTCGAGTGATTCCTTCACTATTCCCTTCCGAACCTGAAATCTGGCCAAAGCACAACTCTAGTGAGATTGAGCGCTTTATTAAAGGCAAATTGTGCAGCAATGATTTAACTAAAGCTACTCCATACAATATTAGTTTTATAACAGCCGGAATGTACAGTAACATTTTCAAGCATAAGACTCGCCTTCAAATTGCTTTACTGTTATATGCAAATTTAATGCTCATTTTAAAAAAATGCTCGCACAGTGATAATTATAACAAATAACTAGAAAATCAAAATTTAAAAAAAAAACCGACCATAAAGGCTAACGAGCCTGACCAATAAATTATTCAGATCGATTGTCGATGCTTTGCCACCCTCACTGAGATTCGTAAACAACATCAATAAAACATCCGGCTAAAAATCAAAAATTAAAGTTCCAGTAAAAGAACGGTCAAGTCTCTTAAAAGTGGTCAGCCTCAAATGTCATGAAATCTGCTCCCCAATTATTCTCCAGTAAATTAAGCAGAATATAGGAAGATTTCATTAAATCAAGGTGGAGTAGATAAACTAAAAACCAAGAACACCCACATCTTTCCTGTCAACTGTGCTGGGAAATATAAAAGTCGCCCTTCATAATCTCACAATCACAAATTCGTTTAGCGTTATGAGTTCAAAAGGGAAGTATTTCACACAAGTAATATAATCTAATAAAGTGACCATATAATAACCACCCTACAAGGCCTTTTCCACAGACGAAGATAAAATAAGTGAAAAGAAGGGAAAAAATTTCATTTACCAAAGCAAATGGATGGAAAAGATGGCATGAAAATATAATTTACAAAAAAGAATAACACTCGAATCGTCGTAAAAGAATTCAACTCTTTGCGTTTGTTGTTGCATTATTAATGAAAAAAACACAAACCTTTTTCATACGCACTTCACGCTTCACGAAATATTCCAACTTGCCAGAACTTATATGAAGACCATTTGTCTGTAATACTCACACCGTTATAAAACAAACTCATTCCGTAACAGTATTGCTTGCTCAAATATCAAAGGAATATTAGCCACGTCCCTGACTTGCTCACATATTAATAGAAATTTTTTCTCTAAGGACAGAAACTTACTCTACTAACAAGAAACGAATAATGATTTACCTCATATAACCCCGATCTGGAGATTTTTCCTGCTCCTCCCTCCTCCTATCCCGTTTATTAATGTTAGAATCTTCTCGCTCTCCCTTCGGAGAGGAGAGAGGAGGGTTTTTACCTGTAACCACTTTATATTTTCGATTATAGCCACTGGGGAAATTCCACTTTTCATCAAATCCTTGATGGCTCGGATAAATAAAATATCACCTTAAAATACTCCTCCTCTTTAAAGTGTGAATCATAAAGTCCCTAGGGCATCTGTTTATGATTATGGGGTGTTAAAATATCCATTTCGTGCCATTTTCATTTACTCGGCGCTGTCTACCATCAGCCTTCCCCATAAATTCTTACATCATTCGATTTCATCTCTCATCTAATATTCGACTACTGAAAGTCATTCGATTGATCGACACCACGTATTATTAGTAAAGAATACGGTAACGAATAAATATTACTGTCGAAAGGAACGAACCGAAAAAACACGTGCTGCATGATCGTTTCTTTCGTTCTCGAGTAAGGCTAGACCAAAATCTAGTAATGCCGCATTCTTATCGTGTTTGTGTTGCACCATGTTGATCACTATAATAATCTCTTGTAGAAAAGCAATATAAGACTATATATATATATATATATATATATATATATATATATATATATATATATATATATATATATATATATATATATATATATATATATATATATATATATATATATATATACTTACATATACATAAACCAATGTTGTTCGTAGCTCCCCTAAAACTAGAATGAGAACTGAAACTAGACTAGACCAAAAGGATTATTCTGCGTTTCAAGGTCCTCTAGCATTAAAACATTCATTTCAAACCATACAAATAAAAGTACAAATAAAATCATGAAAAGTTTAATTCGAGAACACTCGTTATACTGAAAATAAATGCATTATTACCATTATGAAGCAGTTGCATATCGCCATTCTTAAGCGATGCCCCCATCAATTCAAGTTGTCCATATGCACGACCCGTCTCTGCACTCATATCTTTTGCGAAAGCGAACGCCTCTTCTAAATGCCCTCTGAAACTAGAAGTTATCAAATGCTTCTATCTCGAGCTCACTTGCTAAAAAACTGTGAAAAAAGAAGTGAGTGATAGCAAGGCTGCCAGGAGAGGAAGGGAGGAATCGAGTGATGCGATGGAGGGAGAGGGGGGGGGGGGGGAGGGTAACGTGGATCCGACCACTTCAATAAACACCAGTGAAAACGAAGCATTTCAGCAGATTGCCACCAATTTGCACAGGAAAATCGCGGTGCATGCTTCCATTCGAAAGAGCCATTATGACACAGTCAAATTCGGGTTTCACTTCGCACTGACGAAATGTTTCCATGTGCTTATTTCAACTAACTCACTCTCAGCACGTCGAAAGTATCTCTTAAATGCAACCTACTAATCTCTCTTATGACGTTTAAGAAAAGTGCTTCTGTCGACTGACTGTTTCTCTCTAAACACATATGAGGAAGAGAGTAGAAGTCTCGAAGGTCTATAAGATGTTGCAGCTGCAGACGCATATTCGATATGTCGACTTAAATATAAACATATATTTTTTTGCAAGTTTTGAAAAAAAATTGCAAAACTTGCAATGCATCTATTACTGCTTTTTAAAGGATTTAATAGTTGGGTGCAAAAAAACGAAATAAATGCAACGAACGTCGATATAAGCTTGTCAAATTCTTTCACGCGAATACCACTCACAAACGTCGTCTCGATTCGGCATTCAGTTTGAACATCGCTGCAACTAACTCGAAAAACGACTCTGTCTCCTTACGACCGCCAACCACCAGTGGACTCTGCAAATACATAAAACGTCTATCACAGTGCCGCTAATTAAACGCCCTTCCTCTCATCCCTCCTCCTTCCCCCTCCAAAAAAAAAAAAAAACAATCTCCACTGTTCAAAGCAAGAACACCAAACCTCCGTGAGATTATAGAGTAACATAAGACTCACTAAATGCATATGTCAGGAGAGATAAAAATCAGCAACAATGATTACTATCATAAATCGTAGAGAGATCATTAATCCCCCTTCCCAATAAAACGTTTGGACAACATTCAAGAAATCAGCCAAGTCCTAAGTAGTCACCTAATATTCTTTCAAACTCATTTCTCATGGTCCTTTCACAGATTCTATTTAAAAAATCACTTAGGAAACATCGTTCGTAGCATTGGTTAAAAATTAATGAGAATATCATGGAATAGTGCTCACATTTGCGAGAGCATTGATATCGAAAGAATCTGCATTTGCGTGAATCTCCGATAGGATTTGTTTCGCATCATCGACACGTTGCACACCGTTTAATACAGCCGCATAGCCCATCTTCATTAATGTTGGCATCTTTTTCGAACTAAACAATCAGGAAATTCTATAGAAATTCCACCAAGATCTTGCAACTAAAATTATCTTTTTACATAAAACCCTTAAAAAATATTAGCAAAACTATAGACACCTCCTTCTCCTTTTCCGGAACGAAACGATTGGCAGATTGAGTAGAAATGGAGAAAATGCAATATGAATCTCTTAAGCTTCGAGCAATCCAATCAGACGGACGAAATTCATCAAGACAAAATCGTTAATTAATTTACGACATCGGCGACGGTCGCAAACATAGACAGCTTTTTCATAAATTATAAATATCACATATATTTCTTAAGCAAAATTAAGCGTAAAATTTAAATAAAACGACGGAAATAGATGCCAACGAAGTGAATGACACAATATTAAGATTTCCAAGAAGAATGAAAAATTTCGACGTTTTTGAAAATTAGCAGAAAAATTCTAAGAAAGTTATACCAAAGGCAAAATTAGCAGTATCCGTCAATACTAACAAATATAATGTAAGATCCCCGATAAAAACCACTCCTCGATAACACTTTAAAACGTCTGGCACTTCAAAAATCTTTTCTTATTACAAGGTAGTAATGATTACATTCAGATAAAGGGCCTATCAATGCTCCTCCCACGGACCAACCTTATCTAAAAGCCTGTAAACAGAGGGATTAAGAATAGGATCCTATTTGGTAACTTAATGTAAACTTAACTCAAAACTAGCACTCGTAAGAAATATTCAAATTTTGGGAAGGGTCTATCCATTCATGATCCAAACAGAGCAAACGATGGGCAAACCGCAGGTAGGTCGGCGATATTCGCACCGAAAATGATCATCGGTACCAATTTGCATATCACCCAAACCGCTTCTCCCCTCCCACAAAGCCTGACGTAGAATATTCACTTGAATATCACATCCAACCAAACATTTAAAAAAATCGAACTTACGTCCTAAAATACAATCAACAGAGTGAAATAATTTAGGGCCAAACACATACCCAATTTTCCATAACCTTTCGGCAACGTCGACATTTCGAATTAATATTGCCTCGTGCATCGTTCGTCTTAGTTTATTCTCGAATTCAAAGAAGAATCCATGTGTTGCCGTGTCCGGCAAGGTGCTATAACGCTCCAGCACCCAACACATCGATTCCACATTCAATGGCTGAATACATGCAAAATAACATCTCATCTATTATAGTATCAAAATGTGTGGTAACCATTAATGTAATCAGAACTTCAAAATGAGAACAACAGGCGACGGTGACTGATTCTATGGAGCAAAGAGGGGGCGAGAAAATCGGGATTTCCTTGAAGGAAAAGAAAATGTCAACGACCATAAAAGAAGATTAATCCCTTCACATCTACGTCTGAAAAATTTCCGAGAAGCTATTCAATAAAATCCGATGGTTTTTTCCTATCATGACAGATTTAATGGAGGGAGCCACTGAGTGCGATTTCGTGAAAACCACTTTTTCTCTCCCCTTCCTCTTTTCTACCCATTATCCGAGCCACGTTTTTCAATTTTATTTTCTATTATACGAGGACAAAAAGGTTTCAAGTAAATAAATAGCAAGACCGAGCCCAATACTAAAAAGATGTGAACGCAATAAGCAGATGCGTAAAAACGAACGTTTTCGGCCAATCGCTTTTCAGAAATAACAGCATATAAGGTTTGCAATATGAGATGTTTCTTTGGGTTCTGAGAAGACGCGATATTCCTTGCCTCATCCTCAAGCATCTTCACATCCGATGTTTCCTTCCATCGAAGAAGTGTCTGCAAAAAATTTTTTATTCAGGATTAGTTCGGTGACAAACCTTATACAGCCCATAAATTTTAAAAGAATGTGCTATGATATCGTTAAAGAGGACTTTACAGACTTTGGTACTTCAAAACTAGTGCAATTCTGCCGAGGAAAGGGCGGAGGGGTTATACTGCGCTATACTATCAACGTCAAAAGACAAGTGACTGGGAAAGCACTTCTCACGATAAAATACACAGCAAAGATGCAAAAAATAAATATTATGAAAGCTTCATAAGAGATTAAGGGGCTAATACAGCCATTGTTGGCGGCAGAACGTACCGAAAAAGGGGAAGCAGTTTATATCATTTCCTTTTCCAATATATTTTCTGTCTTTGAAATTTCTTCAGAAGAAATTTTTTTGCGGCAGCAAAAATATATCGACTTTCTCGATCACCAAAACTGGCATATTATGAGTTAAATGGGGGGGGGGGGGCTGAAATAATTAAACAGTCCCCATTTTGAAGTTGTTGGGATGTTAAAATTTTCAAACCTCTTGCTTACAATTTCAAAAACCTCCTGATCATCAACAACAGCAAATGGAATAAACTCGCCTTAGGCTTCTTCTTAAGCACGACGATGAGTTTTGCCTTGGCAGCTTCTCCAGCATCTTTCAACGCCTTCTGAAGTGAATCGGTGTCCTCGGAAGAGAGTGCAATACGACCCCCATTACCCATATTTTGACGAGTGTTTTCGCTTTCGGCTCGTCTACAGCTTTTGATAGAAGCACCTCCTCGATAACCTTCACCGCTGGCAATGGTGATATATAGCGTTCATCTGATTCTGAAAACCATCGATCACGTTTATGATTGCTACTACATGACTGTTCATGCATTTAGATATTCATTTGCATATCTCATTTACGCTTAAGCGATCGGTTATTTATTTAGCTGTCAATTTGGTCGAATTTACATATTTTATCACGTCTGGATCTGATGCCATAAATATATCCAAACGGGTAACAAGTGAAATGCTGACAACGAAATATCTAAGTATTCAACTTTATGTTCCATTTAAATTCATCACTTTTGATGATCCCCATTGGCATACAATGCTTCTGAAATGAAATATTACTAGTTATAATACACTGTAAAAAAATTCGAAATATAGTAAAAAAAAATTAAAAAAATATTTTAAGTGATACTTCAGAATAAATAAATAAGTAAAACCGCGACAGACAGATTTATAGAATACATTTTATTTCAAGACTGAAATACTGTACTTCACCGACAACTGAAATCCACAAAGAGAGACAATAAATCGAATCTGTTTGCCATTGCACTGACTAAAAATTACCGCGGTTTGGTTCGTCCATATTCGCTAATCATCAACTGGTAATATTTATCTGTTCACTCATTTACTTATTTACTCAATCAAGCAACTTTCCACATTCAACGAGATCGCATCTGAGCACCGCTTATCCAGCCGTCTGCCAACAAAAAAATAACTCGTTAAACATTCGTTCATAGAGGCCAGCCGACGACTGCTGATTTCTATACAACGTCTAAATAAAATTTGCCCTATATGTTGATCGTGCCGATCTCTATGCTGCCAACCTAACCACTGAACGTAGAGAAGGTTTTGCGCCTCAGTTCGAGCCTTTGTTGACAACTATGAATACTCAGCTCGAGTCTTTATTGACGTCATTCATTTCTGGCTATTTATTAGTAAGGGTGAAGCATCAGTTGATGCCAATATGTAATAATAGTGGGTGAACTACATTATCGAAAAATCAGTACACCGCATACAGCGCTCTGATCATCTCAGTGATGACGTGAGTTCACTCTCGTGAGTCTAAGCTTGTTTATTCATCACCCATATATACCTTTGCATCCCTCCTACCTTACTACATATATCTTGCCATACGCATTCCTGTATTGTGAGCATTGAAACCGCAATACTGAAAGAATCCCCCATCTTTTCCTCAGTCACATCCTACGCATCTTTCACTGCTGACTTATGTTGTTTGCTCACCGCAGCTCTCAAATTTTGCAAAAGCTGCACATCAAATAATCCTCATTGAAATCTCAAGGTTGTGATATTTTTTACCCAAGGATACAGCACAACACGTAAAAACAATTTTGCGGAACTTTTGGGTTATTTATAGTTCAGGACCGACCGAAAACAACAAAAAGGGGAGGAATAGGGTAAAGGCCCAAAAGTACTTTCTGAGAGAAGCCTAGTTCGCGCCAGTTATCATCAGCAGAAATGTTCATATTAAACGAGTTTTCCAGCCAAGTGCTTCGATGACGACAATTTGCCTTTAAAAATTATTCAAATGCAACTATAAATAAAAAAATTCAAATATAAGTAACTCGCATACCTGGAAATCCAATAGCGAGGATACGTGAAGCAAGTTTCAACTCGTCTTCCGTTGCATTCGGCCTTGTTAGCGATCGTTTCAAAACTCCTGACAAGCTTGCAATATTCAGCGGAATCCCTTTCAAAGGCCTTAAATTTTTTCTTCATTCTGCAATTCAAGTCTCCTCTCTCACTTGCGAAAATTTAACTGCTATGAGGGCAGTACCTAGCTGAAAGAGATGCTTTTAAAAAATGGATCGTAATGCGTAAAACGGTGCATTCCATGGTCCGGAAATAAGCTTTAATTAGTATCCTATTAGAAAGCACACAATATATGTATATAGATTAGAAGATGTATACAGATATCAGATACGTAAGTAGATTAAAGTTTCTTCCGTTATTGAAAACACACTTTTCTTTAAAAAAAAAGGAAAACAACTAAAAGAGTGAAACAGCAGCTGTTCATGAACACATGAACTGAAATATTCGCACCCTTCCCTGACAACAGCATCTTTATATATATGCGAAGCCAAACATTCTGTCGTTCAGCACAAATTCCTGCTTACTTCATACTTGCAAATTTTTCTCGTTGGTAATAAGATTCATCTCTCTTGATTCGTTACTAAAACGCGAAAGTCTTAACTCTGCTCTTAAAACAAGATCCCACCCTTCCATCAATTATCGATGAATCCAACAAAACAATTTCTTTCTATATTCCTAGCAATACGACGGTCAAAATTTCGCAAAATCAATGAATGCTCAATCTAACAGAGCGCAGAAAAGTTTTGGTTGAAGAAATTCATTGAAAAATCAAAAAAAAAAAAATTCTATAAGACAAACCCATCCAAAGTTTTCTCCACCTCAGCAAATTTGCCTCGAAACATGAGATGATCGATGAGCATACTCGCGATAAATGACTGAATTCTATCCTCTTTAATCAATTTCTTCATAAGATCAGGAAGCGCATCCAAATCTTGAAAATAACATTTTTATACAGCAAAAGTAATTTCTAAAATTCTAAGTTCGATAATAATACGACCTTCACTTCAATAAAACATGATGTAAATGACGCAAATATATTCACAGTGAGTATCTTTTTTGGAAAGCCTTCATTTTGAGGCATCGTTTCATAAATTGTAGCACTGTGCTGCTCTCATTCACTAATCCACTAATCACCTCGCCTTTCTCGACTCTTTTGAGATTTGTCTTCGTTGTCTACTCACAGCAAAAATCCCCATCTTCCACACTCCAATAAAAAAGAAATCCCTCAGTAAATACCTCTCAACTGTTATTATTGCATAATTTTAATGCAATTTCTAAATAAATAATTCAAACGGAAGCAAGCGTGAAATAATTCGCCAACAAATAATTCAACGGAAATGAGCTTACTTTTCACAAGAGGTTCCAAAATCCACTCTTTTAAATGCCTTCTTTCCGGTGTTTCCCATTTGAATAATGCATTCGTTATATGTGCAAAAATTTCACCCTTCTTCTCAGGTGGCATTTTTTCAGAGAGCTGCAACAGGTAATCTCTTAAAGAATATTGCATCAATCACAAAACAATCAAAAAACACTACCTCTTCTCCTATATCTGTTCAAAAAGAAAGGAAATAACTTTTAAAAACGCTTCGAGGAAATAAACTTTTAATCATTTCAATTATTTTTCCTCTTAAAACTCAACAATATCAGCCTATGAGATATGCAAATATATTCCGAAAATCTTTCACTTAGTTTTTTAAAAGAAATTTGCATAACACAACTTGCAATCAATTATAAACCATAAATATTCACAATTTTACACAAACATTCCACAAAACTCAAAATTATCTCTCTATTTAGCATATCGTTTATACTTTGTTCAGCTAGGAAAATCTAATAATTATCCATTCACGGAGCCCAAATATGACCGACCTTGAAGCGACCACCTCCGAGATTCGCGTTTTAACGTCAGTCGTTTAACCCTATCGATCAGAACTCGTCATTTGGGGACAACTACAGTCACCTACGATTGTGAAAAGAGGATTCCGGTGATGGTGCTTTAGCAGCAGGATAGATGCTTAAATGATAAGAGAGGAGTTTCATTGACACAAAAGGGGGCTCACTCAGTGGCGGGTGGCACCACTCATATGACAGGGACCTCATTGATAAAAGGTGTGTGACAAATGTTCGTTAAAAGTGCGCTTCAAATTTAAATTATATTTTCCAAATGCTTATACGTAGACATCCTGCCTATCACAACAATATGAATACTCTTACCTGGTTTAAAGAATGTACCACATAGGGATGAGTAAGGTGTGCTCGTCTTTCGATGCGTTTATATTCATCGCTCACAAGGAAACTTTCATAGAGTTCATAGAATTTGCCACGATTGTTTAACAACGCATGATCAATCAAAATCCTTCGTGGATTCCTAAACAATGAATTTGAAAATAACTACTCGAGAAAATTTTACATCGAAATAAAGCAAGATTGCAATTTTACAATTCAATATTTTCTAGCATTCAAACTCTTAGCCTCTTTTAAAACCTTTGCTCCGTATCTTTCATCTAGCCTTTAGTCATTTTCGAGGAATATGCCTATCTTTTAAGGCTACTGCAATGGCTCAACGAATAGAAACAATTCATTCGTAAATATGGATGCCTCTCAACAACCGATAAATGGTTGTATATTCCTGCTGAATGCTTTCATCTTTACAGGTGTTGAAGAGATCCCGCTAAAACAATTCTTAGTGGTCTCATCTTAAACATGCCCAAGATCTCAAACCCCCGAATTTTTATTACAGGGAACATGGTACCCTAATAATGAAACATGAGATAAATATGAGTAAAGATTAAAGCTTACTGTTAAAATTGACGAGAACTTACTTTAATATTCCAGCTTTTTCAAATGTGACTCCCAAGTCAATAACCTCCGAGACACTTCCTGAATGCCTTAACTTTTCGAAAAGATGCGCGATGAAGAAGTCTCTTTGCGACCTGAAATTTACCTATTTTATATTCTTCAATTGATGCGTTTTACTGCTACAGAATCAATTCGGATAAATTTGTTTCTATCAGTTTGATCGATCTATAACTGAAGGGGTTTAATTGGTATCTTATCGTATATTTCGAATACTTTGAAACATTCAAATTCTTCCGATTCCTTTACAAACTATTAGGAATTCTAAACGTCTATATTTATAATCTCATTCTTATAAGAAAGAAAATTAAAAGTAAACGTTGAGAGCAAACGAAAATAATAAAAATAATATTTAAAGAGTTCATAAAACTATCAAATGCTTCCCGGAAAAGGGAAAATGCTGAAAATTTTTAAACGTGAATTTTAATTTCCCAATAATCGAGATAATATTTAACTACGAAATTGTAAAAAAATCACGGAAGTTCTAAAAAAAAGAGCGATAAATAAATACCGGGCATATTTTTCAGGTAAGAGTTTATATAGGCAAATAGCCGCACTGATATTGCCATGTTTTAGATCACGGTATTGCCGCATTCGACCCATAACGACTGCAAAATCATTCGCCTCTGACAGTTTGCCAGTCTCATCCACTGATAGCAAATTTCGCCACTGGAAATTTAATTCGATTTAAAAATATAGGTGATGAATTAATAAACTATAATAATTAATTGAAGACTTAATTGATTACTTACAAGTTTTCTCAAGTGAAGCAACGGATGCGGAAACTCTTAAATGGCAAATCTTCTTTTATAATATAAGCTTTTTATGCAGTAAATAAATGTCAATACTGATATTACCGTTACTGTTTTACTTTTATTTCCTTTGCTACTAGTACTACTAACGAATATCATAAGCAGAGCGAAAGAGAGACAAGAACTAAGTAAATAAAATCACGATCGCATCTTCTCACCGCACTTCCCAAAAATTCCTAAAATATTCCAAAAACTTTCTTACCGATCATTCATGACATTTTAAATGGAAATCCTCTCTGAACTACCCCTCACATGTCCACTGCACTCAAATGAAGCAATTCAACGAAAGTCTACGTGAAAATATGACCATCACAAACGTATCGACTGCAATGATTTGCATGTAAACTATATAAAATCCCCTTACTCCCACAGTTGCAAGATGACTTGAAACTAAAATCAATTCTCACTATAAATTACAAGGATCAACACTTCTACTTCAACACATATTTCCCCTTAACAAATTAATTAACCAAAGGTCGGCCGGTGACCATAAGTGAAAAAAATTTAAAAGTAATTTAAAAATAATAAAAATTTTGCATTATGACATAAAAAATTTTTAAAAAAAATAAAAATGCAAACAAGAAGCTTCAAAATACCTTTTCAACGCCTGAGAGATCACCTCGATCCAATAAAGTAAACAAAACATCAAGCATTAAGCTTGCATTCTGCTTTGATTGAAGTCTCAGTCGCTGAGATACACCATCAAATATCTGCAAAACATCAAATATGTGCATGAACGACCAACTGCAGATTCCTAAGAGAACGTCGAAAGGAGCTCATAAATCCTGCAAAATGCAAAATCTTGATCTGATTTTATTCAAGCTTTCAAAAATTCTATGCCGACAGATCAAAATGTGATTTTAAAAACTCATTTAGGCCATCATTATTAGCCGCTAAATCGATAGCCGTTGCTTGGTGCCACTATGCCCGTAGCAAATTCAATCTATAAACAGCTTTATCATCCCACCTCAGCGTTTCCCCTCAAAAAAAAAGTGTTGCAAAGCAGAATCACTCAATAGAATCCTAGATGAATGAGAGACAAAGAAGAGAAAACTGCAATAAGTGGCGTCAACTCAAATTCGCTTTGCCTTACGAAAAAAATTTCCTCAAATATCAAATATGACTGATATTAAAGGACTATTACTACTTAAAAATTACTCGCCTAAAATAGAATTTAAATAAATAGAGGTTCAATGATAAACTCTTGCTTATCAAATAAACCACCCATTGCCGCTAGGCCCTTAGGCCCAATTCTGAGATAGCAGCAAAATGTTATCCTTTAAGGTCAACCAACCAGAAACAAAATTGATTCATGTTTAAAATATCACTAAATTCTAACGGAAAATGTCACCCGGTTGAGTTAAGAGGTCACGCTGTTACTTACCTTTTAGATCTTACCTCAGTATACATTACCTGAGCCTCAAGTTATGAAACCTTAATAAACGATAACCATACCTTAATCATGTTATCAATCTCTCCTTTCTTCGCTTTCGCATTTGCATATGCAATTCGAAGCTTTGCTTCAGAGATACTTTCATTTTTGGAAAATGACTGAAATATAAATATTATTACGAAATAATATTCCGCATAAAAACGTCCAAATCTTTCGTTGTCACTATTCATCAATAAGAACAAATTTACAGCATAAAAAGCAATTGCAAGGGTACACTTTTGCATATTACAATTTGAATAATTCGAGCAAAAAAAATTCAAAAATGGAGCAAAATGGAAGTTGAACACCTAACACACGATTAGTTCTCCTCCTCCCTCAAAGAACATTAAACATTAAAAGGGAAATGCACCTCAATAACAGAGACAGCTTGCTCATCTCGACCCGAAAGTGCAAGAGCAAAAATCATCGATCCTATAATTTCCTCACTCGTCGCAGTACCCATCTCCTTCATGTGATTCACTATCTCCCTGAAACAAGGAAATTCACTCTAATAATTGTTGAACCTTAGAAGAGCATACGATAAGTGAGCCCACCGTTCCTCTCCCATGTGGCCTCCTGCTGGAGTGAAGTGCGGAAGTCGCACGATGAAAAAAATTTTTCGTCTGATTTATTTTTTCGCATTTTCTTATAATATTGTTCTAAGTGCCAGCAAATCCGGCGATGGAGCCCGGTGGGTTCATCTTCGAAGAGGACAACCCCGGAACGAATTATCCATCCCGCAATATTGAATAAAACCCCATTTAAATTCGGAGAAGATAAAAGTGCCCTCTGTCTAAATAACTCAGATAAATGTTGTAAGCGAACGTCTCACAAAATACGACAAGATGAAGGATCCTCATTACAGTAACGCTGAAATTTTATGAAAGAACACCCCATCCTTCACTCTTCCAATACTCCAACAAGGCAGTTTCAGAAATTTTGAGAATCTAAACCCATCAAATGGTTTTACTGAAAGATAAGAAGAAATGCTTAAAAGCCTCTTCGCCAGCACCTAAATAAAAGCGCTAAGAGTAAATCAAGCAAGTACCAACTTCCGAGTCTGTAATTCTTGAAGTAAACTTTAAAAAAAATTAAATTTGCATCAAAAAACATCACAGATGATGCTTTATGGGATTCCGTTGTAAATAAACGCACTTCATGCTTACCTACCATTCTAATTAAACGTTCTATCATTCTCCTGCTACTTCTTAATTTCCGCCGATTGCATTAGAGATGGCATAACTCGCATCCGCCTGATAGAAACTTTAATAAGCACTTCACATCGAAATATTGCATCTATCAATAACTAAATTTATGGTCACTTGCAAACGTTTGCTTGCATAAACGCCCTCAAACAAACGCCTATAACATCCACATAATAATTTCGGCAAACTTTTCTGACAGAAGCAAAACTGACTGAATTATCTCACTTTAAAGACATAACACATTACGTGTTATAACAAAAAAATACACTGAAATAGTCCCCATTAGAACGCTTTTAAATCAGATTTTCAAAATATAACACACTATGTGTTATAACGCAAAAATATAAATAATATTTCAGCATATTTCTCAATGCAAAAGAATCACAAACCCTAATATAAAATCAACAATTATTATGAAAGGATTCATAGAGCTGTGGAATCATAGGCGAATTAGCCCTCATAGACGATAAAGGAAAACAGGAGATTCACAAACTTACGCGATGCCAACAACATCACCTTTGAGAGCGTAAACACGTGATAACGCTCCGAAGGTTTCACTGTTCGGTTCGACATTCACTGATTTTAACTCTTTCAGCACTTCGATCACATCGACGTCGACCGAATTGTCGATATGAGCATTCAATAGGGCATTTCTTGCTGATATACCCAAGCTTACGCCTGAAATTTAATAGTCAAAGTGGCACCGTATACTTTCATACTCTTTCAACATTAACTAACGCAATTATGGAAACATATACTTCCCATGGGCACGGGATCGAAATGCAACGAGAGTGGAAGACAGGCATTTTGGAAAGGAAAGGAAAGTATAACACATGAGAGAAGCGGGGAATACGCTACCCGCGTCAAAGCCTTCTAAAAGAAACATCTCAGTGAGGTTCAGATTCTCACAATGGATGAAACCCGTCCCGGCGATAACCTATACCATGTTTCCCATTTATGAACTCTGACCGCACAGACTTAAACTTGCATAATTCAGTGCATTTCATCTTGTTCCCTCAATTATCAGCAGATAAAGCAATAACAAACATCGCAAACAATGCCATAATTGCATATAAAAATTAAAACTGTGATGCAAAATACTTAAATGTCCGAATATCTAAAATACCTTTGCTACGGAATGCATTTGCGATCTTCGTCGTGTAGTTCGCTCGATGAGATGGGCTCAATACCGCACACGCCTTCCCTGTTGCACTAAACAGAACCCCAATTTGACGATCACTCAGTGAGGCAATATCCAAATGAGGCGAGTGCAGAAAATCAAGTGCACGATCCAGTAATGCTTGATTTACCGTACGGCGCCACTCTATTCTGAAATTTTGAAAATCCATGATTCAGGGACAAAGCAGATCATTTCTAACAAAGAACCGAAAAAAAGAGAATTGCCAAAAAAAGCAGAAAAAAAAAATAAAACGAAACGAAACCTCTTGTCCATAGCTTTTAAGCGAACAAAAAAAATCATGAATGAATATTATTAGATAATAAAAAACAATAAAAAAATAAAATAAAAGATTTTAACTAGTCGAGTATGAAGACAGAGATGGAAATGAAACGTGCAAACAGCAACTAAGTCCCGCATCCTATCTTGCACTACAACTGCAAGTACGTTTCTCTACACCACCTATTGCTCACCTTCCAACCCTTCGTCTATTAACTAAGTCACTAAAGCTCAAAGGCTAGTATGGATCCAATCTAAAATAGGTTATCCACTAAAATCTTACTGTCACACCTAACCTATTCTTACATTGATCACTATCCTGAATTACATATGTGTAATCATACGCAAGCAAGATCACGTCTCCCCACTAATGCATTTGTTGGAAACAGGAAACTTCCTGAAAATGAATTCCTACGGCCAAAATTCGCCAACAAAGTAACAAAAAGTTAATGACCCCTCAATGACATCGTAGATGGAGCCAAGTTCGTTTGTGTCCAACGTCTCTCGATGCTTCTCCAAAAGCTGCATCTCCTCTCGGTCTATTCGTTGTGGGCGGGCGCCCATTCTTAATCGTGTTCGAGAAAGCGATCCGCCTCGCATTGACGACTGCGACTGGGAACGCCGCACCCTCTAAAGTCACTAAGATTACCAAAATAACTATGAATATCCTACGCTACCCCCCCCCCCTCGCATTCTGCATCCAGACAAAAAATGCAATGATAGGATATATCCCTCAGGATAAACAACAAACTATCAGAGTAAAGAGATAGAATTATTAAAGATATACTATCATATGCAAATATCCATCACGAAAAGCAAACGCCTTTTCGTGATGGATATTTGTATGTGCGAATTTGTGTACACTGCAATCAGACTCTCTAGTACTGGCCATTCATTTGTTTGGCCATATGATGCCTTCAGATTGGACAACAAAGGGTTCACATCAGAAGCCGAGGGGATGGAGTTGCAAGCTGAGAAGGGCGTCGCTGCTTCTCATAACCAGGTTATTTAAACACGGGTAAACATAAGGTAATACAAAATAACATACCTGGGCCACGGTCAGCATAGATGTTGAGTCGGCACTGACTTTAGAGGGATTCGACAACTGAGCTGATGTCGATGCTGAAGCCATGTGCCGTATTTGGGTTTGGCAAGCACCAACACGACTCCCAACGAATGAACCCACCATGCTCGATGATTGCAACAGCCTGCAAACAGCCATAAATGGGCAATACCGCAAATACAACTACCTTAGCATAGGCCTATTTATATAATATCGTTTATTCTGATTAGTAAGAAGATGGCTCGACAAATCTGACCATTTCTCTCCCCCCAACCCTTCTCCCTCCCCTCTTTTTTCTCTGCAGATGAACCTTTCAACGAAGATTTCTGCCACCTCCTTTAAAAAATTACTTTGATTGGCTCATATTAAACACCTAAAACCATATAAGCTACAGACACCGATAGGAAGAAAACAAATTACTTATGAGGCTTTCTATTGGATGAGCTCATATACATATACTTATGAATATATCGGTTGACATATACATATACATATACTTATGAACATGAGCTCATATACTTATGAGGCTCCCTCGAATATGAATGATGAGCTCATATATACACCAAAGATGAGACCGCTGGGGAGAACTTCTTTGGCAACATCGGAGACAAAGAAAATCGGTTGACGAAACCCACTAAGAATGCAATGTTGCTGCTGACTAAATATTTAAATACTGGTTTTCTGGGTGGTCATAGCATTTTACCTAAGTGGATATGCAAATATAGGTGAGGCCATTACAACAAATGCCCGGACAATCTCGCTGTAAATGCGATAGAAGCAACTTATCGTACGTGGAGATCAAAAGGTGAACTCTCTCCACCCATTCCTTACCCCTAACTCTCCCCTCTTTTAATGCTTACTCCTTCCTTTTCTTACGTATAAAAGAAGCAAAACTTTTCACTTTATTCAAAGCAAAATTCCCACAGCAATTGAATTCCATCCTCAACAGTTGCCTAACCAATTCAATCCACTTTGAAGAATATCGCTTCCATCTCGTTTCCCACATATCGAAATAAAACTGCAGTGGGCTATAATTACTGAATTACAACACAATCACCAAATATGTATTCTTCGACGAAAACGTCCCTTCAACATAAACCTGAGATGTTACACCCATTTGTCAACAAGATTTATATAAGCAACTTTGCTTTTACCTTAGACGACTACATCTCGACAGACCTATCATCGCTTTCCAAGCGAATTCCTTTAACGTGCAAAAGGTGACCGCAAGAACCTAAAAAACAATCATGAAATACACATAAGGTTTTGGACAAGCTTCTTTCGCATGTCAACATCATGTTACGAATACCTGGTGAGGAGGGTGAGGGTGAGGAGGGGTGGGATGATGCAGGTGGAGGGGAACGGAGAGGAAATCAACAGGTGATATGGTCCTTAACTTCGATTAAGCATTAATAGCCTCCATATCGCTTACAAATTAAAATAAGTGGCGATGTTTACAGTAAAAATTGAAACATAACGGTAACGATCTTTTGAGATGCCTTAAATGATGCCTCTTTTAAAGTGATATAACGCCAATCAATCGTTGCTAATAAAGTTGGAAACGTGACCGTCTCAAAAAACATAACGGTGCGTCCAATATAGCAATCCCCTATCTCCATCTCAAACCAACTAAAATCAACGACCGGGAGGGAAGATTAGCCGCAAATGTGGTCACCTTTAAGAAGGAAGTTGTAATAATACAAGCGAACGCATCAACACATTGATAAACTCAGCAATTCTAAACAAAAACGGTGCGGAAATTCTCAATGCTCATTACCGATGATCGTTACCATTAAGTTCGTTAGCAGGTAATATCACTCTCAGAAAACCCGACGGGCCGTACCGATTCTTCACTTCAGGGAAAACCATTAAACAATAGCCGCTTGCAGATTACTACGAAGATCTGAAGGAATTGGGATGGACGATATACCGACAGTCGGCCGAAAAATTAAAGCCAACACGGTGAAATTACCCATGACAAGAAATGCCTTAAAAATGCAAAATATGGGAAATTCTCTAAAATGAGTTCTAGGGAGAATTTTATAGAAAATCATCTGCAAATATTGAACCTTTTGATGTCTTCAATATCCACTTCGTACAAATTAATGCCCCCACACGCTTGTCGAGAACTGAGTTCTGATACTAGAGCGGTTTCAAGTGAGAGGAGAGGAGAGGATGCCTCCTGTTAACACCAACCACTTTGACGAGTTTTCACCACTGAAGTCATATTAGCCTAACTTTGTGTCAAATATCGTGAAAATAACCTCTACTCCACCAAAATTCTTCCAAAAATTCTTGGGAGGCCTATAATTGATGAGGTTGTTTCATGCAAATGTTTCGGTCGTGAAATGATTTCTAAGTGTGAGCCCATCACTGCACGCTTCCGCTTTCCCTCTAAGATCTAGGCAATTCGGCTTCTCTTTTTCCACTTTCATATCTGTCTGCTAACAGCATAACGGATAAATGCTATCACTTAACAGCATAACGGGCAAATGCCTTCAGGTAACAGCGCAACGTATAAACGCCCTCACGCAGATATAAAAATACTGGAAGTCGACTCCTCGCTCCTCCGCGGCTTTCGCATCATTCCTCCCAGCAATAATTTATTTCTTATGCTATTGTTGGTCCAACCACAATTTGGTTATAGCTCAAAATCGAAACTACTAAACTTGATCTCAGTTGCTGTCCACTTTCTGTGTGCATAGGTGTACCACAACAATGTGGCTACTCTTCTGGAGTGGACAAAGCTGAACAAAGTTAGAGTTATTCCTTCGGTATCTCAGCATAGCACCAATTTTTCTCTCAATAGTCAATGGTCATCAAACCAAAAATCACGTAAAACCTTGAAATCAATATATATCTCTTGAGCAGAAAATGTTTACATTCCATTAAGAATCAAGAATCAAACTTCAAAATACGAAAACAATCGAACAATAAACGTAAATTAAACGTAGAGCATAGCCTTTGTGGTAATAAAAGCACACTTGTACATCCACCTGTAATATATTCATGCAGGTAAGTCGGAAATAACGTAACATACGCTCCCTCTTCTCACCATTCACCTATAAAATCAACCTCTCCACTGCACAGCTACCTGTGCAATTTTCTTTCTACCTTTATTATCTCTACCACCTATACCATATAAAATAATTCTCGTTGATTTTCTTACCAATAGGAAATAGAAGAAAAAGGAAGAAAAAGATCCGAAAAGGCAGAGAAAGAGCAGAATAACCGTAAAACAACGAACAAATATATAAATACAACATTCAATTGTGAAATCGTAATCGCATATCACATCGATAAGACAAGACTAGGATCAGCGGATGTCCATAATGAGTGATTGCAGAACAAATTGCGCAGCAAAACGAGCTTATTTTCCAATTCGTCTAAGATTGCCGATGATAGATAGATAAACGAAAAACAATGAAAACGAGATGAAACTTTAGTGCTAATAACTGAGTACCGTATTCCCTCATTTATAAACCCATCGCATTTCAAGACTAATTTTATATTGCATAAAATGCTTTCGAAGAATAGGAAAACGGTTTTAATGACGTTTATTAATTCTACAGTGGACGAAAGCATTATATAAAATTCTGATAAATTAACAAAACTATGTGGAAATACATTCAAAACTTCTAGAAAATCAAATCATATACGCATATCAAAGCTTTTGGTTGAAATTTGTCGTCAAATTTATTGGATTTTCAGCTGCAAGTTTTTTCCTTTTTGCTAAAATTTATGGTGGTTATTTGACAATTCGAGATTGCAAAACTGTCAGCGACCGCATCCGATACTGTGAAATTGAACTCATTTGAAAAAATAAGATATAACTGAGGATAATTTTTTTTCTTTATTTCAATCACGCATAAATTATAAGTTTTGGCAAGTTGCTGATTTCTCCGGAAAATGTTGAAAATTTCCTTCGAAATGATTTTGCCTGAAATTATTTTTGCAATCCCCTAATTTCTATGCTTCACTGTGCCTGATCATCTTGTGACAGCATATCATACCTGAAGACCCCAAAACTGTGGATAACTCCCTAAGGGGGCTGATAGGGTAAAGGTGAAATGTTCGCATCTGATTCGAACATAAGATTAGCAATATAAAAAACCATAAACTTCATTCGTAAATATGAGTAAAAATCTGAGGCATCATAACTCAATTCAAGAATAAGTGCTTGGAGACAAAAACATAAAATTCACTGCTTGAACTATAATTTCCCAATCAACCATTACCAGACGGCCTTTATTATGTCAACAAATCGGGGTTTTCTCTCAAAAATTCAGACCATTGCAAGCAATAAAATAATCACTTTTTGTCAACTTTTATTAAATAGCACATTCATGGATGACAGTCCGACTTGCCGACCAGACAGTCGTTGGACAACAACCAGTCATATGCAACAAGAGAATATCAAATACCCTACATCTCAAAGAACCCAGCATGAAGTCACTAAGAATTAGCGATACAGTCCAATAATGAGGCTCATCACAATTAGCTGCCTCCTCTAAACGAGACGTCCTTCAGAATCAAACTTGAGATCAAGCAACGATTTGATTGGTTTCGCATCCGTCGACTGCAAGGTGGTCGTATTTGTCGAAGTGGAATCTGCACCGTGAGTGCAAAAACGTTTTGCAGGTGGCAAATTTGACGACTTTCTGCAATGCACTTATTTTTAGTTCACATATTAATATCACAAAGGATTTGAACATCACCACATCACAATTTTCGATTAATTTAGATACAAACTGCTATATTGGCTCTAAAGTTACCAACAGTTGCTTATATCAAATACGTGCTGCCAAATAAGAAGTGCCGTGTGATCTGGAATATCTTGCCCCTTTCCACATACTGCGCCAGCTGGAAAACATGAGAGCTTTTTCACAACCGCTTTCACTGGCGACGCAACAATTCAGCACTGATGCGAAATATTTTTCCAAGTATTATTATATGCTGCATATATAAATTTTTGGGTTTTGAAGCCTATATCTTCACATACGACCTTTCAGAAGAGGCTATATTCCAAGTATACGGTATACTCGTAAGTAAATCAACAGTAAATGAAAAACATAGGAAAAGTCAACGAACGAAGAAATGCCTAAAAACGCTTACTTATTGTCGCAAACACGACGAGATCGCTTCTGATCATCGTTCCATCTTTTAGCGGGAGGTCTGAGTGCAGGGAAGAGATGTGCTTGTTCGATGAGGGCATTCTCGGCTGCGTGCATTTGCGCGATTTGCATCGTGTGACCACTGCCAACAGCCAACCGCTTCTTTCTTTAAACACGTCTTTAACTCAGTGTGAATTTTTGTTCAATTCAGATACTTTTCTCTTTACCTCCTCCCCGTGTCATCATAGACAATGAAATTCTGGATGAGAAGCCCGTCGACCTGGGAGGAGGAAAAGGAGGATGAACGGTGGGGTGAAACATGTTCGTAAAAGCCGAAAAAGAACTTCATCTGCAAGATAAGATTTCCTTTCTGTTTTCCTCACAGATCAGAGAATATAACTGAAATCATCTCAATCGATAGGCCATTTCACTCCACACAAAAAGTGAACTGTTATCTCATATTTTGGCGATCCATAGAAAACTCAACAACTTTAATTTAGTTTTCCAATAAAACAGTCGATATTTTCTTACAATTTAAGCAAAACTTACATCAATTTCTATTAACAGTTGCAAAGTTTCTCTCCCAACATGCGAAATAACTGGATCGGTCGGGGCTTTAATTTACGAGGGATGAGCAGCCAATGCTCCCTTCGCTCAATCCTAACCTCGATCAGCGTTCTTCTAATCTATACACGCCCCACTTACTAACTATTAAATATGTAAATCTATCTAGCGTTCGAAGAGATCCTTGATCCCCGATAAATGATAAGAAGTGATAAGTCTGGAATCGCTACTACTAATAAAACACTACTATCATGAGAGAGTGCAGCATCTTCATTGTCTCAATTTGATGTATTTTATAATTCCTTTGTCCCTTTAAACTACGCGGCAAACATTTCGAATAATAAACGAATTAAAACTTTAAAGAGCTTTTCAACGATATGAAAATTACCACAACGATATAATAAGGAAGGGTGACGCTAATGTTATACCGTGGTGTCATCTCTCGGTGTTCCATTCACCCACCACACCACTAATAAAACAGAAAATTGTTGTAGCCAAAACCGTCCACAGCATAGCTAGTGGGCGCGGCGAGGAATTACATCTATGGCTAGTTCCACGTGCAGTATGGTAACCGATCAAGTGACAAGAAAGATGTACCTTCAACAGTAATACGTGGATAAATTAAAACTGCCGGATTTGAATTTACGAGACACAAGCACGCACATGTCTTAACCACCATTACCTGCGCACTTCTATATATACATAAAAGTCAGGACAGCAGGACAAAACAAACCTGAAATAGACGGCCACTTTATAAACACGTGTGTTCGTTGGCCCTTCGACCGCGATCGTCCTATATTCTGGAATGTCCGGCTCACCACCATCTACCTGTCGCAGTGTTAAGCAGCACTGTTGCAACTGCGACTTCGGGTCGTTCCAGCGTTGTGATACTATGAAGAACTAAAGAAAATTATAGGTCGTAATTGAACGAACATCACCTTAACAAAAGTCCAGTCCCAAATTCTGAATACTAGCCCATGGGGTTCTATTTAGACAACTGTGATATTGCTACAGGACGCTACGAAGACACTACGTGCTTTTGGAGATGGAGTTCGATTTAATTAATGATGCACGACAGCTCTGCTCAGAAGTCAGATTAAATTCAGACATGGGTGCCTTTCCCCTTCTCTAATACCCCAAAATAGGCGATGAGTCATTCCTTCTTCAAAATGCCTACACGTTATCTGCACAGTTCCTAAGCTCATCCTGTCGATGAAGTATTCGCCGTGAACCAATAACTGACATAATGCTGGTTTTGATAGACCTGGCTGAATAAGGCTTTTCACTTTCGAGAGGAGCCTAATCCTGCCAAAATGAATGAAACCCGCGTTTTGAAAATAGGTGTTCGAGCAGACACTTCATCAGAAACCGTCCCATTAAAACAGAAATCAGCAGCGTCTAATTGAACAGTAAAATAGAGCACAAGAATATCGTCCATGCATGAAATGATGCGGCTTGCACTGAATGGTGCGCAAAGCTTATTTTGAATGCTAATCGATGAAATTTAAAAAAAAAAATAAAGTTCTTGCCATGCTGTCAACACTCTTCACTCCTCTCTTCCCCCCCCCCCCCTCCTTAATCCCCTAAAGTGCTCAAATTCTAATACTTACTTTCAGACGTGGAAAGAAACAGACACGGCAAAATACTTTGCAGTAACCGAGACCACGATCAACGTAGAGAGCACCAAGGAATGCTGCAATAACTGCATACTACATACAAGAAGAAATAAACATATAAAATATAAAAAATTTAAAAAAAGAAAGAGAGCACAAAAAATGTTGAGATTTTGACTCTGAAATTTAACATCATCCTCCAAAATGCCACAGGCAAAAGCGCCATCCATGTCCACGAAAATCACAAATAGCAACAAATACATCTCCGGAACGAAAAAATGATAAATGTGGCAGCAACGGATCATGTCCTATAGCTCCTTCAACACTTCCGTGCTTTGAGATGAACTTTTACTGTTTGAGTGAGAGAGATTCCGAGAACAACAACACTTCTAACAATCGTGACCATCAGTACCCCACAAAGTGTGGAAATGAGACGAATATTTCCTTGGCTTTCAAGAAGTAATCAAATAATTGCGATCATCGTTATCAAGCTTGCATACCGCAACACGGTTTCCTCACTCACGCCTTAGCATGAAATGGTCATGACGAAAATTTGTTCAGCGATTGGTTTATGAACGACGTCATTCCATATAATGCAAGATCATGACGCCCATAGGCGGATTAAATCACAGTTTTGCGAATGCTCGATCAGAAGGAACCAAAAAAGAGGTGCAATTCGACATTCTGAAGGATGTAAGCAAGGTCACTTGAAGATATTTACTGAAGTAAGCCTCTCTTTGCTTCATTCCTCGCGTGCACAACGGTGCTTTTGGGAATCATACCCCTCAACGGCGCTTTTGGCCGCGGTACTTCTCTCAATAGCACTATTGGCTCTGATTTCACTAAACCTTACTAGATCTGAGCTTTTTATCATCGCTGTGATGGTAATGTGTCTGCGCCATGTTGGAGTAAATGTTTCCGACCAACAGCACAGGGAATCTATGCACTAATGCATTAAAGACGCACTAAACCCTGATGCTAAGATTTTTTTCAAAGTCTTCTATGCCTAAAGTCTGACATCAGGAACGCGCAGAGGTCTTCCCGACATTAAATGCAGCAGAAAAAAGAGTGATGTGGTCTTTTCTGCCTTACGAGGAGCAGTAGCGAGAACATTTCAGAATTCAAAGCAAAAAGCTCTCATCACCCATCAAAAATCTGTCAAAGCACATAGCTGCAAGGAATGGGAGAGAAGTGATTATGGTGCAGTAAGGCAGGCCTGGAAGCGGCACACACTTGCAAGCTTGCGCCATCTGCTGCAAAACCTCAGGTGTGCGTATACTTCGCTATGGTCAATCATCATAGCACCTTAGGAAAGAGATCAAGCCGTTTCACATATCTGGCTATGAAATAAACTTTGAAAATCACAAACGACTGTCAAAATTATCCGTACATTCGACGAGGTCTGCCTTGTCCTTCACTCTAAGCACAGGTGCCCCGTTCTTCTGCATCGCCTTAGGCATAACCAAATATTTTGTCATACCAACATCGTCACATATCACTGATTGTGTCTGAAAAACTCACATCACAAACTAGTTGTTAAAATAATTGACAAACGATAGCAACTTATGAAGTCCACTAATACGGCGCGCGGAATGATACAGGGAAACGACAATAAATGAATGAAGAAAAAATGAATAAAGCAGGAGACTGAAAGAAAAGATTAATGCAAGGGGAAGAATGGAAGAATAAAAGAGATGGATAGGACGAAAGAGATTTTGATTTCTTTTGAAATTCTGTTTTTTCTTTCGAATCCCAAAAAATGACTAACTTTGTTGCTCACTAAACACGTTCGCAGAATCGATAAATGCCCCTCATGATGCATTGGGAAATGTTTATAGAGATAATCGGTAGTGATCAATTGCAGAACCGTATCGCCGAGAAACTCGAGGCGTTGATTATGTCCTCTAAACAGCAATTAAAATAATAATTGAATAAGCAATAAAGGGTAAAAATTATCGAATTCGAGTTCAAGTGCCTCACTATGAATAATTTCTTATATATCCTTCGCTTATAGTTTTTAGCTATCAATACCTACAGCAACTAATATAATGACTTTCCCTACTACAATCCCTAAATAATTAGTTTCGATGAAGCAATCCAATAACCGGAGAGGGAAACACGGTTATTATAAAGGAATTCCCCAAATACTGTCACACCACGCAAGGCAGACCGGTCTTTAAAGTATAGTGTGGCCGGGAATGAGGAAGAGCACTTGTAATACAGACAGCTATTGCAGGAAAGCAAGAAGACAGGAATTGTGTTTGTGGCTGCAGCGTTGATTTGCCCTTACTGCAGCTAACCTACACTACCCCTCCTCCACCTCGACCGACGAAATCTCAGCCAAACACTCTATACTAACTTAATGGATGGGCAATAAATAAATCCATGCTATATACATATAGAGGTAGACAGATAGCCAGTGTAAAGACGACTCACAACGTTAAATTATTGAATCCAACATTGCGTCTGGTAAATGCTTTTGCTAACACTCTGATATGCTTGAATGTTACTCCAATACTCTTCTCGAATTCCGTTAAAAGTTGCAGTGCAGGAACTTCCTTTATAAGGTGACGATCGCCATATGGATTATCGCGCTGCAAATTGTAATATTCAATCCAAAACCCACAGTTTAACATTTCAAAGCATAATCGTAAAAACAGTCATTTAGAGGCATTGAAATTCCCTTTTGTGTGGGAAGATATCGACGCACTAAGCAGCTCCCCTCTATTATGTTCACTCCCGCTAATTACAAATAGCACCAAGAACTTTATTTGCAAACTGGTCTATATTCCTTCCCCCACCACAATCAAGGAATCCAAACAAAATCCATTCATCATACTAATTATTAAATGAAAAATCAATAAATAATTTGCCTACAGAACGGCGGAAAACGCATTTGAAAAAGTGAAAACATTCTAATGATAAATGAATGCAGAATGACTACAATACGAATGATGCAACAACTCTCTAATGCAGTCGCAAAATTCCTTCCTGCGAAATTTATGCAATAAAGCTTACAAAGATTATACCTGAACTAATTTTATTGGTCCAAGGTGGTATTCATGCCAACAATTTCGGGATTTATACCAAAACTATTCGAAGGAAACCAGTGCCAAACATCTCTCAACACGTCAGCTTGCCGCAAAGACATTAGCCGCTTTTGGCAAATTCTGCGCTCACAGTTCATGCAGAAACTCAACGATGGAAACGAATTTCCGCATATAGATAAGTTTGAAAAAAGACTGAAATCGTATGAAATAACACAGGACACGAACAAACAATAAGGAAATATAACAGCTGCGAAGATAATGAACAATGCTGATATAATTCTGAAATGAGGGAAATTAAAGAATTTGCTCACCTTTAGAGGATGCTCTTCAAGTTCAAACCATGCGCCCAATAGCTCTTCATTACCGCCGAACATCGCGTTCCCAAATATTCTAAAAAATCAAAAACAATTCAAATGTGATTAAAGCAATATTAATCAGGCGGTAAAATGCTGCAAAATACAGCAATATAAGTTGAAACGGCAACATAAAAAAGTAACAACATGAAAACTCGTCTGGAAGAACAAATTCTTCGATGGTACGTCATCAGGAAAACTTTTTGGCTGGTAGAAACTTTGAACCATGAATCGTGGTGTTGATATTTGATGCGGTAGCTAGGTGGCTGGTAGCATATTTTTAAAAAAAGAAACGATGAGCGCATATATTCCGCCGAAGAGGTAAGATAATACACCGTTTTGTTCACTGATAGACGGTTTCTTTCAGCTATACGTTCTCTGCGAAAATATGACAGAATTCCCTTCAAATGTAGTTGTCTTCCCCTAAACGAATGAAAACGAAGCTTGCATTCCAATCAAACGGTACTTAACACAACTGCACCAACTATTAAGTCAACCGGAACATTTCAATCGAACGGTAACACAACATATATATATATATATATATATATATATATATATATATATATATATATATATATATATATATATATATATATATGGATTATATTTGGCGATGCACGCTTCTCAGCAAAAAATGAATGCGTTAAGCAGGAAGGCTACCATTCGAATTGTTGGCACAACTCAGTCCGTAATGCACCTAAATTTATGCATGAATAGAGGAGCACTGCAATAACATGTAAGAATATGAATACCTATCACACTCGTCAATGCCAGCATCCAAATAAATAGCGGCCATCATCGCCTCGAAAGCATTTGCCATCGCATGTCTCAAATCCGATTCGTGACACAGATCAGGTCCATGAGCATACAACATGAACTCGTCAAGACCAATTTTCTGTTAAAATGACCACAATCAATGACTTCTGAATATTTCTGCAAGACAGACTTAAATCCATGAGCCCCGAGACTTAATTCGTCTGCAACCTTTCAGACGTCCATTTGAAGGGAAGTTAAATGAGAGGAGGATGGTGAAGAGTGGACTTTTACTCTTTTTGCTCTCAGTTCAAAAGCGAGAAAGAAGTGCATAAAGGCTCTCCAATATAAGAATGCTAATTTTAAGATTTGAGGCAAGACCTATCATCAAGCTGAATTATGTGGAATTAAAACCTTTCAGGATTAATCTGTATTAGAAGTGAAAAAACCGATGAAGAAACCGAGAAAAACAGTCGGTGACATACTCAAAATCCAATTCTGAAATTATCACACCCATCATAAGTAATAAAGGGGAAAGAGATCAACAAAAATAACCTATAAAATATAACTAAAATATAACGAAGATTATTCATTCACCATCAAAATTAACAGTACTTTACAACATTACATCTGGACATATCTTCTCATAATCCCTAGTACTGTTGATCTCCGTCGAATTTTTCCATCGGCCATTATTTTAGATTTAAGGCATCCCACTTCCAGGATGCAGCGATTTTGAAAACTGATTTCATCTCATACCTAAATATGCCAGCCTGCAACCTAGCCCGAACTGCTGCAACATAATGCAAGATTCCCGGAAGTTGATAATCACTTATTTCGCGTTACCTTAGCAAGAACTGCGAGGTTTTTGTTCTGCACCATTGTGGATCTGTAGGTGGCAAGACCACCCTCATCCAGCTCGGTGAACATGAAAAAGAGATGAATGGTGGTGATGAACTCGATAACCGCGTCACCAAGGAACTCGAGTCTTTCATTGTGGTTCAACGGCGATTGTTCCACCTTCTTTGAACCCAACTTTGACATTATCTCCATCAGTGTGTGGAAACCTAAACAAACCTCTCTCAAACAGCTGAACATTGCTGCTACTGCCGGTATTTTCATATACGACAACGAGGCAAATTATTTTGAAATTCTTCTAAGACATAATATACAGATTGTCCAACTGGTTTATCTATTTATTTATTTATTCATTTACTTGTGTATTTACCTATCCACTCAAACCTCATGCAAGCAGGAGAGGCACATCGTAAGCATATGCGAGATGAGACCTGTGAGCGCAGCTCTCAACTAGTAAATATATAATACCCTCTAAGCTATCAGTATAGAGCACTTTGTTAAACATGCACATACCCTAAAAGGCCGCTTTAAAAGTATCAGTCATCTTCATTTCATTCCTCTTAATCACCTCAATTATAAAAAATATTCGCTCTGACTGTGGGACTTCGTGAGAGAGGGAATATATTCCTCCTCCGTTGTAAGTCAAGTGCATTACTTCACTAGCAATAATATAGAAGAGAATTTCAAATGATGTGCTCCAAGCACTGAATGATAAACAGCCTTGTTGCAATCTCGACATCCCAAATGAGCTGAAATGATGTTGCTAATTTCCGAGTGGGATATGGACGATAGACGATACCAACCCGACAACATCCTGGACACCACATCGACTGTACAAGTGGATACAGTAAGAAGTTATGCTTCGGGCCAAACATATGGCTGACGTTTCCATTTATCTGAATCCCACTATCGCAATCTCGTTAAATTGAACATCTCAACAATCAAAGTGAATACATAACACAGCTTCCCCCCCCCCCCCCCCCCCCCCCCAATCCAACAACCATCACCATGTAATCCATAAGCTCTTTCTGCAGCACTGTGTTCGGCAATAGTTGATTTTATTTTCCCTTTCTTTCTAAAACATACGTGCCGACAACGTAAGTGATTATAAGATCTTCAGTGTTCCACAGATAAATGAACCTCTTTTTTTAGCACTCAGCTGTTGCTGCACCATTTTGTCCTGAGCTCGCTGCTTCGCCGATCGCACGCCGCAGTTGTTGAGAGTGTTACGAGCGTGATCCGGGTTTGTGCCGTAATTAGTGCGATATGATGGATGTGTCAACGCCAACTCCAACAATGAGCGATTCTGAAAACGTCTTATTCATCTAAAACAATTCTCCACAATACTACTGCAACAATAAGTGGAAATAACAGAAACCAGTGAAGCACTCGTGTGATTAAGCAACATGAAGTCACAAGGATCAGAATTAACTCCCGTCCCCCCCTGGGACCTACATCCAAAGAAGCTTTTCTTGTAGGATATTATTTTGCTAACCGTATTCCACACCTGGAAAATATTTTAGTGGACAATTGGTAATTAAGAAATTGGCAAGAAATTAGTAGACAGTTAAGAAATATTCTTGGCAAAAATTCTTGGACCTCCACTCAAAATTCGGTAAATCAAAGGCTGAAATTGAAAAGAAGCTTCATATGTTCAGGACTGGTGGAGGATGGGAGAAGGCGATCCTTCTTCTGATAAAAACCTCATAAAACCTTCTGACTCAAACCCACCTCACACAAACCAAGTGCAATTTATTTTGATAAGCAACTCACCTTAAAGATATAATGTATGCGCTCCTCCTCATATACTTGTAGTGACCAATGAAATCGCACATGCGAGCATGCCAATATCAGCAACATTGCATGCTTAAATAAACAATCGTAAACACGCCTTCATTACTTATAATGTCCCACGAAAACTATTTCCCGTTATCCACCAAAATCAATCGGCAAGTAATCCGATCTTTCGCGTAATATAATTATTTGTTTATTTATTTTTATAGGGGATCATTGTCCTTATGTAAGCAATATGAAACAACCGATAGAGCATGCTGAGTCATATACTTGCAAAATGATATCGGAAAATAATCAAATTTTCAGACATAATTTTTTCAAATTTATTCATTTGAAGTTGGATTATTCAATCGAGTTCTATAAAGAAGAAAAATGAATGGAAATGAAAAACGAATGAATATATGCAAAAGATTATGCAAATCTCGACCAACAGAAAAATTACCAAGGAAACTCACGTGGACAATATCCGGATAGAGACCCGTTTGATAGAAACCACGTGATGAGATCGATATCACGAAGTCACGCTTTAATTGACTGAAAGCAATTTTCTATTATTAATTGAAGACGACTCACAACTTCATAATTACGCTGGTAATTTAAGAAATCTTCCAAAATTACTTAGGGATAAAACATTCGTCTATGAAACCAATTGTCATTCCATTCCCCCCCCCTCCACACACAATCCCCCTCCCTCCTCTCACTCCAGCCCCATGCTCTCCATGTTCCCATTCCTCTCCCGCTCCCTAACCATTCCCACTTCTTTTCAATCCTCTCCACGCATCTACTGGTTGAAAAAAGAGGCAAACACGAAAATAAAAATAAAACTCTGGGAACACAAACAAAATAATCACCGCACCTATCGCTTCTAAGTGCCCTTAGTTCGGCCGCCTTTTGCGCCAGCTTGGTCCGTTCTTCGGCAGTTACGCGTACCTTAAGCGCCATCATTTTGCGCATCCTCATATATTCTTTCGATACCTTCTGATATCTGAAACAAATATTGTTTACTCTTTAATAGGTATAACTCCCTTCGTCTCCCCCTCTCCGACATGGCTGACCATTATTTTAAACATATATCAAAATAAAAAAGGAAACAGCAAAACAACGAGGCATTAGCCACCTTATATCACTGAGCCTATGTCCTTCACGCTTTGCCTAAATTACCTATTCTCGGGCTTACACCTGAGCAGAGGTAATGGCTTGTAAACCGTGATACGTGGGATAGTGGTAAATACTTACAACGCTAGGTTACTTGTCACAAGTGGGATATGTCACAAGGCTGAAAAATTGGCATGATAAGCACAGAAGCAGCAACAGTGGATCAAAGGGAGAAAGATAACGCTTAAAATAAGACTGATTTTTGCCTTACACAGACTGATTTTTGCAAAGAGTCAAAATGAGAAGAGGGAAGTGGGGGTGTGAAAGGGGTGTTGGGTAGGAGGTCAGAGAATGAGGAAGGGATATAAGGTAAGGTAACCTCTACTGAGAACCATTACAACAACTAATCACCGTAAAACAGTATTGTGGTGCACTGAATAACCTTACCTCCATGACGTCTCTGCTCATTTTTCCGTCCTGGCGATCTCTTCTCTCAAATCACTCGAAAAAACACCAAAAGTTTTAACATCAAATCGGTCATACCAACAACTCGACCGTATTGATAATGCTTACTCGTAAAGACACATCACCCATTTTAGTTAATCCATATAATTGTGTTCTACTAATCACGGGGAGGTCTCCTTCTATCAAGTACTACCATAACTTTAATCTAATGAAGCCACTCGAGTTAATTATTTCAGTTGTTTAACAATATAATATGGAAGTTATGCATGCACACTAATCAAGGAATATTTAACCTCACCAAATAGCCAACCGATTCACTCACCCCCTTATGTACTTGACAGTTCGAAACACTGGATTCCGCTTTTCCAATTAATGTGGAGGAATTTCCACATTTCGTTCATAAATATTAATGAAAACATCTTTACAAAGTCATCAAACCTCGTCAACAGCCATCAGTAATCAAATGAAACAATCCCCATCAGTAAACTCCCTTCTCCTCTTTTCATAATCGCGACATTTATTCAATATAAGGCATTTAAAGAAATGTAACGAACTCAGGGTTCGAGTTGTAGGTATGTGAGGATGGCCTCAATCCGAAGTGAGTGATCAGCGGATAGAGTGGATCGGGATTATCTGGCAAAAAATCGGGACGATCGATTAGATCCGCACGAATTGTTGACGGTCGCTAAAAATTAAAACTATGGATTTAAAAAATGAGGGAAACGAAGTGCGGAAGAATAACGAAGTGTGAGAAATACGTGAAGAAGGGAAAATAAATAAGCTCTTTTTTTATATATGAGGTGATATCAGTCTCACTGTCCCGTCTGAAAAAAAAGACAGAATAAAGAGAAAATATTATTTCACTCTCTTTACTCAATTAGCAATGTTACCGGCCTCATAAACCTGCAACTCATAAATGAGAAATGCTTAAATAAGCAATAGCTTCATTTCCTCATTCATGAAATCATAACCTTATCAGCGTAATAACTTCTAAGCCTACAAATGCTTAATAGCTTAACGAAGCAAATTTGCATACGTTCACCTTCCTATCCGCTGATACACAAACAAGTACCACAAAGTAAACTTCTCTTTAGTGCATTTTCAGGACCTGAAGCCACAGAGTGATAACGGTCCAGCACAATCCAGATTAGTATGACTATTTGAAAAGAAACGACTGGAGATTCGTTTGCCAGCAAACTGTAATTTCTTGGCCCTCTTTACGCATTTGCCTCACCCTGTCAGCATTGATGACTAGAGTTCCTCGAGTCTTCTCAGCGAACTCTCGAAATGCGAGTGAATCGTCCCTTATAAAAGATGCTTCTTGAGGTGTTGTCACCGGTTTGTAACTCTCCAATAAATACAGCAACACCGCTGACATCGGTAAAAGCTCCTTACCGTTCTCTGCAAATGTTCCAATCACTATTATTAACTTCAATTACAAGTAAACCCTTAAAATCACCTAAGACAGCCACTTAAATTTAAATATTACATAAAATTTCACAAACAATCTACTCACCACTATCCAAACAAATGCAGTACTGACGCACCAAATAGTACATAACAAATTTATTTAATGAAGTTAAAACTTGATTGCTGCAAAAAAAGAACGTGGACCCATCACACGGATGGGCAATCTTCGACCGGCCGAGGCGGAAATGCAAAAGTAACCTGAATTACATGAACCACAATCAATTATACAGCGATATGGCTGACACGCTGCTCGTTAAAATGATGCAAATAGGTTACGACTCAGATGTTCCATGGAGGGGACAAGAAGGGAAGGGGGAAGGGTCGCATTAAGACGGGAACGATCACTTGCACTGGTTCCCAATGCAAAAAAAGAGGTCTCTCCTGCTGAATCTAAAGCAGCATTCACTGAACTTCAAAAAGTATCTATCTTATACGAAATAAGGATCCGCAAACAACAACGGTTTCAATAAGCATGATGTACCTGGCAGACTGCGAGTGAATCGTGGCAAACAATGATAAAAAGGGCAACCCTCAGTCACCTCGAATGCCCGTCGCTTGAGATCGTACATTTCCATTATGTGGTCAAACAGGTACTTATGGAAAAGCTCCAGGTCTTGTATCGTGAAATTCTGCAAACAACTGTATTGCACATCTGTGCAAGCAATTCCACAACAAGGTGGTTCATCGTAGAAAGTCTCAACTAAAGTATTGATAATTGCGAAAAGATTCCATAACATCCAGCAATGCATTCCCGAAACGAAAGAAAGATTCGAAATGCCATTCTACAAGCACTTCCTACTCCTCTCTTTCTCCTTATCTGTGTCCAAATCTGTTGCAGATAATTAACCGGTGCCAAATGAGGCTACGCACAGTGTAAATAATATGTGATTCACAAAAGCGAAAGGCAGTAAAATGCAAAAGTAAAAAACAAGAAAAGACAAAAAGGAAACTCGTTTTAATCAAACGTGAACAAGACACAAGAAAGAAATATAAAGCGGAATATGTTCCACAATACCGGCTCATAAGGGGAGTTAAAACCGCATGACCCATATTGCAAGATAAGTAGGATGGAATAATTGGAGGGAACAAAAACCTTCTCACCACAGCATTTCCCTTCTACCGAATAGCAATCGTAATTCCAAATATCGATTAATTTTTCTAAAAGTAACTTCCTTCCTACCAAAGAATTAAGGAAAAATCCGCCTGAACCTAAAAAACTTGTCTCATTCGATCCCAGAGGGAAGAGGATCGCCCATCCCATACATTGCCCAAGAGAATAACTTAAAGAGCTCTATGAATGCAGAAAGTTTTCATCTACAAGTACCAATTAAAGTGCAGAAAAAGTGAAACAAACCTCCGGTGGATTCTCACTAACGAATTTTATATTATATTCACTTGTCCAACGTGATATCGGGTTCTGTGGGAATACAGTCGGAAGCGGACGATGGAAAAATACTGAGAATCCCTCAAGTTCGTATAGTTTGCCGTCGAATGTTATTGACGTGCACCGGCGTGCTGTTGCCTTCGGATTCGGTTCAACGCTCAGAAAGTAATGATGCAACCGGTGCAGATTGCTGAAAAAAACACTAGCTAAGTGAGGGACCGAAAATAGTGTACAGATAGAGAAGCTGCAACCCTAGGATTGCAGATTCCCCAAATTACCGCAGGTTCGCACTATGCTAGCAACAAACCTCAACGACGGATCGCACAGTTCGATAACAGTTTCTCCGGCAAACTTGTTGTGTCTTACTCCAGAGCGCTTCGCAGCCCACGAGCAGCGGCATTCAGGTCCATCGTTCATCTGCGCCACTTCGTTGAAGCATAAATCCGGATGCAGGATCGCCGGATGATTTCTCTTACGATTCGCCTGCCAAGTTTACTTATTAGCACTTATTCATGAATGCTGATCCACATCAAGCCAAAAAAAAATCGTGAAATTCCCTTCCCATATTCTTCTTGACAGTAGTAATAACATCTGATAGCACTATAACGTCTCATATCATCGTATCTGCTATCAAACTATTGGTTTAATCCCACATCATGCTACAGAATCAAACTAAACAACTTACTTCTTTCCTCGCAACAGTGTTGTGCTTCTTGGATTCACTCATACCAGCAAAATTCACGTTTTCACCTTCAGAAGATGAATCCGACAACTCGCCTTCGTCTTCCCCTTCACTTTCCTTTGTGTCCTCATCCTCTGAATCCGTATCTGACTGATGGCCACCTTAAGAGAGATGTATTCCATCACTGACCATTGAATAATGCAACAATCGAAGCGGTGAGCTGAATCATAAATCCGCATCGCTCTGATGCATTACTTCCTTATTTCTTAAGTGCATTATAGACACAACGGATGGTTTATGAATGTGCTATGCAATGGGAATTGGTGAGTGGGAAGAACATCGATAACAAGTGAAAGGGGCATAAACTTCACAACTATATAGAGTAAGTTAGCAAATTTCGTTTCAGTTCAACATTACTTTTTTCACAACATCAAAAATTGCACTGTTATAATGAACGAAATGACGGAAGCGGACAACAAAGCGGCACAAAGAAAGGTTAACCAAGAAGGAGATAACGAGTAAAACCTGTGCTGTTTATATACTCCAATGATGTAGTCGTGAATTCCATAAACTTGCCCATATCCCCATGTAATCACTCCCTCTCTCCCGCACTCATCCTCTATTAAAAATACCAAACAAACTCATCAACTCGATCAGCCCAAAGCCTTTTATTTCAACGAATACCGTGTTTATCACTACTTACTTCATAAATCAATTAAAAATTAGATCCTCCAAATGCATCGGTGATAAAAAGAAAAAATCGAGCAAGTGAAAGCAACTCACATTTACAATTGTCATGAAATGTCGGTATATCAGGAGGGTCAAGTTTCGGTTGTTCGGCCTTTTGTTTCGCTATTCCATCAATAATCTCTTCCGCAAAACGTTTCTGAAGCCTTAGCAACTCTTTCGTTGCGTATTGCTCTCCTTTTGAATTCTGAAACTTGACATATATCGGGGGCCAATTACAAAAGTCGATTATGATCTGATGAGCGTTCTGATCCGAATTAACCAATTCACCCTAATGAAGCTACAACTGTTGACAGACTGTTAGCCGACACGGTATCTTTCATTCCTTTCATGTATCTCTTTACCAGTACTTAAAACAGATAAGGAAATAAAGAAATCAAACAAATGAAGATGAATGAAATATTCACCCTTGCATAGTATCGTCCCGCTGCAAGAGTCTGTGACCAATTTTCACTATTGGCCACTGTCAACTCGCCAACGTCAACCTCTTCATCCGTGTCACTGAGCGGTGTATCTGCGAAATCGTCTGCTGTCAGCTTCTGCCATCGCGGCACCGTCTCTCTACTCACATCACCTCAAAATGGCAACTCTTCAACAACGATTAAAAAACAACAACTGTTTCGCCCTTTCTGTACACCTGCATTTTCTTTGACTTGGAACAACCTGTAAGAACGCCTTTTATTGCTTAAATAGCTTCCGTTTCACGAAATTCAATGATCAGGTGAGCTCGATACGAAGGCTCACATCCTATCATTTTCTCTGGTACCTCTTTCCACCTGTGACTATACAGCTTATAAACTTATGCAGTTAAAATACAAAGGCTCACATCTCTGGTACAAACTCGATACGGACCAGCTTATAGAGATTTTCAACCGCTAAAAATGGATAGAGTTAATAATCTGGTTCGTCCGATACAATCAAACGACTGAAAAGCTGCACTACAATCGAAAATACAAACTTGGCTAATACCGAAACGATGTAATTAAATGCCTCAATGAAATGGAATTGAATATACAAACGATCCACACACAGTTCCACCTTAACTTGAGATGCAACTTGCGGAGAATTCACTTTCAGCAATTTCAACAGCCTTTTTGCCCATAGGAACAGAGAACTGCAGTGCGGATTTATATAAACTTTTGTCGTTGCAAACCGAAACATCGCTTAAATAGCGACTGTTTTCGATTCGTTTAAAATAAACGCTCGCAACCACGCATCGATGCCTTCTTTTGCCATTGAAATGTGACAAGCCTCATGACCGAGGCTTTCTTAAAAACGCATCTAATGCAATCCAAACAATAAAAACCGTCAATCCACTATAGAGATGAGAAAAAAAAAGCGAAAGTCAAACTAGAGGAACGTTAAAAAGAACCTTGATCCGAATCACTATCGCTAGTGCTGCTTCGATGTCTTCTCTTCTTCGTTTCTTTCTTCCATCTTTTTCGCACTGATTTTGAATGATCTCTTCGATCATCTCCCTCACTCTCCGATGCACTATAACATGCCGTTATGTCAATTTGGCCAAAAAAACATCCTGGCCAAATTGTTCGAACATCAAATTGCCAAAAAACCAACATCCTTCCCAGCATCAGGTCACAAACTGCAAGCTTTAGATTTCTTTGAAAATGCTATTGCAGCTATTTTGCATCCAAGAGTGATTTCTTCGAAATTTAAAACTAATAGAATCTCATAAAAATAACTGCAGTTTAGATGCTGACTGACTTTTATCTGCCATTTTATCTACACCTCAAGATTTTATATAAGATTATCAGATAAGATGAAAAAATGGTTGAATTATGAGAAGTAACAAGTGAAATAAAAAGATAAAACCAGCAATAACAGCTTGCGCCTGTACAGTAATCAAAGTAATTAAGTAATCACATATCGTAACTGCAGTACTTGATACTTCTATACTGTAACCTATGTATAGTAACCATAAGTATGCGCGATTACTGTAGCAATGACACGATACCGGACATTTATATTAGAGAAAAGGGAAATGAGAGTAATGCGATAGCAAATGAAAAAACTATTTATAAATTCCTTACAGTTTTGTGGCAATGGAGATAGCGGAAAATCTTTTTCTCTATTTTGCTTCAACACGCTTACAAGAAAGAGCGATAAGTAATGAATCATAAACAACACTCCCTGTGATTAAGTAAGTCTCTCCGAAAACAGCTCATATTTAATGTCGATTATAAGCAGGGAGCATGCGTATACAGTGAAAAGACTGCAAGTAATAACCTTTAGTAATTTAGTTCCATCGAGAATATTACTGCTAAAATACCGTTGACAATAAAAAATAATTAACGAGCACTAATATATTTAAATCGCTAACATTAACTCTCCGTCACTAACATCGACCAGAGTACCACTTTTTGGGCTTTCTGCAGGGTATTGCTCCGCTTTTGTGGAATCCATCTGCTCCTTTTTCACTGCATTAGTAGCATTCACATTCTGTAAACATTGCTTCCTCAATCATAGGCAAATCCATACAAACACACAATTGTTACGGCATAGAAAAATCCTACAGGAATGAACAAATATGTGACCGGAAAGACTAGCTGGTAGAAAAACTAGCTTAACAATCTCGGATGTCATTGACCTTCCTCTCCTTCTTAGTCTTGATGAAAGACCACTTCCAATACTGTCCGACTGGTGAATACAGAAAGGATAAGAGTCAGAAAAACCAGCTGTTGCTTAAATGTTCCAAAAGAAACGTTCTTAAATGCTCTCAGATGCTAGAAATTCTCATGTCAAAAAAGAAACCACCTCCGATATGCAACTTTTTCCCTAACGCTACCACTCTATACAGTAGCATTATTTCCGGCAATTCGGCGCCCTCATATCCGGTCGTGTACATCCATCCGGTAACCATACCATACCATATCCGGCAGCTACACCTATATCAAGCGAAGAATTCTATTTGAAATGCTTGTACTGTCATATGAGAAAAAGCGTTAAAGGCATCTAAAAGCGTTATAACTCTGCTCAATTTCAATCATCTTAGAGCACTTACGACTGTTTAGTTTCCGAAAGAACAGTCGCTTTAGCTCCATTCCACTTGATGCCCTCAAACGTTTTGCTCTTTCGCTTTCTCGAGTTGACACCAAGTGCACCGTGAAAAGCTCGATCTCAATTCCTTGTGCTCTCGCCACTGTGTTACAAGTCTCCCCTCTCCCTCTCCGCCCCCACCCACTCCGAAATTATAGGCTGCTTTATCACCAAAGTAGAGTACCATCCAATATAATCTTCATCCACCAAAACAAAACCATGCGTGCAGGTTATAGAGCCTAAAGTGCAATACCAAAAGACCCATCTAGAGCAAAGAATTTACGAGAAGAACAATAATCATAGAATAAATGAAAAGTAATGAATTAAAATATGTACCGATGAAGGTATATCTCGCTGTATGGGCATTTCCCGTTTGCCGAATCTCTGTTGATTACGCTCTCTTCTTTTATTTTGTCTCTGTCTCAAATCCATCGACCATTTCGGGTGATTGTTTTGACGCCCTCAAACCATACGATCATTTACATGACAAATCAGCTTCAATCAAGCAGTTGCTTGCCAACATAGGTTTATTGTAGACACACCCAGCAGTACGCATGGAAAACTATGACATTGTGGACATACATCAGAGCTGAGGATGGCTGCATTAGGATCGAAAGTGACCGCACCACTGCCCAAACTGACCAGCTTGGACGTCACACTGGATCTCCATCAAGATGACATTTTCAAGTGCTTAATGACTCATCTTCGCTTCTACTGAACACATATCGGAAATATGGCCATCTATAGATGAAGGCACGACTTGAAAAAAATGTGCAAAGTTCAAGAAATTGCTGCATGCTCAAAAGAGATGCTGAAATCATCCATAACGCAACAATGCCTCAACCCTCAATTTCAACTATTTACGCCCAAAACGTTTCTTAGGGAAACACACTTCAAAGCCTAAGAATCCAAATATAAGATAGCAATAAGACTGTATGAATGCCAGATTTTGATACCACATTAACGGGGTATCTTTATTGCATCCTTAATTAACAGCAACCAATAACAGCAGAGATTTCTCCGGAAGTCCATTTTTATAAATTTCGAAATTAGACCGCCTAGTTACCCATTAGTTTCGATACAATGAAGCGCAAAACTTATGTTTGATTGAACTTAAACAATCATGAGGATAATTGAGAGAACTTAATTAACGATGAGAATATACCTGCAGAAAAGTCAGATTCCGGAGTCATCTAATATTAACGGTAACTCATCAGAAATAGCCAGGCGAATATTGAGGTAGACTCTTAGACCCATCGGTTGGCCTAACAACGTAGTCAACAACCGCTTAGAAGAATCAGAATTCAAAATTAGAATAAATCTGCATTACAGGTCGTTGTTCATGCTTTCAGACACACCAACACGCCACTTAAAGGGTCGATGCAGACAACAAAGCATACATCTATCGATAGTTGTTCGGGCAAAAGCACCGAAATGCTCTATTCAATAAAGCCCCCGAGTAGCGAGTTGACCACGATACCTCTATGCAACATTCCCTTAAAACGCCTTGCTAGACATTCTCATCTATAATTATAGTCATATTGTACACAGCCGTTGCATTCAATAAACACCAAAGAAGCATCCTAATGCATCAAATCGCTATTCATTACTCAGCGATACGTAACACATTGCTGCACAAACAGTCTGAATGGTCGCCATTTGGCTTCCCTTACGACGATTCTTTAATTATATCCAATACGTGGCTCGCATCTGCGATATAACAACCACGCCGATCCGCAATGATCGGTATATCCTTTCACATAAACTATTAACTAAAGACTATGCATAATTACAGATTGACGACGCTAAATGATTGCTCATTCGGTAGAGGGCAGCTGGCAATGGTCGCGTCAGTGTAAACTAAACCGACTGTCATCAATTCAAACAGCAGACATCACTTACATGAGCATTCGTACACTAATATTGGGGAATATACCATCGCCAGCGGCCCTTATTTCTTTATTCCCTGCTCACGTATGGGACTGCGCATAAACGTGCCCTAGGTGGCTGGTGTCGGGCATACAGCTACTAAGAAAGTGGAATAATTAGCACACTGTACACCATAAATAGAGTACTTTATATAAACGGTGCACAAAAAACAACAACAAACTTCACCAACGCCTTTTCTCGACTTTTAAAGATACAAGTGCGAATTATTCTCAGCAGAAGTGACCAAAGACTTACTGTTGTCTTTTCGCCAAAACTCTTTGCGGCCTTTGTCTATGAGAGAGAGACGTGGCCCATTCGCCCTTGGGACACCTCCAACTTCCAGACACTGCAAATATATCTATGATCAAAGTTATTCACTAAAGACGTCCCATTTGCATCACTGTTCAGAGATGCAGAGATCGAGCTTGCAAGAGCAACTGCAATTGAAAACACAAAGCTTTTTGCTCTTGGATAGATGCCGTTATCTGTTTGTCCATTATTTATGCCACCACTGTCATCCCATCTCTTACACAACCTCCCAATTCCCCTCCCCAATGAATTCAGTCTTGCTTCTACCAAAACTCTGCCCTATACATATCCACATATCCGCTCACCTCCCTCCAAACATTTTTTAAAACGGACTAATTTCTTAACTGAACTGCTCATATATTCTGGAATTTTGAATTCTTGAACCACCCACCCAAATACCATTCGCGGAGATGGTACTTTCGAGCAATCTATTGCTTATAAACTAAAGATGACCGAACTTTAACACAAAAGAGGGATAAATAGACGTTTGTGTCATCACATATAATCGGAAAACTTCGGACCAGGGAAACAGCAATATCGAACACACTTTTACGCACTCCCCCACAAACACAGTGTGAGACCGCTGTACCGTGAATTTATTCATATTACCACTGAGCGACCTTTAGTTGCTGCGAACTTACCCTCTGTACTTCCAGCCTATTCCAGCCTACACATAACGCTCAGACAGTGCACTATTTCACTGATAATAGAAGAACGATTGACAACTGAACAAATTAAACAATCCAGAAAACGCATCATGCTAGCACGCAGTCATATAAAAACGTTTGTCAATTGAATGCTGTAGGACACTTTCATAGTGAAATCAGAATTCCTCGGGCTACGCACATCGACCGCATAAATGCGAGAAGAGGAGTTTTAATCAGAAAGGGGGACGAAATGTTGAGCAGAGCAATTTTTCGGGGTGCGGACCTCAACAAGAAAGGCGGAGAACTAGTCCCCGAGAGGGACTCCCTCGTGAAACAGTGGCCCCGCATCACACTCGAACCTAATAAGTAATGAATGCTATCACCTACTTTTCTGTTTTGTTCATGATCGCCGAACGCCTGTCGTGCATTGTTCAAGGTGTTCAATTGAGGCTGGGGCTGAGGCAAAACGAATGGAATGAGCGGTGATTGAATGAAAGCCGTCGTATTTAATAAGCCAAGCGAGGCTGAAAGTAATTACATCTTTAAGTAATGACATTTAAATTGGAAGTTATTCCGCACATGGAATAAATAATGCTCAGTCAACATAACAGTCATCTTCGTATTCGGAGTCTATATTGAAGTATGGCAAACTTGATATTTCACGTCGTCATAACCTAATTTTATACGAAAATTCAAAAATCCCGCACTGCCATATGGCAGAACGACAGAATGATCAATACGGATTTATACCATTTACTCCCTGAATCGTGCTCTTACTGTAGAGTGTATAAAACACCCTCATCATATGACAAAGGATATTTGCGCCAAATACGGAAGTTTATATTTGGTTTATTTTGATGGCGCTAAAAACACCGAACGCTCACAGAAAATACTCTATAATATATGCACTTTTTTCTCAGTTTGGGCTGCCACCATGAGTGAGGACTTATTGGAATTCGCCTACTATAAAAATTTTCCCTCTCCTCCCTCCGCCCATCTATGAAGCAGCACGTTAGAACACATTTCGTTTTCATTCGCCGATGTTCTTCGTCAACTTTTTTGTTCCTAGTGGAACAATCATAATTTCAACGACCAACAACATGTCACTTTCATAATACTTGAATATGTTGGTCAGCATGTCGGAATCTTGCAATCATACCGTCAATCTCATTGCAACGTTCAACAACCCCCTCGCCAATGGTGCGTCCTCCCTCTCTTTTGAAACTGCTGCGATTCTTTGGTGACTCTCTCCCTTAATCGTGTCATGGTGCTGGCATTTTCGCGTGAACGCCACACTGCACTTCTTGCTGCAGAACTTACTACACTCTAATAGGTACAATACAGAGCTGCATGCCACTGCACATTCTGCACTATACTGTACTGCATTCAACCAGTGAAAGCACCTCCAAAATGTACTTTAAAGCTCTGTGTAAATCATTTGGCAAAACAAACATCTCAAACACTTACCGATAGACGTAATGAAGTACCTATCCTACCTTAAAAGTCCACCTTACGAGGTGAAAAAAAATATAATACCTTGATAGCTGAACGCTACAGGATTCGTGACATAAACTGATGGTAGTGTGGGATGGGGGGTAGTGATCCCTGATGGACCAGGTGTTGGTGTACCAAGGAGACCACTGGGCAACATCGTCCACTTCGTAGTGCCCTCACCTTCGTCAAGTGACCACCATCTTCTGGAAACGGCACTTTAAATATTCTTTTCAATTAAAGGGATTGTTTCAAATTGAATGCTCTCATTTAAATAATTTGTAACCCACAAAGAATTTGTTGATAACGCCAGTAACTTTCTGAAAATATTGCTGTATGAGGAGGGGGGGCGATGAGAGGGAGTGGAGGAGGAGACAAGACAGGAGGGAGGGAGAAAGGTCAGGCCACATTTGTTTTTCTGAACACGACATACGACAAGAGACCTAAGCGTGCTATATGCAAATAGGTAATGCAAATAGCTGCGAATATAGCGCCTGCCCAGTGAGTTGAAAGAGGGGAATAGTGCAAAAACAATAAAGAAACTAATGGAACGCATAGGTGATACGACATTATAAACGAGCATTGATAAAACAAGAAAAGCACACAACGAAACGCATATCACAGATACAACAAACGCAGCTAGGTAGGTCGGGTAATGATAAACAGTGCACCAAGGAGCAAAGGGCCATACGAAGTGGATATGAGAGTGAAGTGGGGTATGAGACGTAATCAAGGGAAGCAAGAAGAATGGAAATAATGTGGAGAAAAGGCGAGCAACGATGGTCACGGTGGCGTGGAAGCACAGACAAGATGTTGTTGTCTCACTATCGAAAATTAAAGTCGCTGTATCACGAGAACTTCTCCTTGAAAACAACGTTTTAGAACGAAGGGAAATCTTTTTAGCCAGTTTGTTTTTGCGGTGGTCGCGTCACCCTAGAACTCCAGGTGAAGAAGACACGGACGGTTCCAGTATGACGCAACCACGGAGGTTCCAAACTGACTCGACCACAGAGGGCTCCAGAGTGACGTGACTACAAATGGTGACACGACCATAGAGTTCCAGATTGATATGAAAGCAACTCTCCCTTAAATAGGTTCTATAAGTTGAAAGGCTTTCCAATAAGAAATAGCATCAAGCACGGGTAGCGGTAAAAACCTCTTGTGGAAGCAATCATCGACAGCCAATGACATAACAAACAGAAAAATTGATCACCCGATAGACTGCGTGCGATATAGTGGATCCTCAAAATACTCACTAGCATGCTTGAACAATTCGTGAACGCATCTCACCTCCTCCCCATCCGGCCGATTTCCGGTGCATTTGCGATATCATATCCATCCTGGCCACCACTATCAAAGGTGCCTGTTATCAAAATCCAATTCAATTCAATCCATCCCAACCACAGCAATTTATTTTTGAAGTGCTTTTAGTGCAAAATACTTTGCACGAACAGCTACAACTTGAAAACTATCAGACTATGCCTCTATTAAACCAAACCAAGACCAAAATACCGCCCACATACTCGAAGAACACCAAAGAAGATGACCTCCAACTCGACCTTTAACCCTCCGGTCAAAGAAAGGAATGAAAAATATCGGCGTTTCTTTGCAGTCTTCATTTTTCCCTGTGCGACTTCGATCCCCCATAGGATGAGATGAGGTGCCGTCAAGGAAAACATCATTTCTTACGTCGAAAAAGATCACTTTCGATAAGCAACAGCAGTTTATAACTGAAAAGGTTTTGTGCAACGTTTTTTACCTCCCACAGAGGCAACAGCAGAGTCTCTTCTCCACAGCATGTGCGTCGTCCGCCGCATTCCGATCGTCATTTCCCGCTGTACCTCTTTTAAGTCCACCACACCCCTCTGTGGAAGCGTATTTATTCCAATACATGCAGGCGAGAATTCGACGAGGAAAAACGCATAGGTGCTGGGGTGGATGGTAGGGCCAACATCCGATTCAACCGGTAACATCGACAAAACAACGGCGAAAACATCAGAGAAGTTGAGAGAAGTGGGAAGTGCATCTCACAATCATAACGCGCCCTTCTCAATCATTGCTAACGGAACTATGTGGTAGCAGAATTGCAGAGTTTATTTCAATACCATCTAACCAGAGGCTCTTTTAAAAAACCATGCTGTGTGGTGGAAAATCAACCAACAGATGAGGTGACTTAAAACTGCTTCAAACAATTGCTTTACTTACAGAATGACAAATCGACAGCTTCCACAAGATGCGTACCACGATGATGAAAGGAAACAGCTGAATACAAGATGGACTTGAATTTACAAGAAATCAATGATGCAAACTACAATGTGGCTAATATGAGTAGGGAAGGGAGGAACACTCCCCGTCCCAGCCCCATCCCCCCCCTCCTGGATCTCCAATCCTGACACATAAAGGACAGCCCTCATTACCGTAGCTCCTTGCCAGATGGCATACCTTCCTTACCACATACTCATAACGACCACACATCCAGTTAAAATAACACAAGAACAAACAATAGAGACATGAAAGCGAATGAACAACAGAAGCAGAAACACATTCGAAACTGAAAATAGTGCGTTATAAAATGTTACAAACCTAAAAAACGAGATCTACCCCTCGTCTTCACCCCTCTCCCTCTATCTTCCCACAGAAAAGAGGGAAGGTGTCCTAATGATGCATACATTTTATCTGAAAAACAAAATGATGAACTAGTTTCACTATGAATAAAATAACCATAGGGGAAGGGAATTAATATCGGTGAGACGAGGTAGGAATGAGCCCTTCCCTTCCTTAAAAAATATCACTCAAGTAGATGAAAAATTAAACAAATGATATAATGAAACACTTCTCACAGCATCAAGAAACAACAAAATATATATCTGTAACAGCAACACAACATTACGAAGTAATAAGCAAACATCAAACGTGTTCCTGTACTCGACAATAAACGGTAACATTGTAAAATAACATCAAAAATTGAGGACAATACCAGCGGAAGTTATCAGCGAAATTATTCATTAATGGTTTCTTCCTTTCCCCTCTACTTCTCTCCTCCCCTATAATCGAGCTTCAGCGATTCTCATCCAATGAACCCTATAACAAGCCTGTTATCCATAAAAAATTGACTGCCAAGGGGACAAGACTCTTTCCAAATAGCAACTAATCGTGCAGAAATAAAGCAACTCGACAACTGATATCAAAAATGAAGCCTGCAGTTGGATGATTGCACTAGCCGAATTCCTTTCTGACGATCTTCACGCACCTCCTTATTATTATGGTTGAGGCTTCTCAACAGAACCAGTTGCCTCCTCGGTGATCGCCTGTTGAAGAATACCCATCAAACAGGTGTGCATGCGTGCCAATCGCACTGGGTCCTTTATCATGTTCAACTTTTTCCAAACCATTTTCGCTGCAAGAACAATTTATCAACCAATAACAAAATCAAAAATAAAATGGGCGCTCTATATGGTTTTTGCAGATTTCGCATCTGCAAAACGCATTAACGCAATATCATGCTTATATGCGTATACGTAAATCATCCTTTGCGCTCACGTATTCGAACTCAAAAAGCACGCTTCGCCTAAGTATCACGAAATTCGGCGAATATAATTGCACCATAATGATTTACATAGAACATACTCCTGCACCACCTTCTGCGTTAATCACACAACTCGAAAGGTACATTCGGCACTTAAAAGTGTCGAAATATTTGCAAGGTAGTTAGCGCGTGTCCACTGTTCCCTATAGAGAGGCTGAATCATGCAAACAGATGTCTTTTATAAGAGTGGGGTTACTTAATAGAGATGAATGCTTGCTGCCACATTTGCTGAGAGTTCATTAAACGTGAATAGTGAAATTCAAAAATGCAAATGCAAAATACTGAATATGTGAGTCTCTTGAAAAATCAACAAGAAACGAAATATCTCTAAGCGGAAGCGACGCACTTACGGAGGAGAGTGCATTTCCATCCTACAAATAAACTGATTCTAAATAAGCGAATGATCCACAACTAACAGTAATTTCTTTCCATCTTTCCTTCCCATCCCCACCACTCCCCATCCCCTTCCTGCAGCATCTCGGTTGCATACGATTAGACTCAAAATAGCCCTAACTCGAGAAAGGACGCGTCTAATAGTGTTTACAACACATCTCCCTCGATATGCAAAGCCAAGCACTAATTAGAGGGAAAAATATACAGTTGCCACCTCTAAAATTTTTCTCCCTGAATGTTAGGACCGGCAAAGGAAAACATCTCGAGTGGACATCATTGTTCTCCAAATCAGTATGGTCAATCCGCACCTTAACAGCCAGAAAGCATGAGGTAGTCCAACTAACCACTTGCAGCATTCAAATAAAAAAATAAACAAATAAACAAAGCAAATAAACAGTCAAAGTAGACATACCAAAAATTTCATTCATTCCAGTGGTCGTATTCACTGACATGATATCTGCTTCGGTTGCCTTATGAATTTCTACAGGAGCTTTCAACTGCAAAATTCGAACATCTCACTGATTCATTAAAATCAACGTTTCACATTTTTCGCATCATCACATTTTTATCGAATATTTCATTTTCTATTCAAACTTATTCAATTTCATAGTTGAATTTCATGTTTCCTTCGGTTTTGGAAAATAAACAACTGCGGGAAAGGCCGTTTCCATAAAACACTTCGTACTGTGGTACTGATTGCCGTCAGAATGTAGTTATGGATAGCACCAACGCCCTCACTGCTAAACGAAACACAGCCTAAGTGAATTTTTTATTTTTATTTTGTGTGCATCGCATACTTTATTGAGAGAGTTTGCTTCCCGAAAATATCGAGCGTGTTATCCCAATCTAGAGTAAACAGCCCATTTCACATCTACGATAATCAAGCCACAAGAACATGAATACACCAGCTATATTCATCAACTGCTGAATGAGTTATTATGGGGCAATCGGAAGGCTATCGCTATGGGATCGAAATAATTTATTCACTTCTATCGCCTAAATAATGATGCGTCTCGTCGACTCATGAAAACAGCAATACTGCAACAAATATCATTCATCATCAAAACACTCAAACAAAAACCGCAGCTCATATGCTGCCGCGCCGATGCTGCACCAAGTGAGCAATGCCGGATGTCTCCTATGCTTCTGCACTCCCCTGATCATCACTGAAGCAACTTCACCGATGAACTGCTTTCGAGAAGAAATTCGGCAGTGTCTTATTTAACGTTTAAGAAAAGTAACTCACGTTTGCTCTGAAGTAGATAAATGAATAAGAGTGCAAAAAGTTACCATGCTTGTGGCCGGTGGCTTTAATAGCGGTGGTGCAATAGTTGCAGCACGTATTCCCATCCCACCACTCAGTTCATCGATCGGCACTGCAATGAATTATGAAGTATGTAAGCAATGACAAAGTTGCTCTCTCCTGTCTTGTCCCTATCCCTCCTCTCTCTCTCTCTCTCTCTCTCTCTCTCTCTTCATAAATAAATATAAAAACAGACATTTTGATTGAATAAAAAATAATAAATGAATCGAAGAAAACGATGTTTGAGGATAAAAAATCATTCGTGCTCATTACTCCAAGTTTCTTGGAGGAGACGGTAGTGCTAAAAGAAATATTCGTTTAAAAGCAAAAATATAAATTTAGATGAAAAACATTCGCCACAGCATCTTCTGCTCAAAATAAAGGCGGAAGAAAAGAAAAAATAATAATAAAGTTGAGATGTTATGTTATACGATCTGTGACATTGATGATCTCCCCACCCTTATCCCCCCTCACCTTTTTCATTCCTCGTAGCTCCATTACGACGTAATCGCCGCATAATCCGCTCATAATCAAAACATCGGGGATTTTGTTCATAGCTTGTTCGAAAAACTTCAAAAAAAAACTTTTTTTAAAACCTATCTAAACCCAATAAAGAATAGAATGGGAATAGCCAGCTTTGTCGAAATGCTGCCAAGTAAAACAGAGCGCACAGTGGCCACAGGAAAGTGACCACTCAGTGTAATTATTCTCAACGAGCGCATCTATGCGATGCCCGAGTATCACCTTGAACCCTATGTACCCGACAACTGAGGTAATTACTTAGCAGTTAATATAGTTAAGATTGATTATTTCCATATTTTGTATGGAAGTTCCCCCTCCCCCCTCCCTCTTGCTCTGCTTAACGCTATCTCAAAAGCGCTCTTACTCAACCCCGATCATGCCACATTTCATGCATCATCGAAGGCATTAATCGATCTCCGTATAGTGTCGTTATTTTATCCAAAATAGTTTCCCATTCGCTAATTATAAAACCAGGCGATTTGATTTGAGAAAAAAAAACGCCCATCAAATGCTGATGAAATAATAAACAATTCTGCATATCCGCAATACCGTCCGTCGGATGCTGCACCCACCACAAATTCTTTAAAGATCATGGAATTGGCCGAAGTTGGCACGTTTTAAGAACTGATGTGCTCTTTGCAACTTTGAACGCGCATATTGCGCCTTTTAGCGCATGTGCGCATATCCCACACGTGGAGAAAACACATCAAGGTAAAATCTGTCGCTATCGGCAATAATGTTTGCACGCGAATACTACTGGAAAGACAACCGAACCGTACCAAACTAACAGCAATCAAAAAAACACACCGAATACCGACTAAAAGAGAAAAGGAAGGGGAGGATCATTACCTACGCCTCACTGAAATAAACTAATAGAACAATCGGATTTTCTTTGCAGATATCAGATGCCCGCAAGTGCTAGAAAAAACACAACAAAACTTTCAATGCAAAATTCGATGGGAACTTTTTTGTTACAGAAATTTCCGATCATTCGCAGATGGATCGATATTACGCTGAAATATGGCATCATTGCATCGCAGCATCCGACTATAAATGAGTAAGTTTTAAAGACAAAGAAAGGGTAAATGGGAACCTTCATTCAACGCGAGTGGCTTCAAACCGGCCTCGACGCGTTTCTGCAAATCTCATCGTGGTAAAGCATTCCTCGCCGCATTTCTACCGCTTATTCAGCACGTATGCAAATTTTTATTTCAAAATATCCCATATGCATTTCTTCATTTCTAATATTCCAGAAAATTTCATTCGACATAGCAAATCGCTATATGCAATTCTGTTCTTAAAGTTCTTTGCTTTAAGGTTCGAAAGAATACAAAAATAGATCCATTCTGGCTTTTATAATTTTGTATTTAAAAAGAAAAGGGCGAAGAATCGAAGCCAGTGGATTCATTTCCCTCCTTCCCCCCCCCCCCTCCATCCCAAACAAATTTGACTTGTTAATGCCGCCAAGATGCCGGTATACAATCGACCGTTCTCTGACAGTCATGAAAGCGACAAAGAGGATGTCGGCGCTCTAGAGCGCATCCTTTCTCTTCCCTTAAAACACAAAACTTTCATGCGAAGATGCTCCACATCTTTCACAAAGAATAAAACACTGCGATATAATTACGAATTGTGTCACGTCAAATCATCGCATAAATATTGTTTTTGCTTCTTTCACCAAAAAAAAAGGTGAAGAGGTTCGCAATGATCGGATCCCCGCAGTGTCAACCAGAAGTTTTCTTTAGAGTTATGGCAGGCAGAAATGTCTGCTGCCGTCTTTGTCTGTCTGAAGGTGGACGCCAGAAATATAAATGAAAAAGAAATACATAAAGCCATATTGCGATAGCACATTTCCGCCCTCATATACACCTATATCGCACTTTGCATATTCCATAAAAATTTCATCGACCTGAATTTCAAATCCCCTTTGAAAGAATACATAAAATACTTCTATCAAACAAGCCATAAATTGACTGTTAAAACTAACATTTATTAATAATGCATGCAATACAAAATATGCTAATTTTTAAGCATCTGTATAGAGCAATACACGCTTGTTGTATTCTTTATTTTTTCTACTTCTCCCAAATTCATTGTTTATGCTAAACATAATGAATATTTTCGAAGGGATTTCAAACAGAACTTTTAAAGAGTTTCTTAGATCAATATGCCATTTGCCTGTTTTCCATCTTTTCCCACTTTTGTTGCCCTACAGAAGCGCAACTGCAGTCCGTTTCATTTGCTAGGGCAATGCTATGCATGATGGTCACCGTTTTATCCAGGAATACGATGGGCACCGGAAGAACGAACTTCAGTTGCACCAGAGACAAGAGCAATCGAGCTCCAATTATCGGCCGAATCCCCCATTCCCGTCAACCTGCAGGTATGCGGGTTGCAATCTAATTTCAGAACAAGTCGCAGCAGGCTTTGAAACAATGAAGCGAATAGAGGAGGCAAGAAAAAAAGAAAAATACCGAAGCTAAAGCAGTGTTACTGCAAACAGCAAATCCAAGTTTGCATATCGCTGATTCTCCCACCTGCCTCCTCTCCCTCTTATTCCAGTTGCCGTATTACCACGTCGTAGGTGATTTTGAAAAATGAACAGGAATGGTGATCTAACACAAACTGAATATTCGCCAGTATTCACTGCCGAAAATTAGGTCATTAGGTCTTCCCCCTGTAACCAAATTTGGGTTTCACCGGACGCCTTCAATCTCACGAACAGATGTTTTTGGAATGAGTTCGGTAAAGTCCGGTTGCAATCGATCGATAATCATCGAATGAACGAATCTGCAACGGCATTTCCCCGTCGCAATAAAATGTGGGCGTTTGTTTTCATAACGAAGTGTTGAATTCAGTCTTGAGCAAACAACAAAAACGCCGCATATACCTTCATTTTTGAGTAGTGTGGGCGGTCGTTGTAACCTTATTGAGAAAGGGAAACTTCTGGCCGCAAAAAGGTGAAAGGGAAGGGTCGGTGGTGAGGACGAAAATACGTTGAAATTGCAAGAAAAGTTGGGATACACGGCTGTCAAAGACAGGACAAACAGGAAGGGAGGAAGGGAAATGAAATATCGCAACGGTGATCCCCATCTGCAACCTTCCAAATTTCTCTGCTTCATATACAGCTCAGTCCCATCTTCGAAAAAAGGACGTTAGTTATATTGCGTGATAGCATTACTATTCCAAAACAGTACTTGATGGGACATTATAATGTAGTATCCCACTGCAATACAAATTTCTGCCCTATATCCGTATTGCAATTTAAGCTTGCTGCAGAATACTGTCTGAAGTGAGCGAATAGAACAAACGACGATATAAAAACATCGCCAATTTTTGGACGCTTTTCGTAACGCGATGGACGCGATCCCTAAAGGAAACGAAATATCAGCGTGGAAATGAATAACCAGGCTCTTTTTTCATTTTCTCTTTCACATGTTCAAATGCCCGCTTGCAATCCACCGGCATATCAGTGCACTTTGGCATATCCATGCAAGGATGGAATGCAAAAAAAAAAAACATACAGCATGTTGACAACGTTCCATTAAAATTAATTTAAAGTAACACCAAACATTCCGCCTATTCTTATCAAAATAAATTCACCGATTTTGTAAAACAAAAAATCCAAAGAGAAATTTCCAGCGTCCTCGAACTTTCCCGATAAAAATCACTTCTTTAAATTAAAAAACTCTAAATCAGAGTTTCAGTAAGCGGTGGCGATGGCGCAATTAGTGTTCGCCACTCGATCGGGTCGCCCCTTATCGACCCGAGTCGACATATTTTGGGCTGCAGCGTCAATCGTGCCATATCCGCACTGAACAAGTTTAAGAAACAATCTGAAATGGCTAGCACATACGCACACAATTAGCGTTTAGCGCAGATTGCATTCTTGGAGCAGTTCAGCACCGACGTCTGCAGACCGAATTATCCAGAAAGTTCTGGATTCCAATTTACAAAGCGTATTGCAAATTTGCAAAAAAAAAACAACGGATGTAATTTGCATAAAATAGGCAGCGACATTTTCTTCACATCTCTACCCAATATGTCGGGCTGAAGAGGTTCGTCGATAAGATGGCACAGCTTTTTAAATTTTTGCAATATACGTTCATCTACTGGGTACCCGCACTCCAGTTTAAACAACTCAAAGTGAATATTTCCAGCTCATGAAGAGAAATCATATTTCCCTGAATAGCCCTCCCCCCCCCCCCCCCAAGCACCCCCAGCTCTCAACCAAGCTTTCAGAAGCACAAAAAATTTTTTAATGAATCGAACCCTGGCCGTTAACAAGTTCTATCCCTTTTTGCTGCAAAATCCGAGAAAAAAAAACCTCTTTTAAGTGAAATGTTATACATCGACAAACCTTCGAAGACTGAAGTATCCCACTTAAAAAAAACCTTCTTCAATAAAACCCCCTAAAAACTTTCAAATATTTCTAAACTCATTCGATTTTATTCGAATTCATTAGAGATTAAATCTATATGAATCCATTTAATCCACACGATAAATAACCTATTTTTAATGTAACCTTTTAATTTTATTATGCTAATAGTTTTATATATGAAGTAGGCCATTTCATCTCTTCTGAAACACAAAAATATTCTTATTTCGATTATTAGAGAGCCGCATCACAGCACTTTCCGGGGACAATTTTAAAAAGCATTTCGTCTATCACTTTTCCCTTGTTCATCTGTCCTTGACAGTCGATTTTTGTGAATCGATTTAGCAGTCAACCGGTTGGGTCGTTCACTTTGTGGCCACCCGAGATAAATATGCATTATTTGCATCGTTCTAAGCTATTCACTAACACGCGATATAAATTTGCATATTTGGGCACTCAGCCCAAATCTCTGTTAAGTGCTGCCATTTTCGATGGGCAGAAATCAGTTAGATAACACCCAAACAACATCATTTGAATATCTCACAAATCAAAGGGAAACATTACAAAACTCTCTCGGCTTATTACCATTAAATTTCTTTATGTCAACGACTATAATAGGAATGATTCAACTTGCCAAATAATTACAAACCATTTGAGGTGCAATCGAAGGTATATCGAAAAATCCGAATCTCTGGGGATGAATTGGTGCACGCGACATTCCACCGAATGTTCTCATCGGCATTGCCAAACATGGTTCTGCATTCGCTGCTGATAAAAATGGTGGCTGAAATAAATAATATCAGAGGGGTGCGATGACGGCTCATCGCAACTCATTAATCCTCTCACTGCAGAATAAAAAACTGAACAGTGCCGACCTTCATGCCGAGGATGCCATTTGCCGCAACGAAAGACGATACCCATATCTGCTCCTATGCTGCGTTGTCTATGTAACTTCATCGTTACCCCTCCACCGCCCCTCCCCCTCGACACATCGAAAAATTCAGTCAAGCTGATGAGTGGACTTCTCTTCCTTTCTCAACGATAATAAGGAATTTTAGAGAATTGATTTCGAATTTTGATCACGTTAGGGGCGATTCTTACCAACGAAGGAAAAAATGGCTAGAAATTACAAGTCTCAAGAGCCACGAGTTAGAGGCCGTGACTGCTAAAAAGTTACATGCTGCAGGATTTGTCAAAGACCTGAAGAGATATGCTATAGCCTATGACAATGACAGCGATTATATAAGTCTAAACGGCGATGACAATAACAGTGAAGTGAAATCAATATCGAAAAACAAACGTATAAAACATACCGGCAAACTTGCTCGCTTTGACATATTCTGAGCTTGTGCAATCCGCATACGCTTCTTGGTTCCTCCCCTGTTGCCGCGATTCCTTTAAAAACATCGATGAGAATTATGCACTCTTGCAGGAAATTTCTTCGTGTACTTATTAATTAACCAGGTAAACTGCGTACTTGGTGAAGAGGTGAATCAACGAACGCCAAAGTATAGTTCAAACCCGAATATTGTAACCTCTGCGTGACCGTGAAAATAACTTGCGTTCGAGGTGAGAGGGGAAGCAATGCGTCTTTGATGAGTGTGGCAACGAACGGATGGAAGGAGGGGAGGGGGGAGGGGGAGGAAAACACGTGGCACTGATGTAGGTGTGTACCTCATGCTCTCAAAACGTCGTGCTCTGGTCGTTTACGTAAAGACCTCGCGACCTCGTCGCAGATTTCTTGGTGTTGTGACACCCTGAGCAACTTCCTCATTTTCGACCTAGCTCTCTTTTTCCAGTTTTCAGAGGAAGAACTAGAGCCAACTCTCCAAGCATTTTGCAGACCTTCAACGGGAGAGTTCATCCCCATCGCTGATATGCCGCCCTCAGTATCTTTCTCTTCCTTTCCACACGAGGAACAATAGCTTCTCCTGTGATTCGCTTTGCTTCTAAGATAAGCGTACTTCAAGCTTTCATCTTCTCCTAGGAACGAAGTTCTGACTGCAGCACCATCCCCTGCCTGCTACAACAAGGTCAATAGTGCCGACCAACCCTGTAGAAGTAACAAAGGTTGGTCACCGCCCGACAAGATCACACCAATTTCAGTCTCTACCGAAACAACTAGTATTCTTCTGTTGCAGTTCTATGTATTACAGAATGACTGATGAGTGAAACTCTCCTCAGTAAGGTTTATGGCGATACCTTTATATCCCAATAAAATACAGAGCTTTTAGGATGGTCGAATGTTTAAAGAATGTTACAACAAGAAATAATCTTCACCATCGCATAGTCAACCATCAAGCACATACCTCGGTTTAGGCTTGTCAGTGGCTGGGGGATCAGCGATACGCCCAGCTGGATTCGCCTTACTCATCGATCAGCGTTCAACTAATACACGCAACAACGACCACCTTTGCAATACAAACCTCCCGACCAATTTACTCGAGCACCGTTTGAGACTCCACCTCACCCATAAACGAACAACTGGCAATAAACAATTCTCGAGCGTCAAATTAATAAATCCCCGCAAGTGATCAAACTTCAACCTTGATGAAATACAGAAAAATATTCGTTGCAAATTATCGCTTCGAGACTTCTACCATCCGTTGCAGCAGAAAATTGCAAAAATTGATGACAGATTTTACCGATTGCAACGCGAACAATGGTCGTTGTTGGTCAATTGTGGTGCTGCGATGGCGTAATATTTAAAAGCGATGGAAGAGGTGTGACATTCTAATTTCACGCTTCTGAGTAAGCATTTGCGGAGCAGTGATTTCCCTCGGGAAATCTCTCGAGCTTGAAAAGTTCTCTTCGATTCTTTGAAAAACCTTTACCGCACCATCGTTAATTCACTTATGCAAATCTTTCATAATTTCATATCATCGACGATTTTTATATTAAGAAACATTTTTTTTTTTGCTAAAGATTTACGGATATATGTCAGAAATCTTCAGAAAAATTCCATCGAGAAGGGTGCTCTCTGGAGAAAATTTGAGGTTTATCATCTCATCTCATTAATGAATCAAGTCTGCATCTCTATAACGAATTTTAAAGGTCGGATTATTTGGTTCCATTGCTCCCTGCCGTTAATTATTGGTTAGTACTCACTTTTAAATAATATTACTTTTTACTCGTTTTTAGCTAATTATTACTTATTGCTTACTTTCATTTAATTACACATCATGTTTAAAGTGAGTTTACTATGACACTCAAATGGGTATGTTGGGGAGCAATCGCTATAGCCGATGCATAATCATATCCAAAACAAACGCCTCAGAAGATATGAAAAGAACGAGAATATTTTATTCATCGCCAGAAGCGATCATGAAGCAGCTAATGAACAACTAATTCTTTTCTGCCTTCTAGCAGGACTGTATGGAGATATTGCCGGTCTGTGTCTGTCGGCCTGTCTGTTGACGCTTCAGGTTGCTGACCTCTAAAGCAATAGGCTGAAATGTGGTGTGCAGAAACTTCGTCAGAGGACGGTTCATTTTCTGAACGAGTTATACACTCATAAATGCGCCACTGAATAAGCGAGTCAAGTTTTGCTCAACGGCAGTTGAATGATCCCGTCAACGACATTTTAATGCAGCGCTTTTGCAACATTGCAAATGAACCCGTCAGAACTGCTGCTCATCATTGGATCCATTGTACCCCGGAATGGGATCGGCCAACTTGGAAAACACAGGCTCACCTGTCCTGCTCACCTAACCTTTTACCTCATCGTCGAGTGACTGCACTGCTCCGACAGACCACACGACCTTCGACGTCCCCTTAACACCCCTCCATGTGGGACACAAATGCAAAAAACGACACGCTTTCAGGAGTCGTAGGCAACTCATGGTGCTAACAGACCTTACCGAAGTTTAAAAGGAAACGTCTCCTTCGAAATGACAAATTTACTGCGTTAAGGATGTTTGCTCGAGGTCACGCATACTTGTATTGCCATGTCACGTTGCAGTAGTCAGCTCGTTTGCGAGAAGGGTATCTCCGACCTCGAACTCAGGCCAACGCGCGCTGCAAGCACGAACTCGATGTGAACGCCGCCGATGTGTAGCGCAAGTCAAATCCGATCTCTGTCACCACCTTATTCCATTCGTCCTCATGCTATCACGGATCAAGCTTTACCCAGTTCCAGCCACGACGCGGACCGCACTTAATCCAGACTGTTCAGCACGAAGGAACGCTTTCTCTTCCCCGGCGATCGATGGAGTCCCATCGCCCAATACCCGACAAAGACAACAACCACACATATTCTCTGATGCAGCCAACAACCTCGGTATAATTGGCCTAATTTCCACACCAAAAGAGAACAAATCGTTACACTGAGAACTGTTTCCTTTCAAAATCCCGCTTTATAGCTCCTGGTTATTTTATATTTACAGTAACTTGCTGGAAATCATCGTAAATAATAGGTTTATTGAGTGGACAAGGTGGATGAAACGAGTGAAAAACAAGTGTCCTGCAAACATCACCGCATCGATCCTTCCAAATATGGGCTTTCGGCATTTCAAAAAACCACAACGTCCACCTCACCCTTATAAGCATAAAAAAGAATTTCAAAGCTGGGGTTTCGTTTTTTGGCCACCAACAGAGAACCTTTTTCAACATAAAGAGGGAACCTTCTGACGAAACTATACCATTCTTACTTTCCTTCTTTCAGCGCTTTCAACACTTAATTTAAAACACAAACAATACGAAATACGCTTCAGAAATATCCATCACAGCAATATAACGACCAGAGGTAGGGCAAAGGCAACATCGCTCAGGTAATGAGAACCACACCTTAGTGCCACCCCACAAAATTCAAGGACCGGTGAAGTTTGCAATAAATAAGAAGATGAAACAGACAATGAGGTTTAAAAAGCGAGAAATACAAAAGTGTCAGCCGATGACCAACTCATCAATAATTAACACCCCATAAAACTTGTCAAATAACACAACAATTATTCAATATGAGATGAAAACGCCCCATCACTTCAATGATTTCTCTGCAATAAAATAGTGTAAACTTTCCCCAGTTTCCTGTAATAAACAGCTTCCATATGATTCATCAAGAAAAAAAAGAAGTTTTCTATTTTTCATTAAAACGATTTCTGATATAGTGCGAATTAAGCATAGTTAATACTCATGATTAACTACCCAATAACTAAAGTCATTCTTTGTGCTTTCCTCACCACAGCGGCGTAAAAACAATGCTTTCAAGGAATCTCAAATGTAGCCTCGTGATCAACTGCGTTACAATTCCCCTCGTTGTATTTTAACCTGGATGAAACCTAATTAAGCACATCCCCAAGATCTCACCTAATCGTTCAGACCATCCTGCAAGGAGTCGACGCATCAAATTCCGATGAAAAAACTCATTCAACCGACAAAAATGCCACTCGAACCAATCAATTTGAAGAGATGGTTCACGCGTTGCAAAACGGTACTAAATGGCGCAACGTATGTAAAAAAACACTGGCAGAAGATTGCGTCGAGCTATTTGCCTCAACCTCAATGTGCACTTTTCGACTATATCCGCATTTACTTCCGGCTGACACGCACCAACCTAACTAAATCTTTTTAAGAACATCCCGGAAAACTTTCCCATATTTCACTTCCCCACACCTAAATTTTATTACTTCCCCTCCACTTTTGCAAACATCTATTCCATCTCCCTAAGCACGAAACTAAAATCGAGCATTATCCAACGAATATCCACTGGAGTCCGACAAATAACCTATCCCCCTCCCCTCTCCCAAAAAAAAAGCAAATTTAATAACAACTTATGACGAGGGAAAACACAAGGAAAACTGAGGAGAAAAACAGCAATACAATGAATCTGCGAAGAGAACATGGAATATTATTCAGCAAGCAAACCTTCCGTGATATATAAATCATCTATTGCCCTCTTATATCCTTCTTACCAAGAAACCTGGAAAACTCGTCCCCACCTCCTCCTTCGCTTACTTCAGCTTTTACCACCTTGAAGCAGGTACCTAGCACTGTCCACAGCGATGCTTTAATCAGACACGATGCCGAGCAGGCGTAAATATTTCCACTTAAGTGCAGTCATTAGACAACGAGCGCTGTTTCCTCTTCCTCTCCCCTCTTTCTACCTTAAAGGAAAACGTCACAGAGATCGCAAGAAGTTTCGTACATAACGCCATATAGAAATGTTTACGTAACAAAACACTCCTTTCACCAACGACCTCCGCCACCTCCGTACGAGCCGCCGTATGAGCCGCCTCCGTAACCGCCATCGTAGCGACCGCGCTTTGAAGCACCACCGCCGCCACGCTCATCGTAACTTCTCTTACCGCTGTATCTGCTGAAAAAAGAGTTTAATGAATAATGTTTGATCGGAAATACAAAACTTCGTCTCATTCAAAAAGCTTACGATGAAATGTCCGAAATAGAGATGCACAACGAGCGTGATATAACAATCTGAAATTCAAATCAACAATGGTCGAGATGGGTCCGCGCGGGGACGCTGCACAACCCGAGAGGGATCAATTCTCGCCGCACCCCGTATGTTACGATAACGCAACAATCAATTCCTACAAAGTAGTTCACTTAAAGTAAAGATGCCGCAAAAAGCCGACCACCCACCAGTTCGACATCAACGATACCACAATATCACTTGAATATCGGCGGAAAGGGCAACAGGGACTTCTCCCAATTTCAGTAAATCAAAAAACATTAGTATTAGTTCGTTGCTGCATTTATTCCACATCAAATAATCATCTCAATTAAAAGAGAAGTTCATCAAGTGAATGTACAAGACGACAAAAAATTGGCCGAGGCACTTTAATTTGACAACTAAGAACGTAAAAGTGCGAACCTTCTGCCGGTACTGCGTCCACTGCTTCTGTCGGCCAGCTCCACTAACTCAGGGGGAACAACCTGATTCGCCTCTTCCATCACTTTGATCAAATCGCGAGCCTTTGGCGCATTACTTGGCGTAAAGAACGTATAAGCGGTACCCTATAATTTTAGTCGTATATTTGCTTTTAATGCCCACGAGCAATTTTTATAAGAAATGACCAGTACTACTGAGTCAAATACATTCTGTATAAAGGTGACTATGAAGTGCTGTCAAAATAGCCGACACTGGACTGCCATCCGGAGTGGCCGATTCGAACCTCCGACCACAAAAACCAATCCTGAGCTGACGATATTAGAATTAAAAGGAGATCTATTTATTGATGGATCCTCCTCATTTTCATCTCATCAAGATATATTTTTCTTCCACAAAATTTCAATCAGCTCTTTAGGAAAATCTCTCTTTTCACTAAGAAAATGCCAATATCTGCCTTACTCCATTTCAGTCTACGAAACTTCTCTCCATCGAAATTGCACTTTATCTTTCTCGGCTAAACAATTTTGCCTTGAATGCTTTTGCTTTCCTTCCTCTCTAGCTGCGCTGTAAATCGTTAAGGCTTCTCGAAATGCGAATTACTCCAACCTCGTTGCCATTACCCACGAAAGTCAACTAGTCCGGTGGCTAAAAAAGACAAAATAAAGTGACCTTTTTCTCGCAACGGGCAGTACGTCCGATACGATGCACATAATCCTCCGAATTGTTCGGATAGTCGTAATTGATAACGAATTTTATATCATCCACATCTACAATCACAACATATTGATGCAAATCTTGTGAAGAAATACTCGCAACATGGGTAAACATCTAGCACTAATATCCATACGGAGCTGGACGCAGTTGTGGCGATGCAATCATAACATCAACCAGCAGAGGACAGCTTCATCAAAACTTTAATGCCGAAAGCTACCAATGCTATATCTTAACTCAACGATACTCCTAATATGATCAACAACTGCCATCCAGTGGTCAAGGCACACATTTCCCATGAAACGTATCGAGGAAACAATCTGTGCACCTCTACACTGCAGCGAATATATAGAGATATATAGGCGTGACCATCGAGACTAGATGCACTGCATACCATCCCCAAACCTCCCACTGCAAAGTCCAATAATTATAATCATCACGTTGCATGGAATATTCGCTGCTTGCACGCAGTTTTGTCGCGAAACCCTCCCCTTTCCCACCTTCTACTTCCCCTGCCGGTAGGAATCCACATAGCTGTAGTACATAAGCATATACGTGTTTCAAATTACTTGAGTGGGAACGAAGACATTTCCTCGGTACTTCCATTATTGCATCTCCCTCCTCCTTTTGACCAGAATTCCAAACGCCATCCCAATTCTCGTTTGGCACACTCCAAACGAGCAACCAGTCAGCGCTGCCTAACCTAAACAGCTACAAAACCATGCCACCTCTAGTCCTTCGGCATCGCTGTACTAACCAGGTTCATGGTTAACGCTTCCAGTGACGTTCCTATCCCCAATGTCCGAAGAAATAAACTCCGAGCAACTTTTCGGCAACCGGAACTTGCACCAAACCGCCTTCGCTATACCCTCCGTTTCCTGGATGTGAAAGAGCATGGCACGTTCAGATGATTCATCCGGAAGATCCCAGCAACTTTCAAATAGGCATCAGAATCTGTGGCGAGTCCTCGAACGTAAAGGTACCAAAGACAAACTTTGAAGTGCTCGAAAACTTTGGGTCTATTAGTTGGGCAACTTATTCATTCTACCTGCTAAGCTTTAGAAACTCAGCTTTGAATTATACATATGTCAAAAATCACGCTTGCAGAAACCTTTTTGACCTCCCTGAGTCTGGGTTAATCGCTGTTCTTGAAGAGACCTGGCTAGTGCTCGGCCTCCACTCCTCTTCCAATAAAAATAAAAGAGCTCAAGCTTTTTAATACGCACTACTAGTAATCTAGTGTCTGCAATCCAGAGTGGTGAAAGTTCATTGCAACCTAGCAGCCCTCTAAGAGGAAAGCACCGACCCATCCGAGTCGACAACAAAAAGTCTGCTGTTCATCCACCGTTACCTAGCCATCAGAACTTCCATTCAGAACAAAAAATCATCTTCAAAGCATCCCTCATTGCAAAATTTGGGAACACACTAAAGTACAAAAAACCACTGGATCAAATCCTTGTAGGGTCCATGTCTATGAGATGGGTTCTTTCTCTAAATTTTCTGCAAACTTATTCCTGCATTGCACGACGCTTCCAAATCTTGGAAGCGGGTCACCTTTCAGCTTTTGAGAACGGATAAGGTGTGACTGGGAGAGTGGAGAGGTGGAATGGATAGTGATCGTATCCAACCCAATAGAAAACGTTCAACTATCCAGCGTTTTTCTTCCTCTTAATTGGCTAACACTGCTCACAATTCCTCCTAAACCACCAATATCAATTATTTCCTCGTCATATTTCCTGAAAAACAGCACAACGGACGCAATGAAAACAGAAACGATGCCAACACAGAATGTGGAATAGGTACGGACATTTAGAGCCGCACATTTTCCCATCTTTCGTTTTCTTTAGGAAAGCAGCGGCGACCCGACTGCATTGGCTGTTCATCGATGCGACTGCCACCAAAGCTACACATAACTACTCCATGTCAGCTGTCAATTGGTGCAGGTGATATACCGCATGGACCATAACCCCATACTTCCCGATCACAGAATACTGCGAAGACAATAAAAGAAGATAAGGATGACAATGAATTCGTTCATACGCACCTTAGTGACGTCGAAGCACGCAAGAGGGGGATGTTGCAGAGAACAACGTCGAATACTTTCTTCATGGTAATGTGTCGCCGCGTGTGCTTCTTCGTGCAGTGCGTAGGATATAAGCACCATCTGGGTGACGTCGAGAGCAGCCAAGCGCGATCACTGGCCACGAATCAACTTCCACCCTCCTCGTGCCTATCCACACTTGCACCTCACCATCAATTCAGCCCTCTACATCCGCTACATGCCATCAAGCTTCTAAGGAGAGAGTTGTACACCCGTTACTTCCTTCAACTGATTTCATTTTTGCACAAGCCCGATAATCCGGATGGAAGCATTTTTCCCGAATAAATAGCCTGTAAAAATGAATGATAATCGGTCCACTACCAACTACTTAGCATTCTCTACCTCTCCCGAAATTCTCCTTCCTCAATGAAATGGCGCCTAAAACCTTGCTCAAAGCGAAGGACGAGAGCTGAACGTCATTCGATAAGACACGATTATGCACACGCAGCTAATCGCTACCGTATCGATGAGCCGCACACCTGCGACTCAGTGCGCCACACCTGTTGTGTGCAGACTTTCAATTAACAGGTGACAACACGGTGTTGCAGTTTCGTATCCGGACACTGTCTCTGCATCAAAACTACATATATCCCCATTGCTAATTATGTGCTCGCCATGAAACATCAATGGCCATCCGATAGGGCCATTCATTCATATAAAGTGCTCTCTGTTCTAGTTGCCGTCTCAAGTTTCGCTCTTACGCTGCCGTTGGAAATTCACATCTGAAAACAATACAAAAATAATATCCGATTTCCGCAAGAAATAAGGGAGCAAATCTTTTTCAGTCGCTTTATACCTCACTACAATTATCGTCTGAAAGAAAAACAACAGCGTAAGCGAAATGCGACGGCTTGAGTTGAATTTCCCACCGGAAGTACGACTTACAGCTTGGAAGCTTGAAAGTGTGCTCGACGTCATATGTGCGAATGGAATGCAAGCATGTTACAAGAGATATACTCTGAGATAACATTTTATTTGGCGATTCCTGCACAGAAAAAAAAGAAACTTCAGAAGACCACGCGACGAGAAAGCAATCGACTTACCCAATCCTCGAGCAGCTACATCCGTCGCCAACAGAATCGGCGTCTTACCCGATTTGAATTCTGAAAGAGTGGTGAATGAGTGTTAACCTCGGTGGTCTATCATAAGCCAACTCCATCACATAGCTTCTCGCATCGTTTACGAGAGCATTAAACAAACAGCACACACCTACAAATGCAGACGCATCACCATCCACAAAAATTTAATTGTGGTTGCCGTTGCGAACAGAAAAGCCATCCGGTTTCCTGTGTAAATCAAAACAACCGTCAATTTATGGCCGTTTTCATGAACGCAGCCTTGAAATAGGCCTCAGAAAGAATCTCAACGGCCAACACTACATCAAGTTCGACAACACATAAGGCGTCATCCTCCGTTTCAATACTTCCCTTTCTTTCTTACTGACTCATCAACAATTTAAAGCAAAAACTATTCAACAAAGTCCTGTGGTCCGATTAAGCCATCACAAGACGACCCTCGCCCGGCATGGATAAGTCGATGATGTGAACTCGCATATGCGGCTGACTATACACTGGATACTCATGCAACGCGAGCCCCATCTCACCATATTCTGTGATAGTAGGAGAAAAAACGAAGATACCTGAAAGCACCCAGTCACGCTCTCCCTGATTCTTGTCACCATGAATGCACAACGTCGGCCAACCATCTCGCCTCATTGAGCGCGTCAGATCATCCGCTTTGCGTTTCGTCTCCACGAAGACGAGGGTCTTGCACTCGGGCTGAAATTAATTACCACTAGGATCCCTCCACCTCCTTTTAGAATCAACTTAAACTACTGCCCTCTCCCTCTCAACACCTCTAAACCATAAGTTTCGCTCATTACGTCCGACCAGCACTTAATGCTAAACCAACGGCACCGCAACCCTCATGGCTAACCGTTGCACGATCATCGCCATTAATTTGGAGTCTCTAACATGTCTGCCCCACCCTGCATAGCTCATCAATGTGACGAATCCCGAACGACTTACCTCTCTCGATCAATAACTGACCGTGAACCGAAAGAAATGGTGGGTGTTTGCTGCATGGTTTTTCCCAACAATCATCGCTTCATCGAAGCTATGCAAAGATAAGGAATATGCAGCACTATCCGGGCATCCCGAAGGCGCCACACAGATGCACGTTTTTTGGTACGGCAGACCGGACTCGCACTCTAGATTAGAGGTCCGATGCTCTGCAAGCACAGCGCGATCGCTTCCAAAGAAAGCAAACACGCTGCACCACGTACCAATAGTTGCCACTTTTACGTTCTCCAGCCTGTCGAAGTCAACTTGTTTAAATCCCACTACAGTCCAGTAACATAAAGCTGAATGAACTCGAAGAATGATAGAAATATTCCAGGCAATTCTGAATCCCTAGAAAATCAAGGAATTTACGTCGTCTAAAACAAATAAAGTGAACGCTCCCTCATTTACAATTAGAACTAGTTACTAAAAAAGCGTGAACAAAGCCGGATCGATGAAGCATGTACCTGATTCATGATGTCTGTGAGCAGAGTCATCATTCTGCCTTGCTTTTGGTATTCCTCGACCACCTCTACCACCTGCGTGATGTTGTGATTGGCAGCCAACTCCAACGAGCCAACGTTCAGGAACGCATGATCGCTTTGGAAATCAGATGCCAATGCCCGTACCTCTTTTGGCCATGTCGCCGAAAACATCAACGTCTGACGATCTGGCTGCAACAATAAAATATTACGATCCACATTTCAAACTTACAACTGGCCTCCTCCTATAACGTCGCGCGACTGGAAAGAAAAGTAGAGTGCGTTTCCACGTGCAGTTCCGGTCAGCTTGTAAGTGAAGCATGCATCCCTCACAACTACAAAGAACGACTGCTGGTATAAAAACAAAAGTAAGTCTAGTAAGCTGGTTACGCCCGAAAAGTATAGAAGGCCTTTCGTCACTACCACATTCAAAAACCACCAACTTACGCGTATCTGAGAGACAATCTTGCGGATCTGTGGCTCGAAACCCATGTCAAGCATGCGATCCGCTTCATCCAAAACCAAATAGCTGCACCTGCGCAGATTCGTCGTGCCACTCTCCAGGAAGTCCAGAAGACGGCCCGGTGTTGCTATGGCAACATCAACTCCTTAAACATGATCAGTGATTTTTGCAACTAATCACAGTTATCCTAAACGCACACGGCTCCCTCTGCTGAGCATATGTTTCCTCTGTGTATTTCCCCCTAAAACGCCCTGCCCTAAACAATACACAAAAAGTCACGTTTAGGATTGGAAAGGGATTTGCTTTTAGCTCGATAATAAATCCAGCTTCTATTCGCAAACAATAAGTGAGCAATCCAAATTAATAATGTCACTCAGAGAATTTATTCAGACACATTGGTGAGTGAATAAAAACTTCAAAGTTGGATGCTTTTTGCGCCATAAGGGAAGACCGATGAACGCATTTTTGTGATATCGGCGGCAATGGCGCCAGATATGCCTCAAGCAAGCAGTTTAAAGACCCATCCTTTCAAAAAGAATATGATCTCGCATAATACCCGACTTCCTGCGATCGGTATCCAACATGGATGACAAACAAATAGCGATGATTCGTGCCATCTATTAAAGAAACTTCTGTATCAGCACCAACCTTGCTCATACCTGTAATTTTTAAACTTTCGGTTAAGCAACAGCCGCATATACTGGAAGTACCTTACTAGCACTGCATCGTTTCTTCACGGAGAAGTAACCCACACGCATTTATTTGATTAAAAACCGGTTTCCAACGCCAGACGAGAACCAAACGCAAATGCACCAAAGAAGGAAGTGCCCCTCTACGAATTAAAACGTTCAAAATGATAAACGCACCTCTCTCAAGGTCACGGGCCTGTGAACCTCTCGCTGCGCCTCCAAAAAGGCACGTTACCGACAATCCCATCGCCTTGCAGTACTCCCTCGATACTTCTTGCACTTGCTGTGCGAGCTCTCTCGTCGGCAGTAATACAAGTACCGATGGACCCTCTCCTCTACCACGTGGTGGCTGCTTCGTCGTGTGAATTATACCCGGAAGAATGAACTGAAACACTCAAATCATCGGTACAGAAAAGTGAACTTAGTGCAACGCAGTGCATCATACCATTGCTTAACAAAGCTATAAAAGGCGACCACAGAGAAGCAGATGCACATTTGAGAGTTGAAAATGGCCACGATGTTCCTCTAGCCCTAACCATATGCTCAAAAAGTTTCAGGAGTAACTCGGAATCCTGACACTTGCACTCTACCCAACGATCCCAAATCAGCAAACAATTACACCTCAATAACAACGCATCACTGCTTTTAATAAGCAACCTTTACAGCTATAAATCAACGTAGCGCTCTGCTAAGCAAACCATTGTCGATCACGAAGACTTACCGCCAATGTCTTTCCGGAACCGGTTTTGGCGATTGATACGATGTCTCTACCACTCGATGCAATTGGCCAAGAAATCGACTGGATAATCGTTGGTCTTTCGAAACTCGAATAAAGCATATTAACGAGCACTTCTGGGAAGCCCGATTCGTTGAATTCGAATACCGGACGCGGCACATCGCGGCCTTGCACCGTCACCTGATTTTCTTGCATCCATCTGTCCACTTCGAACTGAAACCAACCGAGATTTGGTACAATATTTGCCCAGTATCCGTGCATTTTCCTGCCCTCTGTATGTATTAAAAACTGAAAACTAAAAATGAATCAACAAGTACCACACAACGTCATCTATGTTCCTCAGCACAGTCGATCGCAAGATATAGAACTTTCCCATGCCTCGGACGCCGCATATATTAAGAATGCAACGGGATTCAGATCGCAACGATCCTTAAGTGGAAATTAAATAGCATGAACCGCCTGCGCTCCGGTTCTACAGCGTTTTTTTTGCAGCTGTGGTCTTGTACATAGAATTTTCCCTTCAAGCTATAATCTCCGCCGAACTCACTGTACCCGTTGGCTTGTCACCACTTCGGTCACTTCGTTTGCAAATCAAAATAGCATCAAAAATTCAAGCAGCCGCCTAGGAAGCGAAGATTATATACGTGACGGCAACTAACAACTTTGCTTTTATTAATCTAGCGCATCCAGAACATAAACAGCTCAAGAGAGGAAAGCGTTTTGGAAAGGGCGAAATTCCCGCAAATTCAGTTGAAACCTAAAGATCCCACTAACACATAAAGGAAGTACCATCGTCAACTAACGAATAAAACTCCGTCTCCGATTAAAAAAGTTCGGGAACACAAAAACTCAGTTCGTTTCATGGTACAATGCTACTAACTGGGAGAGGTTAAAAACACAACTAGTTCTTAATCTTTCACCCCTCACTTACAACGAATTACGTTTGGTGTTTGTCGTCAGGATAATGCCTCGAGAACACAAACATTCAAAAAGCGACCGTCTGCACGACAATTCCTATCGGCGGTATGTCAGCCCACACGCAATTTAACACAAACGCATGGTTCCTAACCGCCAATCACTCACCAGGAAAATACCAATAATCTGGCCTCACTTCATACGCAACCAAAACGTGGCCAACGCCAAAGCGTCATATTGTCCAACATTAACAGCTCCAACTCCAGATAATGAATAAATAAGTAAATAAATGAACAAACGAACAAATGGGTAAAGAAATAAACAGATAAATAAATAAAAACCATGTCGAATTAAATTCACACCTGGCTTCTTTGTGCCACAACCGGGAGTTCGTGGTAGAAATTCTTCTCGATTTGTTTCAGATCCTGTGAGCGCCAATCGATTTCACGAAGACCACGTCCCGCCATTTGGTCCCGACCTAATAAAAAAAACGAATCAATGACCAAAAATAAATGAACGTTTTCTTAACTCTGCACTACATATACTCCACCAGATTCTATCATGTACCCTCTAAAATACTATTTAAACAGTTGTCAAAGAAATCAAATCACAGGTAACACCCCAGGGTGATTTCATCCACAACAGCTGATCATAAAACTAGCCGCATTCATATTATGTACGGTTCGGAGATATTTCTATTCTAGAATACGTCTAAAAGGGGTTAACAAATGAAAACATTTGAAACACCGACGAGAAACAAACACGACGAATTAATCCCCTTTCTGAAAAGCTGTTATTTTAGTGATCAAGTGTTCCCCCTTCCTCTCACCGTCACCTCAAAATACGCGTTTTAAGAAATGTTGAAGTTTTCTGCCTCATCTCACTAACCTCCTCTCCTCCACCGTCTTCACGAACAAGCGGTTTTCCAGCATTACGGGCGCTACATGGCGTTCTTGCAAACATTTTAAGGTATGCGAACTACACCAAAAACCTCCATCAGAAACGTTGTGATGGAACTTCCCATAGAAGCTATATCACTGCTCAGGAATTATAGTCATTTCAGAATAAAAAATGAGGCTTTCACAGTTAAAACTCTAAAGGGAGTTAAGGGAGAACTGAGCTGTCAACTGAATATGTTACAAGAATGCAGCCAACGTGCAAAAAAAAGGTGTAATACCTCCACCGGCAGGTCCATTGCGACTACCGAAACCACCACCCGCTCGACCACCATAACCTCCAAATCCACCGCCACCTCGTCCGCCACTGCCGTATCCGCCACCATAACCGCCTCCACTTCGATAACCCCTATCGTCGCTGCAAAGAACAAAGCTTATCACAAACAACTTCAAAGCCGTTCAGCACTTTTGCGGTCCAGCCCTACTACCGTGCTCACTTCTTCCACTGACACCTGTAAAACTCTATGTGCTAACTTTTAATTCGTTACGCTACTATCAAAGAGCCAAATCTATGCGTGTATCGCGAGAAAGCTTTGCACGTCTCACCACACCACTGCCTAAGTCAATACTGCAATAAAACCTTACAAAAGATTTGTATCCACTAAAATAAGAAGAAACTTATTACCAATCTATGAGACTGTAATTCGTTTATTTCTTCGCATGCCTATTATTGCGCATGATAATAAAAAAAGATATGAACATAAGGTGATATGTATCATATTGCTGTCGTTCAGGTCATATTTAACCAGCACATCTCCACAAATGCCTGCATTAATTTGAATTTCAAATGGACTTGATTTTTGTACAACAGTCTACTATCAAACTTCGGCCACATAAAAGACACGACGCTAGCGAAATCTGTTGACGCAACAATTTAGCGCTTCATGGAACCATACAAAGCGCTGAAAACTTCGTATGGATAGATACAGCGCGTGCTTCTATCATTAAAGCAAAAAGCGGGAGCCTTTGTTACAATATTATTTCATTTCCTGTCGAAATTACACAGGTTTATCTCAATTAATTTCGGCTGTAGGTTAGACGTGGTTTCCATTTAAGCGACTCGCTTTAAGTAAAGCGGGACAAATGGCACAATGTCGGTCTCTTCAGTTGCGGTAAGACGTGCCGAAAAGTGCTAGCCGGACCAGAGGACTGGATATTAAGAAATGAGAGAGGCTGAAGTGGGAGGTTTCAATTTCTACTCTTTACTAAATTCATCTATGCTGTAAATGATAAAGAAAAACATCAAAATTAATGAGAAAGGCATCGCGTCCATCGAAAACTATTACATACCACAATAAGGTCATCTACTGAATAGGAAAACATCCACTGGCACGCGTATAGTTAGTTAAACGGATTTCAAAGCAGCACCATGTCTTCAGGTCGAAAAATGTCACAACACACCTTATGCACATCTGCTAGGACTTATACATGCTCCTAGGATAATTAACGCCTCGGGGCGTTGCATGTGCTATGCATTACGACCACCCTATCTCAACACGGCAAATTTAATTATTCAATCCTCTTCTACGGCCTCGCCACTGGAATAAGTCATCGCGTCAGGGCAAGTATTTAAAGATAGGCATACCCACACTCACCTCCTGAACGGCGTAACTGTAGAAGGCAAACATTGCGAAACTGTATAACAGCAATAGCAACCCCTCTTCCTCCCAACAACGTAGAAGACCGTTCAAAAGAGAAAAATGAATTATGCTCACTATCGACTATCACGGCCACTTCGCATTTTTTGCAGTGTCACTTGATGATAGACTGTCTTCTGATCACCCAACGGTTGTCTATCCTTCGAGATATTCTTTTCCTTCAACACCGATGATGCCTCTGCTGGAGTCGACCCCACACAGAAACGCTGAAAAATATGTCCAACGCTCGACGGCGTTCGTAATGGTGATGGTGATTTAATCGACAAGGACAGTCGTGAGACGCCCTCAACAAGAATCCGACTAAACATCAAAGAAAAAACTCGAGGTCGAACCGCACCACCTCAACCCCAACTACCACAACTACCTCAACTTTCGAAAACAACGAAAACGTAAAACAAATTTTGGGCACACCAAAAGTGCACGTCACGGATGCATAATCGATTGACGGATCAACTTGCCAACGAAGTGATACATCACTAAGTTTGATCTTTGTTCTTGAGCTTCAGCTAAAAAATATTTGCAATTGAGAAATAAAGAAGATAATGGAGAAGAATGAAGAAGGTGATCCCCAACCAGAACCCTCAAAAAATTTGAATTTTTATGGTTTTAATTATTGATATTTTCACAACAATGCACCACATCGTCAAATGTTTATTGATTCTCATTCCCTTCGAGACACTAAGGAAAATGCGCCAAAAGAAGTTCGCTGTTGCAGCACAAAACCCGATTAAGCGAACAAATACGAAAGACTCAGCTTGCCAAATTTGGACGAAGCTGATGAGCGATTTGCAAAGTGTTCATTGTTACTACGGAGAAAAGATCAAGCGATCTCGTTGCCTTAATTTCTAGCTACCTCTGGCAGCAGCTTACATTTATCATCGGCAGAATAGCTGATGCATAACCTATAAGTTGCAATCAACGTATAGTATCAACGCCCTCTTATACTTATTTCCACCCGCTCCGAATCGATAGTTAAAAGATCGCAACGAAGGAACCACCTTGTAGCTTGACAAAGTTGAATAATAAAGGTAGACAACTTGTGGATAATAAGCAAAAACGAATGCTCATTTCGATGATTTCTTTTGCAAACTCCCGATGCGCAAATTGCAATTTACAATTGCAACAAATTGCAAAATGCGCCAACACGAACCTTGGAATTGCGACGCGACGAACCTGAAGTCCATCACGTTGCACGATTCCGAAAAAAGCCTGCCATAGTACAAGCTATACCAAGTGGATGCAACAATTTCCCATATATACCACCCATCGCAGTCTGGCAGTAAGCTCTTTCCTGGTCGACATATCGTAACACCTCGGATGAGATCAATTTTGCAAAGGATTATTCACCTTCGTCTCTCCGTCTGATGAGTCGCCCATAATCTTCCAGTCGAATACATCGGTGTGAACTCAGTGATGACGCTTCCCGATTAAAGCGCGTAAACAAACTTTCAATATGAAGACCGCCAACAATAATGCAACCAAAAGTGTAGTATAAACATTTACTTTAATAACCGATCTAACGACAGACTTCCAACATGGAACGATCAGACATTTAGCATTAGCACTGCTTTCGTAATACAGGCCATCAGTTCCATCGATCACTGCAGATCAATCATTGAGATCATTAAACATAACTCTACTTACCTATAAGAGGTGCAGAAGGGCTCTCGACAAGGCAACATTAGTAGGCAACAAATTGAATTCACCACTGCATGACAAATAAAATATACAATTGAACACTTGTTACAAATTACTACAATTACAGAACATGAAATTCCTCGCTGGAAACAAACGACCCCTCATCAGAAGTTCCCCTCCGAGAATAAAGAACCCCTCATCGAAGGTTTCTTTCCGAGGATAAAAACTAAGAAGTCCCTCTACGAGAAAAAAGGACCTTTCCTCATGTTTCTTTTAGGTGAAAAGGAGCTCAAACGTAAGTATGCGCTTTGCTTTTACTGTACTTCTTGCAAGCTAGTCGAAATCACCGAACGGGGAACTTTGTTTGCATTAGCTAAAGCCTATTAGTGAACCACTATCACGAATATAAAGCAATTAAAGAGCAATGCTTCATTACAGAGGAATACACTAACTCCCAATATTGTATCAGTTGGCTTCAACCCAAGACCGATTCGAATCGCAGTCATTTGCCATCCACAATTTACAGTTATTCTAAACGATATCAATTCAAGATGAAGCCAATTCCCCACTCAGATCAGTCATCAGCGCCAATGACCGATGCTGCAATGAATGGAATTAAGGAATACTTCCTACAGCCTCAGCTCGAGCCTCAAATACAGCCCTTCAGTTATGGAGTGGCAGGAGCTTCAAATCCATCTATCCAAGTGAAGCCCCCCGCCGCACCCCTCTACTCCCAATGGCACTGTGAGAGCATTCGAATCAACTGTAGATGATGTGCGCTATTCAGCTTTCAACAGCGTGTTAACGAATAATAGCAGAAAAACGAAAACAATGAGGTCCCGACGGAATAGATTTCAAACGAAATATTTCACACAAAATTAGCGTGGTTGCATGAATGCACAATGGTTCGTTCCTAATATGCTCTGAAGGATCCCTTTAAAGATGAAAAGGAATGAAAAGAAGGAAGAGAGGATCTAACGCTCAGGGCATTTACCCTTTTTCTCTCCTATTCACCTCTTTCCCATTTTCGACATCAAATGTCTATTCGCCTAAAGTAGCTCTGCGAACGTTTGCTGTTCATGTTCACATTTATGTTCTCTCACCTCGGGAAATTAAAATAAATACAACACATTTGTATTCCCCCTCCACCTCAATATATTTCTTTTGAAATAAAAACTCCACGTCTACAACCTTAATTCGAAATTATATGGTACTTCGCATCCAGAATTTCCTGAAAATCAATCATTTTCCTCCTTCCCTCACAAAAAAGACACATATATTCACAAACTTAAAGAAAAATAACGAAAAAAAAACTGAAAACAATCATCAAAATGCTGCAAGAAACAAGCCAATAAAATAAGAATGCACATAATGCAACATACAAACGAATCAATCGTTTTTGCATATTTCTCGTATATCACTATAACCAATGCCGATCACAAGCGGAGAAATCAAACTCCTGAAATGAGATAAGAACATATCATTCGCAATGACTGCAAAGTTTCTAATCGTAAATGATTTTTCATTTACATTCCATCAAAAGAAATGCTTTCAGAGACCCCCATCAACGATCCGTCATCAACAATTAGAATATATCTTGAATACAACTAAGTGAGAAAATGCGCCCCCGATAATCGCTACGGTATGCGCTTTTTGCGGCACTCCTCATTAGACCAACTGATTGCACTCATATTCAATAAACTATCAATTATAATTATAGTCAAAAAATGACTAAAGCTGTATGGTATTCACGAACGCTAGTGCTTGAGAAACTAATGCCTTCTAATTACACAGGCTTAATGAAATTCCCGACCAACATGCAGAGCGGAGCTGGAGGGGGGAGGGGTGGGGGTGGTGGCTTCTAGCCTCAGATGCTTCTCCTGTGATTACGATACAATCTAAGCTTTACTGTTCTGCCCAGTGGATCAACCGATCTCATAAATTATCAAACAGTTTCTAAATTAACGGACTTATTTGAAAGTTGATCTCGATCAACCACAACGTATTTAACATCCATCGATTATCCGGTTTCTATGGTTAATGAGTCAAAGGTGTTCAGCAGAAAAACAAAGACGCAGATAAACAAACAGGCGGACGGATAAACACCTATATGAACGAGAGTCAGCCAAGATGAGTACTACTCATAGAAGTTTCCAAACTTTTTCGGAGCATGCAAAAGTTCGTTTGTGAGCCGTGTCAGAATGCTTGCAGAAAAAAGTGCCCTGTAAACTTCAGAATAACTGTGAAAGTTAATAATAAATGGTGCCAAAAACGATCGATAGGAATGAAATTGCACGATGGAAGCCATCCTATGCTTTATGTTGCACCTGTCGGCCCCAACAGATACAGACAAGGAAGTAACAAGCGGACAAACAAACAACAGACGGACAGACGAGTAATAGATGGATCGATAAATATGTGTATCACATACATACGGATAGACACTGTGTCGCCTAGAGGTACCTGTTGCAAAAACATCGAAGAGATCATAAGACTCCTTGCGATTGGCGGAACTATATTCACCAGCTAAACTCCCTTCACCGACAGCTTGCACTGCCCTTCACCGAATGCAGCCTTTTGACGTGATATTACTGCTGAATGAGGGAAGCTGCACACAGTGTGTTAACATAATAACCCTGCACATGAGATCAACTCTTGAACTGTAATTTCATATATGTCAAGGAGATCATAACAATCCTTGCCAACCACTCGCATATATATATATATATATATATATATATATATATATATATATATATATATATATATATATATATATATATATATATATATATATATATATATATATATATACTTACGCGTGTTTTATTGCAGGAGCAATGTCTATTCAACAACCCATCTAAAGGACGTTTTTAATTTTTAGATGGAAGAAGGAATTACTGAAGGGAAGGTCCTCTTCCCAAAATTTTAAAGGGATGTGCCCATTTTAGGAAGAAGGATAGAGGTTTCAAGGTCTCACGTCAATGAGGGCACCAAATGAAATCAAATGCTCACCTCAGCATGCCAATCAACAGGGTCGCTCCACTGTTCATCACGCCTCCTCTCACTCTCCCATGGAATACCCTCAACCTGGATTCTACCCGATCGCTCATCGCCCATATCCGCTTCTCCACTGAAGGTCGTTCTCCTTAGTAGCAAATCCCTTCTTTCATGGTAAGCTGCATCATGAATGCGTCTTTCATAACGCGGTGGCGATGGAAGACGCGTTCCTCTTCTCGGTGGTCCAAGTGGTCCATTCCAAACGCCGCCGCCACTTCGCGAACTGCCAGCTGCGTCTGCTAACTGCACATCATCGAACAGATGCCTACGAGGCATTCGCCTATGCTGCACCATTAACCTTGTGGATGGCTCATCTTCCATCATCCGCCAACGTTCGTCACGTGCATATCTGTAAACACAGCGAAATACATAAGTCGAATGATAAGGATGCACTAAACAATCTCACTGCGGCCAAACCAAACAATTTTACGGCAAATTTATCTGTCTACCTGTTTAAGGTTTTAGCACCTCTCACTAGTGCTGTACTAGGCCTTAATAACCTATCAAGCCACATACGATACACTTAAGGGTGTAGGAGAGCACTCCCTCTCTGCCAATATTTTCTGACTAAAACAGGAGAATTTTCCCTTCAAATATTAATGAATTTATTCAGAAACTTCGATATTTGAGAAAAAAGCAAAAAAAAGTGCTTTGAAACAAAAATTTTACTTTTTGTTTCGTGTGAAAGCCCTATCACCTCATTATGAAAACGATTCTCACTTAGGAATGTCCATTCGATAAAGTCAGTGACCCCGTTCCCCTCCAAAATTTGAGAGTATGATAAACTAATACATATAAAGGAAAACGACGATCGCCCTACCACTTCTCTCTCCTCGTTTAAACACAAATAGATCCAAACTGAAACCAATTATTTACGTTCTGCTGGTAATTTACCTGCGGTGCTCTAACGTTAGTCCGGCTCTGAAACCTTCGATCTTTTCACAGTGTATTGTAATTCGAAACAGTGCACTGAGGTATAATGAAAACGCAGCATCACGACACCTACGTGTGACTCCAATGAAAGCTATTCAGATGGGAAATGAGCTTATATCTACCATCACGAAGCTGTAAAAATGCTGTGCACCTCCCGCCACTATACCTGCAGGTACTCGCACTATACATATGTTAATTAAGCGAAAATACCTTCGTGTTTCCTCTTCCAAAGTGAGGCGATTGAGCTCGGATTCATCACGGCCTCTTAGATATCTTGGAGGAGCATCGTCGCTGGAAGCAAATCGGTCACATTCACTTCGCCATGATGCCTCGTTCCGTCGCGACCATGACCGTTCGCTCTCAAAACATTCCCGATGACAGAGTTGCATTTAATTGAAAGCAAACTCTTGCTATGATTTTCACTTAAAGCCGCTTGAACAAATAAAAAAAGCGTACTACGCCAACAACCCAGCTGGGAAAAAATTCGAGGGAACGGGCCATTAGAGAAGGCACTCGTCGTCACTGTTATCTCAAGTGCCACTCTAAATTATTATTTGAACAGCCCTTCCGTGATATCCACGATCGACGACCGCGGATTTGGAATTCTATAGCAGCAGAGATGGCCATCATCGCTGCGCCCATCGCCTCTAATTACACCGTCTTACTATGCGACTCATATAATATTTTTGGCATATTATTTCGTCTAATGCAGTTTGACCATTTCACAGATTTACGATTGCGAGTTTTGATATTTCACGATTGCGATAGTTTTGCAAGGTTCAATATGCGGAATTTATCTTGATCGAATAAACTTTAGCTCTGTTATTAAAACTAGGCTTGGAAACCTACTTAACTGATCGAGTAAGAAGTGCAGAGTATATAAAAAAGAGACAGACCGGTTTAATGCTGGATTTCTTTGGCCCGTCCGCAATACTGATAATCTCTTCTTAACAGTGATACGTTCATCAAGAAGCGACAAAAGAACTCAACAGGAACAAATGCCTGGTCATTTTGTTACTTCTAGTTGCATCGTTCCGACTAAACAGTATTGCTAAAAAATCTGAAAGACCCCAATATGGTTCTCCTTAATACTGACGGCCTGCCAATTCGAGAACTTGCGAATAGGGAGAAATTTATTTCATTAAGTTTGATTATTGGCTATTTTCTCAAAGATAAAACAACGCAAATTTTTTAATAATGTGAAAAAAAAATCCGACGAGAAATTAATTCAGCCAAAAACTCTTAGAAATGTACTGCAACCATGGTCCAAGGAAAAGCCGTTTCCTTACTCCTCCCCCTCCTATTTTTATTAGCCATATAATGCCGCCCGTCCTTATGATACCCTCCCCCTCGCCGACAGAAAAAAACTGCTTCCATTCAAATTACCGAAAATAAAGGATGGGAGAATACCGTTACTATCTCAAGTTGTCGATTGCAGAAGGGATCATTCAAATATGCGAACACATTAGTTTCTGAGATTGCCGAACACGGAAGTGGGTCGCAATCACGACTACGCCACGAACGCATTTCCTCTTCCGTTTCGATCTTGCCTCTCAATGCCAACTCCGTTGCCTACAAATTTTTCATTTCTATTACGTCATCTAAATAAATGATTTTATGCTATAACAGACTGAAATTAAATGGTTTTATGCTGTAATAAAGTCAAACAGCTGCTTGTCGCAATATTAAAGCTTAATTAAATTATCCAACACCTCTTCCGCACTTCAAATATTCGCATTTCCCTGAAAAAGATTCGCTGTTGGCTAAAGTGAGGCAAAAAACACCCTTGTTTTGAAAAATCCGAATTTCAAAAGCTTAAAAGACCTTGAGCGTGATTATTATTTGGTCTACTCAACGCCCACTTTGCAACTGTACCCTTCTTCGCATTGCTTCCTTCGTCAGCAAAATCACTTTCAGATATGATATAGTATGCACTTATTAATTATTTCACATGGTCGTTCTTCGCAAAAAAGTCGCACATCGCCAAAAAGATCACTTTCTATAGCAACTACAATGCTTACCGATCGGTTATGCAATCTCCACTCAACATTTGAGTGCATCTTTATTGAATTCATAGAAAAAGCTCCAGCTCCGGAGCTACCCATAAATGCTTATACTCTCTGTTCAGCTGTATGACTGCTCGTATTGTCTTAATCAGCTCTTGACGGCAGTCTTTACGGCACATTGTAACATTTTATGCCAATCTCCATAAACATGGAGATCTAGGAAATGAAATAGACAAAAATGATACAAAATGATGCCGTCGTCGTTCTCTGGAAGACTCTCTTGAACGTGATCGATCATTACGGCATCCACTGCGACGATATATCGATGGAGAACGGGAACAACGAGGCGATAAACTAAAACAACAAAACAATCACTCAAAAAGGAGAGGTAAATTTTCCAGGTAAGTGATGCTAATCAAAGAGAATTTCGTATCTAAAACACTATTTCATGTACACTATGAATAATGAACACGTCTGAGGTGACAGTAAATTAAATATGAATAAATTAAATTAACCCATATAAATGAAATGAAATTGTGCTAAATTTGCTTAAATACTTAACTGCTTAATTATTAATCGCCAAAATATAAAATGAACTCAAATATACTGGATTAAAACTGTTGTCAAATGAAACAGTAAACATAATGCGAAAATTTTCGATACTAATACAGTAAAGAAATATTAATCACAAACAAGCAAACATTGAAAGCATTCTCTCATTTCAAAAAATCGCATCTTCCCTGCAATGAGACGCGTTTCTCGTGGAATGCCTAAACGAGCGCGCAGTCATCTTGTAAATTTTGCGCGCATGTTCTGGAACTTCTCTGCAGGGTCGGAGAAATCGTCGAAAGGGACAACGCAAATACTGAAGGTGACTCTGATATCAGTCTGAGGAGATGGAAGAGGGGGCAGCGGAAACAGCGCCTCGAAACCAAAATTTCACGTCAATGTCAAAAGTACTCATCACACATGAATCATTAGAAGTGATCTGCAAATCTCGCAAGCTCTCATGGATATGGCCTATAACTCTGACCACCTTATAGCCATCTGACTGTCACTTCTCTACAAAAGACAAAAAAAAGGTTTTGGTTATCATTGTTTCACTAACAGATAATCAAAGATACATTTCGTTAAACAACTGCCTAACAACATTAATAAACTAATTAAAACATCAAAAAGCTGCGAATGATGTTCCTCTCTAAAATGCAAGGAGCATTTTAAAAAATGTAAATGATAAACATATTTGGCAAAAATGAAAAAAAAACCCACCTGGCAAAAACAAACCTTTTAATAAAAATAAACCCAAACTAAAGCTAAAATAAACCCGCCGAAAATTAACCTTCTGTGCGAAAATGATCTCGGCACAGTGTGCTCGTCGGCAACTGCAGCCGATCTGCCCTCTTTGGTGAATTTCTCTACGCCTCTTCTCAACATTTCTTCAAAACTGGACGAAACCTGAAAATAACATGAAATGCGATAGACATGTGAGTTTGTCGAAAAACCGCTCTAAATACAAGTTAAGAGTGCATTAAACGGGTACTCGTCAAGAAGCGGTACCCTCGTCCTTCTCGCTCCCTCCCTCCCCCCCCCCCCCCCCAAATACGAAAAAAGCAAAACGAAACTTCAGAACCACCAAATAAGAAATACCAAAAAATATCACAGCATGTAAGATCCAAAAAAATTCTGCACTACAAGAGTAAATCATTTTCTCTTAATTGTCATTCTTTCGCTGAAGATAAAGCCATAAGGATATGATAATTTTGCGACCACAAACAAATACAGCAAATAATTCCATTCATTTTTGCATATTTAAAAATGAAATCTTCTCTAAGATTCTTCTAGATATTCCAATTAACGATAGCTGCATCCTGACACCTTGATATCCACCTGCTTGTAATTCGAGTTTTGTCTTACGCATCTTGACCTTCTTCCCACGTTTGCTCATCAACTTTCAAACTGCAATTCCTATAAACAAACCTGAATGATGCTAATTTAATAAATACGCATAAACAATCAAATAAAAGAAAATAAAAAACCCGTTAACCTTAGTAGCACTCTTTGTCGGATGTGCGAAACCAGTTGTTTCCCTTCTTTCTTCGTCTGCATACACTGCATTCTTTTTCATACTACCATCTGGTTGGTCGACTTCGATTTTTCTCGTAAGATGAGATTCACCACTCTTTGATGAGAGTTCAAGTGAAGGTGGCTTAGGTGGTGCGGATAACCTGAATACATTTTCACTCGCAGCGATCTGCGGAGGCGAATTTTTTACCTCCGATTCTAAGTATTCGCATTTATCTCGAATGTGCTCAGCTTCAGTTTCTAAACTTCCCTTCGTATCACCAAGTCTATTCTCTCTGCTCCTCGCATCATCAATTCGACTGACTTGAGGCGATGTTTCGCGAACCCTTTCCTTATTTATCACTGAATCTCGATCAATGCATTGTGACTTTCTCTGAGTCATTCGCTCGTTATCCACTGTTTTGCTTCTATCACGAATATCTCTTTCTAATATTCGCCTCTTGGCGTGTTCACTTCTCGATTCATCTTTACGTTTCATTGCCGTCTGCGACCTCTCATGTCTCATTCCACCGCTATCTCTTAGGGTTTTTATTGGAGAACTTCGACTGCGTCCTGAAAGCGAGGAGTCCTCATCTGTATGATCTCTCCACGACATATTTTTCTTGGCCGATGTCTTCGAAGTCGGAGCTAGTTGAGGGTTCTGAGATACCTCAAGTCTTAAAGCCTGAAAAATTTGCATGTTAAAAGATTATACTGAGTGGGATGATCATCGAAATGGTAGAGTCATGAAGAATAAATCACCCGGCCAGTAGTATATGCATTCTTTTCCACTTTAACTTTCTCCATGAAAAAGAAGCTCTAATTTCGTTAAATGGCGTATAATGTTTAGAATCTCAACAACGTCGATGATACTCAAGAAATGGCTGATTATTACTCATATTAATTTCTCATCCACCTGTACTTAACAATAACTGAAACAGACATAGTAAACTGTGCCCATTGTCATGAATTATAACTACCTTTAATAGCATACTCTATTCATTCAAAAAATGTATTTATTCATTTAATTTGCCGAATTTCATTAAAGCTCTTTCAGGCAACGATGCTTCGAGGCTGATATAACGGTCAATAAAGTTTTGATACCCCCTAATGCCAAACAAAACGAGCACAGACCTGAACTTTCTACCAATCAGGGAAGGAAAGAAGGGAGTGATTTGACTGCGACTGCAAAAGATTTCAGTTCTTTTCTCTCTTCCGTCATGAACGTTTGTGTCCTGGCTAAAACGTTCGGGTATTTTCATCAGGGATATAAACTAATAAATGTAAAGCAATGTAAAGTATTTGAACTCCGTCATGGCGCAAATGTCCTGCAGTGAGTTCGTTCTGCACGTGAGTAGTTGCATCTACTCAAAACACCTAAAAACGCTGAATTGTTCTTCTCCCAAATTCTATGCTTTCACGTCATAACTACGCAAATTATTAGCGGATAAGGAGACTCAATAACAACAACAAAATTGATAAGCATAAGAAACATAGGTAAACCGAATCTTGATGATTGTTTCTGTGGATAAGGCTCCAGTCAATCAACCTACTGCCCCACATTTCAACATTGAACTACTGCCATCTCAGCGCTCGAGTTCGCTTAACGTTTCTCTTCTATGAGTTTTCTATATAATACTGACACAGTGGATTTCAAAAGATGACGCTGGTCAAAATTCATAACAACTGAAAACATAACCTGGTTCACTTGTGATATTACCTATTAAAGCAATATCTGAAAACAAGGGGGGAAGGTGGAGTGAAAGGCTTCTTGTGATATAGTTGAAACGCCAATTACGATAGACATGCAATAACTTAGCACTACTAGTTACAGCATAAAACATCTCACTTTCGCAGTTGTCGTCGCTTTTGGCGTATTCCACTTGGCGAAGAATGCAGGTGGTTCAGGAGGCGGAGGGCACATGGTCGGTGACACTGCTCCTAAGCCGCCACCTCTCGCAGCGGATTTTTCAGCAAGTATTGGCGACTGCACTTGTGGCGTCGATGATGAAGTCGTTGGTGAATCACGTACTTCCGATGCTCCTAAGCAGTTTGCCTACTTAAGCAGATGATAAAGCTGCAAGTGGGAAAGTTTACCCGCAGGCAGAATTCCAACTGGTACATTATGACGGCACTCGCTCTTACAAGTGTTTTCTGTACACGCACCAAAAAATTGCAAAAAAAGAAAGGTATTTCCTCAACAAAAAATTTACCCTTCAGAGGCCGAGAATCATTCACTAAACGATTGGCACTGCCACTGTTATCACTCGGTGTCGAGGCTGCATTTAACGATATTGCGCTTCCATCATTTGATAGTGCTGCTAATTGTGCACGAAGACATTTCACCTATAACACATAAATACTTAATAAAAGTGCTTAACACATAATAATTAATACCCATGCACAGGACCATAAAAGAAAAAGGAAACATAAGTCCCTTCCCTTTTCCCTCTCTTTTTTCTTCCATCACAGAACAACCCAATGAAATAGATTAGCGAAAACTTTTCTAGCATTCTATGAACAACAATAAATTCACTTGCTTCAACTATTCTGTAAGGAAGCGTAAAGGCTCTAAGTTACCTCCACTTAAATTTGTGATTCACCCTTCACCCCCTTCGGAAGTCCCACAGATGAGTGCCTCTTAGCACCTTTATTAAAATAAATTCACCGCTTTAGCACCTTTAACTTCCTATTAATTAAGTCTAGCTGAATTAAAAAAAAAAAAACATTTACGAGGAAAAAATTCCTAATTCGCTAAAGAAAAGAAATTCGTTTAGTCAGACTAAGAGGCTGAGAAAGTAATAAAACCTGGAATGATAGTACGTCCTTATTTTGGGTGTGTCTTAATGAATACAGACAGAAAATTTTCTCCTTTCATCTCAATGAATATAAATCGGGTAAAATAACTTTCATAGGTGAACATTACCACCAACAAATTCTGATCTCAATTACCCTCCATGAAAGAAAATTGTACAATTCTCCGATTCTAATGCACGCTATAAAAAAAATCCAAAGTACTGACTTAACAATTTTTGTTTAATTGGGAAAAAGCGAATTCTGGCTAGACACCTGAATAAAATAAAACAAATAAATCGCAGATATAAAATCATAAAATCCAAAGTAATAAAATAAAATTCAAAGTAATAAAATAGAATAAATAAACAGATAGGTATACAAATAAATAGATCTGCAAATAATTAGATAAACGAGTAAACAAAGGAACAGAATTGGTTTAAAATGGATTCACCTCGTTCTCGAGTCGTTTTGAATCACTCATCCAAGCATCCCTCTCAAATCTCGTCTTCTCGTTTTCTTTTGTTAATATCCTTGCAGCACGCTCTTGCTTCCCTAATTTCACTCTCACCTTAACAAACAAACCGATCATTTACAACACCACAAACGTTAAGAAGTTGGCGAATTTATCATATAAAGCCTACGAGTCTGCAATTTTGGGAAAAGATGTCTTAAAAGTTATACAATCCTAGGAAGTTTTCCGAAAAATGGGGAATCATTTTCCCCTTCTTCTTGCCCATTCCCACCTCATAAAAGATTTCAGGTATCATTACACTTACTAGAACTTCAACGAGAGTAGTAAAATTTATTTCCACACGTTCAAAAACCATCAACTGCAAATAGACTGCAAAAAAGAATTTCAATAACTGCGAAGAATTCAGGGAATGAGGAAGATCGAAACCAACTTCATTAAGCATGTTTGTTGCACTAGTAAGCGCAGTGGTCTTATCAGCGATTTGTGTCGTTAGCACATCGCGGTATTTATCGAACACACTACACGACGTGCATTTCGTATTCGTTGCTGCAACCAAATGTCATAAGCTTTAAAACAGAAGAATGTGCTTATCCATGCCAACGGATGAATTTACACCGGCGCACCTTCTCCTGAATTTACTTCTGCACACCTTCCCTTAAACCCACCTCGGTTCACCTCTGCCCAGCAGAGTACGAGAAAATCCCCCACTCATTCAGCTGAATACATCTTTGTTTATAAAACCTCATCTTCGAAATGCTCTCATATATGCTTCTTCAATTTACAAGGGCAAAAGAAAGCGGTCTCTGTATTCAGATCAGGAAATGGGTTGTAATAAACTCCGCTGCAAAATAACGATGCAGCTATCAGAACATCCAAAGATCCTCAATCGAAATCACATGAAAAAAATGCACAATTACCATAATTATTCCTGCTGGCTGTCCCCTACCCCCCCCCCTTTTTTTGCTGTGAAAACGCCTCTGAGAATTGCGCGCTCGATGACAATGAATATTCCCGATTATACATAGGTGGATACCTCCTCTCACATCACAGATACGTACCAACGATCTTCTGAATCAAATAACCTTTGACCTTTGTAAAGCATTGTTCAATCATATGACACCAGATGATGGCCAATGTTATCGTTTCACTTATTCACCGAATGAAAAGTCCAAAGGAACTCACCAACAAACAATTTGTCCTCAAGCTTTTTCTGGATATTCGCCACACGTTCATTCGCCAGGTGAACATCACGATCTGCCACCAATAGATCACGAGTTTTGCTATCGATTATTGAACGACACAAATTCACTTCCTGTTCCTTCGCTTCCAGTTGTTCCTGTTATTTCTATTTGATATATTGCCCATTGTGAGGTCAACTAGTAGCGCTGTTTTCCAGGCTGCTTCTATATGTGCAGTCTTAGCCCGCAGCCAACTATGAGGGAACGTGCCCATATTTATGCTAAGAGACAGCTAAAATCGAAACACCTCCAGGCAATAAAATTCGACCACGTCTGCATAATGTTGCGACAAATCAGTTGATCAAGCACCCTTAAAAAACGCCAGTTTCCTAGTTAAAAACAATAAAATTCAATAAGAAGCCCCCTTAAAAAGCAAATAATGAGACCTTCAGCTTCTTTTTATCTTCTTCATATTTCGTAGCGACGAGCTCAAATCGTCGTGTATCTTCCTCTGCTTTCAGAGCACACTGAAAAATTATATTAGATTAAATCACTTATAAACTTCGAGTTCCTATTCAGTTATATCTTATTATTTCGACTACATCAGTATTAATTTCCTCCTTAATTGTACTACATTTAGTGTACAAAAACCGCTTCCTCTGCCAACTCTGCATGCTGACCTTTGCAGAAGTACACAACACTCGATGGTATCTAAAAGCTGACCTAATAAACGAGAACTAGATCAACAGCTAAATTAGGGTTGTCATCACAGCAGCGATCGACTGCAGTTCGAACCATTCGGCTTTCTCAATTCTTTAAAATCGCCACTCACGCAACACACTATTTACCTCTGGTAACCGTAATTGCTTCGATCAAAAACCACTCCAAACTTCTTCACACATTACCTCTGAGATCATATAAACTGCCTAAGTGACGACATAATGCACCACCCCCTGCGATCCAAGTGACATCATAACGCAACAAGCAATGATAAATTAAACCAATGATTGTGAATATGAACCGTATCACATGCTCTCTTCAAATCGAGGTGATAAAGTCGAAATTCACTGCCCAATGAGCTCACATCGCCACGAATACGTGAAAGATCCGACAGAAATGTCTTCCTTAAATGATTCCCTCACTCATCAACTGGAACAATCAAATCGCTTTTTTGCTTTAAATTACTTTCAATTATTCAATTCAATGCAATCGATCCAATCAATTACGACCTTTGTTTCAAGATTAAAAGATTAAGCAGTCCAGCCACTTTCACTAAGCTGAACTTTTGCTGTTTCATAAATTCCCACCCTCGCCACTTATGAGTTCCACCGGTCCTAAAACATTGCCTGTATCTCTTGCAATGTGCTCTTCTTTGACAGCATTTGTCCTGATAAGTTTCGGTCATTTCATTCAAATTTGTTTCGCCATCGACAAAGATAATAAAGAATGATATAAGAAATAGAAAATAAAACAAAGAAATCCGCTGTAAACTTAAAAAGAACGAGAATCGCTGTAAAAATAAAACTTATGAGGTTATTTAATTCCCATAATGTCTAAAAGCGGCAATATCTAGCGAAAATGCGCAGCTAAAAAATGTTTACCTGCAATCTGCAATTTTCAACGTTCAGCTATAAAAGCAGTCAAACGCAATTAGACCCTTGTCACGCAATAATCCAACACTAAAATGATGCACAAATTTAAACGTTCGCAATCGATTCGGTTAATTCGGCCACTAAGCGATGAGTGAGCAAAAGTGAGCGCAAATATCGCAAAAAAATGCATCACTCAAAGAGCAATTTGAATTATTTACTTCATCTTTCGCACCACTACACTAAAAACATCAAAGAAATAAAATACGAGCGCAAAATTTTAAATATATTGCTATCCACCTTCGCAATCTAGTAAGTGTGCTGCTTTGCTACTCTTTGCAAAATAAATTCGTCGGTCCATTCTACTTTTAAAGTGCATCCAAAATTTCAGGCGACCGGGGGAAAGAAGTGAAGTGAAAACATGAGAACCGATTTCGAGATAGCCTATTCAACAATCGCTAATGAAAAAGAAATAAAATACTTGGAATAATCAAATCAAACCAGTTTACTTCAAATCATCGATCACATTTCTCGCACTAACAAATAATTCGTTCATGAGTTGATTCTTTTTGCGTAGCTTCTCCATCTCATTTTTCTGCATTCGTAACATCACACAAGCCATCTTCAAACGACGCAATACTCCATACACATCCTCCCATCGAACCTTCAAATATTACCTAAATTACTTTTACCTCATCTTATTCGGATAATCACTACGGATAGCAATTATCTTGCTCATATACCGTAGACATCACGAATCTTATCATATTTATCAACGCTTTATCCCGGCGGTCACCATCGTTTAGACCGTGTCTGTGAGAACTTTTTTCCTTTTTCAAACCGGAAACTGACTCCCAGGCATCAAGTGCCATTTATGAGACTTTCCATAGTGATATCGATTTATACTCAAGAATCACCACTTATATGCTCTTTATCAAATGATGATGTGGCGATCTACCGACCTATTCATGATATACCTTCAGGCTTTATTTAATCTTTAGTGGATGAACAGGTGGAAAATGAGAAGAGAGCAAAGTTAGAGCAGGATGATGACTTATGTATTCTGAGAGAACTGTAGTGGAGAATGGTTTATAAATTTTGGAAACTTTTCAACAGTAGAAGTGAAAATATATTTGCAACTTACTACTAAAGTCTGCAGAAAAAGTTCACTCGAAGATGAACCCGAAAAAATTTAATTGCTCTTAACAGAGATTCTAGAGACAGACGACTGAGAAATTTTCTAGGTTCCATTTAGTTTCATCAAGGTCAACTTTACGATATCGATTTCGATTGATCTCTCTCAAAGGGGAATCCAGAAGCAACTTGAAACAAATCCCAATTTTTTGACGGTCGTATATAACCAGGAAGTCACGATGAAGTCACAAGTCACGATGCCAGTAAACTATAAAATCCATGAAAAACATCACAGTTATAAGGGAAATGCAAAGATTAATACGCGAAAAGCGACACGAGTAGAGCGATGGAAACAGAAGATGGAGAGGGGGAGTAAGGAAGGAGAATGCAGAATGCAAAACAACAAGAAGTACTTACGAAAATGCGTTGCTTTTGGTCCATTCTTCCAAAACGTATTCAGCGAGGGTTTCATCGGACGTCTGCGAAGACGTGCAATGAGTCGGTGGCGATAAACGCTGAAATAATCTCAAGGTAATAATATAAAAAACAATAGGGAGCACCTGGATGAATCCACCATCGTCTGCTAGTTCGCAGCGAAATGATGAAGCGCTTAGGTGCCGCGTTCATGGATTTGGTTCAATTCCGCTAACAGAATTCGATTTTGCGCAGTGTCCTAATACTATGATAAAAGTATTATCTAATCAAACATCAACCGCATAGAGGGGCGGCTAATAGTGACATTGCCTAACGAAACACGGTTATGGGAAGCCGAAATTATCGGTGGAACTACGCCAGCAATTCAGATCCAAACACGACTTTACTCTAGCAGATTTAAACTCTCGCAAAAATTCATCGAAAGTATAAAAAAGTCAGCATATGCATACGACGATGAAAAAGTGAGTTTCTACACCAATATATGAACTGTCTACCGAGAAAAGTATCACAACCGTTCTCCAATAGTAACTGGAAAACTAAAATCCTCTCAAAAATCAGAATTTTAGTGCAAATGAAGAGTGGAAGAGAAAAGTTACTTCGAGGCTGATTCAAAAATAGCGAAGACAACAAGAGTGGCGACGAGACAGAAGTAGTATTAAGAGAGCGCAAAAGCAACCTCGATCTTGTCATCGTGAAGAGTCTGCGTACCCAACGAATTCATTTTTTTCGATACTGCTGCATTCACTGTATTCTTATTTTTCAATTTCTGAAATGAAAAAAAAACGATACATGAGGCAAAGATTATAGTTGCGAGTACAATACATGACTATCGATTCCACCTCCAGAGTAGAACATCGCTCTCGAAAATGGCATTCGATCATTTGTCCAACATATGTCACCTCTCAGCATACAGGCACTTTCAACAAATACCTTAGAATCCCATTTAAAACAACAGAAAATATTCACGCTACCCTTCAGGCACAAAGGAAAACTTGACAATTAATGCACAAAGAATGGTTTATTCAGTTCGTGAAGCTCTCTATATTAATGTAAATGATGCAAATTTCAACTTCTCTTGCATAAGCACTTAGTGGTATTGCACAGGTGTTCGTAGCACAACAATCTTAGGCGGGTGTTCCATTGGAAAAGAAAAGTCAGCAATCGCAATAAACAGAAGGACGGGCTTACAAGGGTAAGAGCAAACTGACATAATTAAAAATAGCAGTGAATCTGCAGAATCAAGCACAATCGCAAACATCGTAGAATGGGTATCGAATCAGGTACGCCACCAATTTCTGATTATCGCGTGCAAAACAACAGCATAACATCACGTGCATAGATAATTTTTTCCTCACTGAGAGTCGCGAATGGTACCATGTAAAAACAATTCGAAAAAACGCAATGCAGGAAAAATTGCAGAAAATCAGAGGAATTCCAAATTTCTTTCCAAAAAGTTAAGGGATTTCCAGCTTGCCCCTATTAATACAAATAGAGGAAATAGAGGGCCTAGATAATACGTCTCGAACCATGCCCAATAGGAAGTAAAATAATTGCATCATTTTTCATAACATAACTTTAAAAGAAGGACCGGAATTGAGGAAAGTCGAGATTTTTGAGGTCTTCGAATCCCACACAACATTATACGGACCAATATGTCTTTGAAAAGGGGAATGCAAATGTGCCAATTAGACATCGCAGGTATGCTTTCACACGTTAACGACCCTACCTAATCCAGAAGCACTTCCAGCAAATTTTTTTCGCAAAGCAGTATTCGCTGGGATAGTTAGGGAATCCGCACCTCTTGACCTCCTCTCCATCCTGAATCTTTGAAGAAATACCAACCTTAACATGAGCAGTTTTCGGCTTCGAAGAGGCCGATACAGATACAGCATTACTACGACGGTGGTTCGTTGAAGGCGAAATTTGTTGTTTACGACCCTTAATATTTCCCTTCAAGTTTTCAACAGCAACACAACCTGCAGCTCCCCTGCAATAAATTAAACCCCAGTATCTATGCAAACATTTAAGCCACTTCATTTTATTGTTCCATTTTACGAAGACTGCAGCTTGCTACACCTCTACTACGAGGAGCACGGTGAATCTCACTTCCCAACATAGATAGTTCATTGGTCGAAATGATGAGAGCAATTATATCCGATTGAAGAGCCGAAAATGTAAAGAAGAAGAAAAGCAATAAGCATTACTCTCTCTCAATACCTCCATATAAACATGAAAGCAATATGCATTACTCTCCCTCAATATCTCCATATAAACATGTCTCAGAGAGCTGTCGAAATTTGCCTACTAAAACCAATCCAACTTCATGGCCCTTCTGAGAGGAGAATAAAATGATTTCGTTGGATGTAAATTTTATAGATAAAAGCAAACAATTACGAATCGAGAGATAAGATTTAAATTAATTAGTCTAATCAACTGTCACACCACAAAAATTCGTTACTGGCGATGAAATCCTGATCACGGTCTGCATCGATCATCAGCTGAGAGCTCAATAACGCTATAATGCTGCAAATGCTTGCAAGGAAGTCTACGAACATGGGAATATGGTTGAAAAATACTTTCAATTGTAATAAAGAAATGGAGATGAGGTTCTGAAATTCGAATAAATCAAATAGCTTGCCCTGAACAAGTGAGTCGACGGTCGACTTCAACGTCAACGTCGCCATCGTGCATAACGTCATTTTTCTTTTTCACCTTTGATTCACACACCTGCAACAAACTAAGTAAATTTTTGAATAAAGCATTACAAAAATGAGGTGGTCTTTTCTAATATTTGGCAGCAATCAATGGAAAGGATTTCGATTACCTCAATTTCTAATGGATGCTCTTAAACTCACAATGAAATCCGATGAATTAAAAAAAAAACAATGATGCCTCGGGCTAAACACCAAAACAATTGTAATAAAAGAAACCCTGTCCAATCACATTTGCATAAAACCTGTTATCGATCATCAATTTGCATGCTGAAGCATTATATGCTCTACGTCACGATGCTACGGTATATTCGGTAAACTTCACGGCGGGATTTTCAAAAAAAAGAACCAAACAAAACGACAGTCGGATACTGGAATATCCGGATCGTCGATGCACTGAGTGAAGATTTCCAACGCTATAAAATGAACGAAGACTCACTTCAGACCATGCTTTAGCATACAAATTAAACAAACCCGGACATCTGAAGCGCGCACTGTTGGTTCAATCTCCGCCGATTTATTATTCACGTCGATTTTGCCGCTTTCTTCTATACTTTCTGCTTCAGTTGACGGAGATCTACACCGGCTAAAAAAGCGTGCAAGTCAAATCGGAAAACGACGTTGAAATTAGAGGTGCAATTGGCGAGGGAAAGAAATTCTTGATAGCTGGATCACTTACAGAAATATTAAAAAACAGAGAAATGTTTGAGTGAACCATCGGGGTTTCATGAATAAAGCTCGACATCGATTAAGTTACGCTAAGATAACAAGAAACCGCAGTACAGTGGTGAGCGGGCTATCAATCTTCGTTTCAATGCCAATCCATTTCATTGGGGAATGATCCGAACAATTCCTTCTCCTACTTCTTCAAGAAAATAAGCAACGAAAGGAAAGAAAACTGTCTTAATTTATCAAAACAAAGAACATAGAAAATGATTAAACAAACCTCATTCTGCCACCAGTTTGTTTCCGCATGGTTAATGGTCGACGTCGACGCCCACAACTGCAAAATAATAACGATTACATCAAAGATTCTAATAAATGCAGTCATAAAACCCACCGATGGATCATGCTCACCGTCACGGAACAACGTCGTGCACGAAGCAAAATTAATCGAAGGGAAAACTCAAAAATTGCTCGAAATGGTCGAATTGGCAAAACATCATCGCACTACAAAACAACAGAAAGATCATTCTACCACAAAACAAGAGTAAAATATTGCTCATTATTAGAAGTACTTTTGTGACCGTCAGAGACCATCACCGTAATCATCTGATGACCAGTGGTCACCAAAAGACCGATGCTCGAAGGTCATTCATCAAGTGGAAAAGAAAGTATCAAAGTGATACTTCTTGCTGTTCGGATACTTGTAAACCCTATTGGCACTTCGTTTTTTTCTCCTCAAAGGAAATCTCGTATAGTTACATAAATATAGGATAGTAGGAAAATAAACTATGAATACTCGCTCTATTATTATTTAAAATTTGGAAATTTTGCGAGCTTGAAAGGTTAAAATACCTGGCGTGAAATTTAAAGCTGCAATATCTTTTATGAAGGATCAAAGTAAAGTAAGGTAAGCAGACATGAATGAGAATTCCACATCAGTTGTACCTATGTGCTATCACCGCTAAAATACACGTCTGGGATTTTCAAGAGAAAACACTTGAATAACTAGGCAGATTTGATCGCATTTTATGCGTTTTCTATTCTATTTCTCTAGTATGACAAAGTCAAAGGTATCCATAAGTAAGTTCAATCTTACTAATAACGATAATTGCGTATTAAAAATACAAACAGAGACATCATGTGATGCGACTACACCTGGTATTTACCTAATACCCGTTGTTATCTATGTGGTCATGACTGTGAAATATTGCACAAGTGTTCAACATCGAAACATCAAGTGTATACTTCTTCAACCGTACCATCCGCATAGTAACCCTCCTCGTAAATCATACCAGCTAATGCCATCAAATAGGCTTTCGAACATCCCAAATTATATCTAAGCAAATGACATTGGTACACCGTACAATATTTATGCGCCTATGACGTATTTATTATGCCAGCTTGCTTTGCCTTTTCAGTTAGTTACTTCGATTGCTCTGTACATCAATTTTTTATCCACCACTTTCTTTCAATCTTATTAATTGCCAATGTGCGTTTATATAATTGCACTATTATCTTTTTTACGATTACAATTTGATGGAGCTTAAATGGACGCATGATGGAAGTTAAATACCGTCTCGGTAATGGAATTAGAAATCTGTTCTTGCATACCCCATTCGACGTTTCGGGATCTCCTCACTTGCCGTCACTTTATTCAATTCAATGGATTCTGGTGTTAGTGCGGTGCCCTTTGATGCATCTTCCTCCTCAGTTGACGACGTGACAACCTTACCAATGTTTGTAACAACAGCTGCACGCTCATTACTCTCACGAGATTCAAGTTTCTCTTTTCCAACAATGCCAGTGTTTGGGGCCTTCTTTTCAACGACCGCGACACTTTGAAGTAAAACTCTGGCGGTTATCGACGCTGTGGCAAGATGGCTACTGTTCGCTGCTTTCGCAGTCTTATCACCAATAAGCGTCTGTTCGTCTCCGGAGATAGAATGTGAGTTCGTCAACTGCTGCATTTCTCTTTCCTCTTTTTCTTGTTCTGAACCGCCAATCGAAACACAACTGGTAACTTGCGCTTTCTGCAGCTCAACAGAGACGGAACTTTCAACGATCCGTCCCCCGGCAATTTTTATCCGCAAAGGATGTGGTGCGGTATCACCAGTGCTTTTCTCCTCGCAGATATGCTTCATCATACCACCGGCAGGTGACGATTCCGCCATCACATCATCACTGAAATCAGGTCAACTATGAGAATGAAAACATCCATTATGAAACTTAAATCGACGTGACCGGGGCACGTCCTTCCTAGCGAGGCAGCTGAGCATGTCCAAATGTACTGCGAACAGCCGAGTAGCACCGTAAGAACGGTGTTGACTCACCCACCAACTGATAAACGAATTTAACCAGTGAGGCCATATGCTTGCTGTGGCAGCTGATGTTAACGTGTTGTATGGTGTTGATTTTCACCGCGGTTCAAGCTTCGCATTTGCCGTTAAAGGGCGACCACCCTTAACCATTAACCAATATTTATCGCAGTCTCTTCTAGGACAATCATTCACGACTTAGGACTGACGTTATACCATTGTTAGTAGAATACTCTAAACGAGATCATCAAATAGAACCCATTCGTCAAAAATCCACCTTAACTCAAAAAATTACATTAAAAACGGGACTCGGCGAATAGTCCAACTTGAAGTGAATTCAAATTACTCCTCAATACCGCCGGCGGATGTATTTTGTTCAGACAAGTTTTCACTTCCGAATTACTGCTTAAGTCTTAAGTTCGATCCTCGAACCAGATTCGGACCTAATCCAAACAGTAAATGCGTGGGGAAGGATCCATCGTGCCGCCTTGCTTTCTATTGAATCCCAAAGCAAAGAAAAGAGCGCAGTTGCCGGACGGACTGAACAACAAAATGCGCGAACGGCCGGAAGCCTCACCTCTGCTCCGCACTGCTTCCTTGTGTCTTCAGTAATGCGGCGTCGTTATTCACCACTGTCGTGCTTTCACTTTTTTGTATATGTTCGCTATTTCGGTGTGCATACACTTTTGGGTCTGTAATTTGCACTGATTAGCACTTAAGCATCATCTTAGTGGAAAGTTCACAGACCTGCAGAATCCCGATGGCGCACAAAAACAAAGGTGATTTGCCTTATCTCTTTATGAGCTCCAGCTCCGATAGAAGAAAAATTTCTGATTTTTGTGATTCCGTCTGTTTTTTCTGTCCTCGCTGGAGAAGTGCAAGCTTTTCAAGACTCCATTAGGAAGGGTCCACTTGCCATGCATTGAATTTAGAGTATTTTTTCGTCAGATTTGCACTTAATCATCAAGCTTGACAGCCTTTACCACTGGCACAATAGCACTGAAAGCTTTAGCATAATTTGGCCGTTTTACGCTTTCATATCATCTAGCAATTGGCGGTGAGAAGGTAGGATTCGCTAACCAACTAAATAAAATAAACGTAGCCGAAATTCTTTGTTAATTAAAGAATCTTTCAGCAATGTTTTGCACTTTTACGGTCGCAACTAGATATAGTCCCCTCAAACAGGCACTGTTCTGTCGCCCATATGTCCGGGTAACTATAATATAGGATGGCTAAATCGTTAAATATCAGAGAGAGGCATACATGCTTTTGATTTCAGCATTTCGCACCGGACCTTATCACAAATTTTCGCAAACAATTACTTCTTGAAAGTCAAATAAGTTCACGTTCCTGGGAATTTCATTGTATTTTGTAATACTTCAAAAAATTTCAATCTAGTTTTTGCAATAGTTTTGCAGGAATCATGTCCCTTTTTTCATAATTTTGCGTGAAATATTTGAAAGTGTGAGCGAAATTTCGCTCTCGATAGACCTCTTGGAAGATGCACGACAATTAACGACTGTTAAATTTTAAAACAGTTTAAATTAATCCCGCACTTTTTTGCAAAACGACGAGTCTGAGGAGGAAATTTGAGGTATTTCTTCGCATCATTAATAGTGTTGTTATTACTGATGACTGAGGCTATAAAAGCTCCTCTGTAGGTAATGCCTTCCCCTCTCCGAGAAAAACTTAGTTCGTGATAGTGGACATGCGTGGCCGAAGTGGCCAATGCATCCGGATGTATGTATCGTATCCTATATCCGACGTTCCCCTCTGTTCAGCGATTCGAAAGAAACCATGTGAAACTCTGTGTTTACGGAAAATTTCATAGCATTGCAATGCTATTCGCTGTTACTTGTCGGGTGCACGGCTTTATCGATCAAAATCAATCAATAAAATTTTGCATTGATCTCCAGTGCAAAAATTAATGGTTGGATACCTGTCAAAAATGATACGAATAAATAAAACTCGATTGACGGGTAACTGAACAGTCGCATGAAAGAAATAAGCCGATTGTCGATGGAAGAATATTTTAATATCAGCGAATATTATGATGATCGTTGCTCCTCGTACTATTTAGAGCTACGTCTTTATCAAGCTATCGATGCTATCAAGAGTAGTGCAACATCCACGTTTATAGCACCGATTTTATAGCCTCCGGAAGCAGTGAACATGGCGGCGATTCTTCCATTTCATCCCTTCACAGTCACCCATGGATCTCACCAGCATTTTGATTCCTCGAAAACAACTCAATGCATTCGGCGTTTTCCAATCGTTATGCATCAATTCCAGTGCCACTGCCGATCAATCACAACGCAATGTTTATTCTATCAGTAACGCAAGCCGAATACAAGAATAAGTGCGCAATGTGCACCCAATGCATGAGCAGGATTCAAGTCGGCCGTTATGAACATGGAACTTCTGTAGCATCCGCTTACGAATCTTCTTCTGTCAACAAGTATCATCAAGAAAATCGAAACAGCGATTATGATGATACAGAATAAAGGTCATGACGACGGATCTTGCATGATAGAGCGCTCATGTTCCACACATCTCACTTATTACGTCACCGGAAAGTGATCCCACTAAGGTGGAGGTGACGCTGTACAATCGTCGTTTCCGAGAAGTTATTTGTGGGTCCTCACTCCACAAGCACCTTCACTTGTGCGTTTTTACTCGTAAGTGAAAATACTCCGTAAGTCTTTATTCTTGAGCTTTTGTTGCTTTTATGGCAAGTTGAGCTCAACTGCCATCGACAGCCATGTTGCCTGACCTCGAAATCATTCAAAGCAAGATCACCATCAGTAGTATAATGTATCCCTGCGTCTTCAAAATTAGATCATCGAATTTCTTTTTTATTCTTTGCAGTTCTGTGTAAACATCCATGCCATATATCAATGGTAGCAACATGACTTGCCGCAGGTTTGTATTTCTGTTATAGTTCTGAATATGCATTTAATCCGTTGAATAGTGGAAACGTATTTTTAAATATCGGTTTCTTTATTTATCAGTATTATTACTCAAGAAGTAATCTTGGAATGTGAATAAAAATGTGAGTGATTGTTGTAATTAATATCTTACTTCTCGGCTTCAATTTTTCAACTCCCTGAAACAACAGTAAATCGCTTAAATGGAGAGGGAGGGAGGTGCGCAGATTATATAGACGAGACATCGAGTTCGTGACCGTCATAGATGATACAACACATAAGAATCTGCGTGAAAGAGATAGAGAGGAACATATGGAGAGTGAGATCTGCACTCTTTCCACCTCAAACCAACGTGGGTCGAAAGCTTAAATTTGAAGGAAAAGGAGAGGGAGATAGAAAGAGAGTGTGAGATGACAACCTTCCAACTGGAATATATATTCAAGAAATGGAATGTGTGAGCCAGAGGAAAAGGGGTGATAAAGGCGAAAATATGTTGAAAGGTAGCACTGTCCGAAAGGGAATATCATCAAAATATTTTCAGTAACACAGTCCAATAAAGCTTCATTTTCAATCTTCATATAGAACTGTTGACGTGGTAACAGCATTACAAAAAGAGGCCCAATGGGAATCCCAAAATCGCACGACATCCCACAAATATTACCAGACGTAAGTATATAAAACAGGTCTAGCGAAATGACGGCCAGGTCTGTTTTGCAGTTTCTATGAAATTTTAGTTTCTATTACAAAACACGTCTGACGAAGTCGTACCTTCTCCGTCGGCTATACAATATAAATTCATTCTAATGATATCACCTAAAGCGTCTAGGTCTTCTATGAAAGCAAAGAATTAGAAACACCAACAACTGCAACTACCCTCCTCAGCTCCTCAAAAACAGTACTGCAAATCCCTGACTTATAACTGAGGAAGATTTTTCGCGAAAAAAAGTAAAACTTTTTACAGAAATTACCTTTGTGGCGGAAAAAACTGCACGGGCCGTAAGTCATGAAAATCCTCGTCACAGAGATATAAGAGAAATAATGCGTAAACAACGTGCGATCTCTACATTTCTATTGCAGTGCTGTATATTATACGAACTGAATTTAATCAGAAAGCTGCATAATTGAGTTAATATTTCCGCTATGAGCGCATTTTTGATCAGCGTGAGGGACTCTGTCTTCTCTGCGGAAAATCAACGTCATGCCGATTTTCCGCCGCTCCCTACCCCCTTCCAGATCGCATTACACCGTTCACTTTAAACATAAGATGTTTCAGAAGTCTGCAAAGAACTAATAACGTTACCCAGTTTCATTTAAATATGAAGACAAAAATAATAAAGTAAAAAATACCGATTTTATAGACAACATAGACGCCGCTCGTCGTTTCAACGTACGTATCGCCAGTAAATTTACGACATTTAGTGCAACGATGTCGCATCAAGAGGGGACGACCTTTTCTTCGTCGAACATTCGGTTCTAAGGCGACCGACCCAGAACCACAAGAGAAGCAACAGGATTGCAACGTTTTCACTTCCTTTGATGCGTCTTTCACCGCTTCTGAACAGAACTCGACTACTAAGATGTGAATAAGTTTGCAAAAATTAACCGCTACTTGGCCGATGGTCGCACCCACCTTTCACTCTTTGCGCCACACTACCTGCCTGACCGCCACCATACCTTTAACATCAAATGACTTCAAGATCAAATTTTTTTAAAAATATGAGAAAAGTGGAGGTATCTTCTCTAATAAAATCAGACAAAGGACGAAAAATCCTTTCTAGAAAGCTTTAAACCTACATCATGCCTCGCAAATTAGGCTAGGACGGGAATTTCATAGCTGAAAGTGAGGGACGGTTTCATCACCTTGAATCCGTCATCAATATGCAATAAATGCGCCATCTGGTTACGGATGTATAGATTCCAAATATCCGACTAGTTTAGCGATAGTTTCTGAACGTCTGGTTAAAGGATAAGCATACCGTCATTAACACTCAGAATCGGAACCTCAAGAAACATCATAAGTCTTTTCGAGTTCACAACTCCTGTGCAAAAGCATAGCACATATAAAGATTCCAAAATCACAAAATGATTAGAGACCTGAGGTGGTGCTTACCTTCCAAGAGTGGCTCAGCCATAGACGACAGTTTCTGACGTTTCTTGACCGGGCTTCCACTGCAGCTCATCTTACTGCAACTTCTTCTCCACCCTTAAAAACGATCGCTTGCAAACAATCATAGCACACCGTACAATAAAGCAACAAAACATTCCCCAGCAAGCGCACACACGCTTTAACAATCAGCCTGTCATCACCTATTATATAAGTAATAAACGAATCAAGAAAAAAGGCGAAATTTCCAGTTCAACAAGAGAACAAGAAACTTTCTGGATCAGACAATGACGGCAACAATCGAGTCAATAAAGCACAACATGCGCTTTCAACAATCCAATCATTCAGACTATGCTATGTTGTACATAAGACTGTTCACTAGTTATGCTCCTCAACAAATGACCAATTCCATCAATCCTGAAACGGAGCGACCATTTCTTCTTGTGCACAGATATTTGCATAAATGAATTTTCTTTAGCGCTTAAATATTTATAATTCACTAACTAAAATAATTAAAACGAATGAGTCACAAATGAATTTATTGATATGGGCGGTTATCTTCGACTGTTCCGCAACATATCAAGCATCATTCCGTTATTCCCACCCTACAATCGCCGGATCGGTTCACATATAAGTATAGATGCGCAGACCCCTACTGCCTGCAAGCACTTTTGCAAAGAAAATTGCAAACGTCGAATGCAAAAATGCAATCACTTCGTTCGGTTTTTTTTTAAATGCCTTTAGAAAGAAATTTGCATATAATAAAGTCATTCATGCTGATGCCTGTCTGTTTTTGTTTGTCTGTGTGTTTGTCAGCCTAATAACCTCAACTCAGAAATTACAGAAGCTAGAGCAGCAAAATTTTTCAAGCACAAATGCAGATGAGAGTATGGTTTGCGAAGGCATTTCTACGCTATTGTCAAGTTCTAGAGATATCGCCATAAATAAATGTGCCAAAAATTTGCATATTACACCTGTCGTCTCACGGAAAAAAACGAAACCGAAAGACCTGCAAAAATAACAAAACTAATTGAAGTATGAATGCATTTTAAAGTACAATTTATTTAGTACTAACCTATGAGCATGGCTAGTTAGGCAGGTAAGGCGAGAAATGAGCAACTTTTTAATGGTCTAACAGCGCTAGCATGAAAAGAATTTCACTTATTGCCGAGATATATGTACAACTTCAAAAGACACAGCTGTCATTAAAAGACTCCGACTATGATCCGGTCTCGACTCCATTTAGACTCCTTCTGGACTGCCTCTCATATATGCAAAAATCTTAATAAAAATAAACCCATCAAAGTTTGCAAACAATACCTCGACGTCGAATCACAAAAATTTACAAAGCCCTAAAATAGAAATAAAATTACAATAATGGAAAAAAGACACAAGATTCCACTCGTTCTGCCTATCCCCTGAATTCTTCGAAATATTTGCAGTTTTTCCGCTATTCCGGGATCTGCTTTACGAACACCAAACAAATCGTTGTTTTGTCTTCAAACACGTCATTGCACTGCCTTCATTCGCATCCAGGGAACCTTATCAAAAGCTTCGTTTTATCTCACCTGACTAATTAACCTGTTCACCCCACTCGACTAAACAACCTGCGCATGAGCCACTTCCCCTATCCCTGCTCATTCGGTTGACCAACGATGATTTAACACGTCAATCAGTTGAGGTACCGTCGCGTAGATTGATATCCACTTGCGCAGATCCAAATGTATTTGATTACTGAGAGTGGGGAACGCGTTGAGGACATCCCAATTCAAAGTGGGGGAGGATTCAACCTGATGCAGCGCTCTTCTTCCCCAAAATACCAACGGCGAAGACTCGATATGTATGTGACAAAGCACATCGGAGAGCAATGCGATGTGCATATTTGTCTTCTTTACACTAGAGTCAAGGAAAGGAGAAAGGTTGAAAGAGGTAAATTACATAATAAATAAGTATGTGAGTTTCTTGGGGAGTGCAGTTGACGTCCCACACATCACTGACCACTGACCAGAAGTCTCGTCCACTAACCGTCCTCAAAATAACTAAAAACTTTGTTCAACGAATGGCATAATTTCACCCAATTCTACAGTTGAACCAGTATGGCTTCTTCCAGAAATTCCTCAAGAATGTGTGACAATAAGGGTTTGCATAAACTTTCCACTCCTTCGCGCTACCTCGTTCTATTGCTCGAAGAATGGTCCGTGGAGCGAGAGGGAGCGGAAAGGTAACTGACGGACGACCGGGAAGAGGGGAAGGAGACAACTGTATCTTCTACTATCATTCCGTCCTGCGGCTAAATCAGACAAATCAGCCTTTTTTATTATTGCGCTTCACAGAATTTCTCTCTTTGCCATTGCTCTCATTCACCTGCTGACTTTTTCATGAAGCAACAGTAGAAAGGGGGCGGGGAAATAGATAGGTGAGGAGAGGGGCGAAAAGAATGAAAGAGAGGGGTGGGGAACGAGGTGCATCCCTCATCTATAAGTAATGTGCGTATGGAAGTATCATTCGCCAGGATTCGGCAATTCTTATGAGCCATGGAGGCCATTGCGAGGGATGTGCAACTTCACTCTCACTTCTGTGAGGTAATAACTAAAGCATGTGTGGAGGAACGCACCTAGAGATGGCACTCGTTGATCGACAGCCCTCATAATCTAACAGCAGAGGAGTGAACACTTTAGTAGTGACCAACTCACGCGAAATAGTGGTAGGAGGGACATCTCACACATAAGGTTCTTATCCATACGCATTCCCCACAGAGCTTTTAATTCGTTTGAAATTAAAATCGAAAATGAATAATTCGCCATTTCCGCCTAATAAAAACTGCTGACATTGTCTGCTGTGATTCGCAAATTTCCAAAAAATTTAAATTTGACTTAAATTTGCATATGCATGTTTTCATATTTGTACTCTGGATTGTCGTTGAGTGCTGTAAATATTCGTTTGTTTACTAGTGTTAAGATGCGGTCGGTTGTCTTCTTTGTAGTTTCGATCATCTGGCGGCTTGCCATTGCAGGGGACCTCTTATTCTGCTCTCACCGCTTTGGTGTCGATTCGAGAGCATGGTTGAAAGTGAGTGTTGCTCACTGCTGGAGTTCGATGGGTGATTTTCAACCGTTCATCCTCTGCAATGTGCACATAAAAATTTACTGTTTTCCATGAAAACCATCAGTATCGTTCTTTTCATTCTTTTTCCATTTTATTCAAAAATTTTCTGCACTTCTTGTCCTCCGATAAAATTTCCATCAGTGACTGCATGTCACTGATGGAGCAAGTCGCATGGAACAACGATGAATCGACTCGTCAGTATCCGATGGGCAGGAGACGAGCCTAAGCCCTCACCTTCACGCTACCTCACAACTTCAGCTAAACGGAAGTGGTAGTGATATGAAGAGACATTTATTCGTAATGAATGCTTTGTCGATTCAAGTAAGACTGCATGTCGCAATATGATTTGACAATTCGCGACATGCGATTGTGTAATACGCGTCTCTGATTTCTCTGCTGAGCAATCATTGAACCTGGCCAACATTCCTTGCAAGCTCATAGTGTCTCGTCTCGATGAGCCACGTAAGGTTTAACGCCGAATATCATTTTGGTTGGGGGTTGAGGTTGGAGTAGGTGGAAGAGCCAGTAAGCAATGAAGAGGTGTTGGAAGGGAGGCGTGTGGACGTGCGTAAGAGCTTGAGGTGGAAGGTGTTGTCCCGTCTGTGCGTGTTGTGTGCATATATGCCTCAACGATGGTTATAGCAATGAACAGTGGCGTATCCCTTCAATTCCCGAATGTTCCGTTGCCTACTAATTTACTGAAATTTGATGGCCCATTGGTGGGCAAAATCACTATTAACTTGTGAAATTAGAAGTTCGATGACAAAAATCGTGAGGAATGATCTTCCGACAATTCCTAAGAGCTCCTTAAATTGTGGGATACTGCTCACTTCCGCCTGTAAGTTAGAGAGGGAAAAGATGGTTAGTTAGTTACTCATATGTGACTTGAATGTTTATTTATTTATTTGTTTGTTGACTTGTTTACTCAGCGTCCCATGGAGGAAAAACATATGCACAAGTACGTCGGTGGTTTTCATTCGGTGATCGAGAAAAAAAATCCGTGAAATACTATAGATATCACGTTTCGCTCAGGAAATAAGTGAACAAAAAATGTTCTAGCCACCTTAGTATTTACCTGAGGAAGCTGACGCAGTGTCGTAAAGCTCAAGCAAGAAATCATCCCAAATATATTGTCTCAAATTCTTCAAGTATAATTTCAAGCAAGTCCCATCATTTTTGCTTTCATTAAGAATCTGTTTGCTCGGAGATCAAGGTGTTTGCTAAATATTCGCAGCATCTGAATCCCCCTCCCCCATCTTGCGTCTGTAACCTATTTCTGCACTATGTGACGGCATGTGCTAAACATACCATCTTCACATACAAAACCAACTGAACGTAGCTACGAGTCAATGATGAACGCATACCATCGTTAACGCTGATCGATCAACTCCTTGAAGGCCTATAGGTATTTAAGAGTGGCAATAATGTGCAGCATTCCCATATGTTCCTGGATTTCTGTTTCCCTCCGGTGGTGTTAAAGAACAGCAAATCCTTTGTTGAAGTTTTATGCGAGTGCTTGAATCGATTAAAATATAGCTGCATTACTGGGCACATTTCATTATTTCTTAGCATAACTGATTGCTTAATCGATGATTTGCAAAAGCACATATCGTGCCGACTCATGTGCGCGTTTCTCCATTAGATATAAATGAAACACCGCATCCTTCCAATGCATTTTGGTGTTGCATTCGACGCAACGAGTTCAGCGAGAAGCAAGTAAGAAGTGCGAAAGTGACTTTGGGTTGTTAATTCAAAACCGAAAAAGGAACGCAAATATGCCCGCCGACGATCCTCGTTCGGGAGAAGGAAATCGAATGTGAACCGAAGCCACAGACATGATCGTTGTCAGAAAATCTAGCGTGTTATAGTGATGGAAAATATTATTCAACTCGTTTCGAACAGCTCGTCGAAATCTCTTAGTCTTTGTTTGAGTTCTTCTCTGAGTCGACGGCGAAGTCAGCAGCTCCTCGTTGTACGCGCATGCTCGGAGCTTTGCTCTGCTTCCATCTCAACTCTTATTTCTACGTTTGTTCATCGTTTCGCGTTATACTTGCTTGCCATCGAAGAAAGCCCCATTTTTGCATCCCAACAGAACATTCCATCCCTCATTACAACACTTGGAAAATCTACAATCTATGTTTTTATGATGCCTACGTAGAATGAACCCATTGACGACAGCAGAGTCCGCTAAAATCCCCAACATATCAACTTGATCGATTGGATTTGATGACCACATCGAAGGCATTTTTCAAGAATGTTTTGCCGGAGAAACCGATACCATTCGAGAGGTCGCCTCCGATTTTGAAATGTATATCCCCACCAGTCCTTGCTATCTTTGCCGATGTACCTACCACACTCTCGCTTTTCCCTTCCGTCGGTTGCACCAGGGGGGCGCAAGCACAATCCTTAAAGGATGATGCAATGACTACATTTAGTTGATGAGTAAATAAAATGGTAGCACGAGCATAACTGGTTAGCTAACCCCACAGATCTGTCCCCGGTATGCGGTAAGGCATGAGCGAGGAAGGGGGGTCAACTATAACCGTAGCTGGAGCTGATATTGCTTGTATATCAGTCGGAGGCTGCCCTGACAACGTGAAGCCACATCTTATCAAGCCGGAGTAGACAAATGCCGTCCGCTAAATTTGTAGGGTTTCATTTCAGAATCAGGCATTGTCCGCTCAAGTGGACCGGTCGGATCCGCGGACAAACGAACTGTTGCAATGCATACGTGGCCCTAGCCGTATCCGTTCTGGATACGCACTCTCGGTGAACATCGCGAACTACCAATGCCGTCGCTTTTTGGATAACATCGCCGAGTTGGAATATTCTTACGTTACCTCCAAAGGGGAGCTTATCTTTCAGTGTACTTACCCCGTAAGTGACCGTACTATCCAGTGGACTGCCTGAATTTAGTTATTCGCTTGACTGTTTAGAACGCAGGGAAATAGGAATAACTTTCCTTCTCCTTTTCCATTCTTAACAACAGTGATCGGAAATGTGACCATTGCATCCTGCTCTCCTCGTCCCTCTCTTCCACTTCCTTTCCCTTATTACTAAAAGAGAAGGTATCGTAGAATTTATATATCAACTACATGTGGTTATCAGTCGGAGGAATGTTTTAAGAAATTCGCAAATTGATGCAATCATAAACGACGATGATCAGATGATTGTTGTGATTAATCGGTACATCCAATATAAATCAGTTAATTAGTTCATTTATTTGAGAGAGCAAAGAAACCTGAAAGTTTTTTCTCTCACTTCTTTGAGAAACGATTCTCTTTTTTGAATAAATAAGATTTTTTTAAAATTCTATTCTAACTTTCAACCATTAGCAGAGAGCATTTTGCTATAAATAAAACACTGCCTTTTTATTTGTATATATATATATATATATATATATATATATATATATATATATATATATATATATATATATATATATATATATATATATATATATATATATATATGCAAAAGAAAAGATTTATAAAATAGAACATGCGGAAGTAATGTAATTGCATTGGAAGGAAGCAAGAACATTTGGTGAGGAATGGTTTGACACTTGCTTGGTCTTGATTCCACTGCGACTTTGTAGACTCCTTCCGACGATGATTTGCGTGGAGCGACGAACCCTTACCTCGTAACATTTACAAACCTTTGAAAATAAATAACTAAATATTTAACCTGTAATATTTGCGAAAATTTGGAATAATAGCGAGATTATACACTAGAACAATGAGTGGAATTTTTCAGCGCACAACTCCCTGTGAGCAATCTCCAACAAGTCATCATTGGGCATTCGACAAAATAAAGATTAATAGAGCAGGAATTTTCTTCTCATATGAATGTCAACGAGAAGAGCAGTCAATTGAAGTGAAAAAAGATGAAGCGCCTACAACAAAAGAGGTTATCGCTGAACTTGAACCGCTTACAACAAAAAAGAATATCCCTAAACCTGCAATGCCTCCAAGGAAAAAGAGTATCCCTCAATTTATAACCACTACCACACGCACGTTTCTCGAATCGCTCGCAACTAGTGAATCTAAACGAATGGCTATATTTGTTGAGAGATATCGCAATCAATCGGAAGGTATGTCACTAATTAAGAATGTATCGATATACCTCATAGTGTTTCTGATTGTTCATAAAGGTAATCATTAGTGCTTTGCAATACAGTACGGTTTCATTGCTATAAATATCGGAACGATTCTGCAACGAAACGATGATCAAATTTCGTGCTCTCGAGTTGTTATTATGTGCGCAAAACGATAACGGTTCAACGTTGCCCGAAATATTAGGTCATTACAAGACGTGCATCTGTTTCCGTCGAGAAAGCACATGGAGTGTAGAAAAGGTCATTGCAAAGCATAATGGCGTGAGTACCCCTTTTATGGACGTATTGCTTTGAATATCAATGAGGTGGATAGGATCCTAATGGGTAATAATCTTTGGCTTATCAACTCTCTGAAAGATCACCAGATCAACTCGGTAGTTAGCTTGCTCCAACTTGGTCAGCGTCAACTTCCACAATATTTCTTTAGTTGGATACTTTAGGTTTCTTTGTGGACAGTGGCGATTCGTTAAAATATCGATAGTTTGAAACGTAATAATACAACAAACTTGATGCAACTCCTATGCACCAAATCGAATTCGATGAACAATAAAATGAGCTCTTCGTTACGAACGCTCTGCAGCAAACGGAGCCTTTTGTTAGGATTACTGCACAATAAAAGGAGCGATCATCGACGACAACTGAACAGTAAAATGGGTTTAATAAAATCGCACACTTAAAAGAAACAGTCAGTGATTGTTTGTAGGAGTCTGTCTGCCGATGTCGTCAGCAGTATTTGCCATAATTTTGGCACTGTTCGCTGTTTTACTGGCTGTTTTATTCTTTACTCTTGGTTGTTGCGTGGGTAGACTATACAATTCCACGCGCAGCAATGTCCCCTCATCAGATGCTGCACATGCATCATCGTCGACCTCAGTTGGTCAAGAGCACGATGCAGTGGCCGCAACTTCGCGCTCGCATACTCATGACAAGGTAATTTGGAAGTTTCTGTTTATATTTGGCAATTTGGAAGATATTCTTGTTTCATGCGCAGCCGAAGTAGGTTGGGCTTGGTAACTTGCTCGAAAATCTTGGTAACGCACTAGGAGATATGCGGTAGTATTATAGTTATTATTACTGTCGCCTTTAACTTTATGCGAAGTTGCATCTACGAAAAGCTAGAAGGGCCATTAAATGGATGCATAATATAGATGTTTGTTTGAACCTCTTCCACAGTAAGGTTCATCGGTTTAAACCGATACAGTGTCCGTGGAGTTTTCAACTAGATGTCTGCAAAAGTCTCCAAAGTCATGTATGCTTCATAGTTTGCGGGTTGCCATCTGAAATCGACTTATTCAAGTTGTTCCATTCGATATCTCTCTTTTTTTAGATCTTTTCATTAAAAGATATCGCCGTGATAAATAGTATTTAGCTTAGTTGAAATGTTGATTAATTAATTAATTCTCAGCATCACTAATCCTATAGCGCATGACACAACGGTGTTTTTCATTCGAAAATTTAAGGATAAGGGAGGAGCGGCGAATACTTCGCACTTTAACATAGACAGACGCCAATTATATTTAGATTCGTCGTCATATGGCGATCATTTAACAAATTTTGTCTCAAAATTATTCTTCATTTCGATTTCCCGTCCTTGTGTTTTACTTCTAATCCCCCCCCCCCCCCCCACTTCCTCCTTCCCATCCCACTGCCAACATGTAATCTACACTGTGGCTTTCCCTGTATAAGTGAAATATTAATGAAGTTTTATTTCGAGGTGGCATTCACTTCGGCATTAGAGAAGCTTTTCAAACGGAGCCAAAAGATTGCAACTCTACGAACGGCAATCGCAAACGACATGAACCCAGAACAGCAGCGACAGAGCAGTCCAGCAAACGAGGCACAACCGAGCTCTGACATACAAGTGCAATCTAGTGCTGACACACAAATGCATCCTAATGCTGATACACAAATGCAACCTAGTGCTGACACACAAACGCATTTGGTGAGAGTTTTGATCCACTAGAGCAAATAAATCTTGTTGCCTTTATTTCCAACTTATCAGTTAACTTATCAGCAAATAAAAAAATTAAAAATTTCTACGCTATCATAAATTTCGAGCATTTCTTTCATAGATGAGTTTCAATTTTTGAATTTGTCGAAGGACGAGGATTCTGGATGAAAAGTTATTCATGGATTAGAGATACGTGTTAGGTGTGGATGATTTAAAAAAAAAAAAAAAACTAAGAATACATACAATATGACATGTTGTTGAATGTATGATATGTGGTTTAACCGCAAATTCTCAATATATAAGGAAGCGAATCTATAAAAATGTCGAGAATAAATGTACTCTCCTTGTTTTACAATAACTGACAAGGATATATGATTTTAAGTGATATACTGTATTCAGACTACCGTTGCCCAAAGTGTGACAGCAGGCGAGAAGAAAGAAAACGACGAAGAAGACATTAACACCTATTCAGATGTAAACATACTCAAAGACCCGGTAGCACTCGCACCTCGAGGTCGTGTAAAGTAGGCATCGACTGATGCAGCCGAAGGATCGCCTAAAAGCACCCGTCGACAATAGCTCGTCAAATATGAGGTCTAAAGCGCTAATTATGGGGCTTTTTCATCTGTTTACAGTGTTCGGAATTATGGTATTGAAACGGTAATTATGGCAATGGTAATTACAAAAAATTCATCTGTTTACGAATTATATGGTATCTCGGATTATGGTGTTGGAATCGATTTTTGTGGTTGCTGTTAAGGCAACAAAATGTTCAATTGCTCCAATCTTACAAAATTTTGCACATTTATTCATCAATTTATTGATTCGGCAATGTGCGGGGGTCCATTTTCATTTCGATTCCATCCATTATGTACCGATCAGGCTCTGAATTCGATTCCATAGTCGGCTTAACCGTTGTATAGTTGTTGAAGCAAATAAAATTTCTTTCTTCCAACTCTCATTACTAGTTGTACACCTCATACTGAGCACAAATGTAACGAGTGTTTTTCATGAGACATATCACGAAGAAGAGAGTTTCTTGCAAATTTAGGTCTCATAGAAGGCGTGCCTCAAAAGAGGGAAGCATTATATCATTAAAACGAGTAACCAAGTAAGTAAAGCAGATATGAGTGCCTCAATAAGAAATATTTCATTTATTCAAAAACGTTTTATTCAACGCAAAATGATGGAAGATTAGGAAGGCTACTAGAAGAGGAATATTTCATCAATGAGTCGCTTTTGTTGGTCTTTTCTGTTGTCGTTTTCTTTTCTATCGCTTTATTGCGTTGTGTTTCGTTCTTATTTGTTTCTTCATCCTCATCGAGAATGCTATGAAATGATGAGAAATGAGTGGTGAAAAAGCCATCCTCATCGAATATTCGACTGATTGCCTTTTGTATTCTCATCATTCGTTTCATGCTTGCTTCCATTTCCTGAAAATTTGCATAATAGAGATTACGTTATGATATATGAGAGAAACATTTTCAGTCACATATGTATTATGGAATGTACTTCAATTGTTTGTTTCACTTATTACAAGTCTGTTGAACCCTATTGGGAAGTACTTGAAGGTTTATAAACGAGGTCCTACAGATCATAAAGCATCAATATTCGTCTGTTCTCGCCTCTTTACATGACACAATTTTATATATATATATATATATATATATATATATATATATATATATATATATATATATATATATATATATATATATATATATATATATATATATATATATATATATATATATATATATATTATATATATAATATATATAATATATATATATATATATATATATATATATGAATATATATATGAATGTGATATATGATATATGCAAATGGACTGATATAGATATATGAATGTGATAAATGTGATAAATGTGATAATGTGATAAAATGATATATGCAAAATGGACACAAACCTCTTGTATAGAGTGATATAGATGCGTACCCCATACATCGATACTTTTCGTATATTTTTCGAGTTCTTCCTTTTGTGTTGCACTTAATTGACCTTTGTGTTTACCATTCACATAGAGTTCACCATTCTAAACTTTTTAGGTGAATATTTGTTAATGCGTTGTAATCTTTGAAATAAGAAAGGCAAAATGGCGAATAAAATCGTCGAATATTCACAGACGAAAATTTTTCGCTCTATTTTGGAAGAATATATTTCAAATTGGGTGCAATATTTCACGCATCGTAAAATTTTCGAGTGAAGAAAGAGAACAATCACCAACAATGTTATTATTAATCTTTTTACTTATCAAATATAGGAATATTACAGCAATAACCAATTTGGATATTATATAAAGAAATGGAATACTTTGAAATAGAAATACTTAAATATTAGAAATACCAGAATAGGTTGAAGTAAAGTAATGAAATCAGTAAGGAATTTTTTATACTTTTCAATACGATCTGTTATCTTTTTGAAATAAATGGAGAGCGGAAATGAATTTCAAATCAACACTTCCTGGAGACCATCGAAGAATTTGTTGCGTGATGCTATCGTTTTCAAGATTTCACTGCTAAACGACAAGCTAAATGCAATGAGTGCTTATCATTGCAGAGCAGTATTCAATGACAATGTGTAACTGCTTAAGAGCGAAAATGTTGGTCGATATGAACAAAATTGTTGCTTATTTCAAAGAAATAGCGAAATTTAATAGCGAAATAGCGAAATTTAATAGCGAAAATCATATCGAACTCCCGAATCGCTATTTATTATTTAAAAAAAAAAATTGGTATTTACCGAAATAATACAAGAGGTGTTTCCGGAAGTGATAATTGCGTTCTGCTGCGAATTCGTCATCGAAAACATTGCGACTCCCTCAGAAATCTGTGCGATGTTTAAAAGCAAAACTGCTGTGACGAATATCGGCAACATGACTCCTTATTGATGTTTACAATTCCTGAAAAGTCAACGCGTTTTTCCAGCATACGATCCTCGCAGAAACCCATGGGGAAGGGACGGAAGGGGATGGGAAAAGGTGAAAAGGTGTTCGAGTAGATGCAGACAAGCGAATGAATATAGGAGAAAAAAGCGGCGTTTCTTAAGAACGTGGTCGGAATTTTCCACTAAGTATCGCATTTCACTTATATGCCTTTTCATCCCCCGAGGCATAATATACAATGACATTACAATTGACATTGAGATGAAAGTATAAATGCTTCTAGGATGACGACTAGTAATTTGGAAAAGAGCTTGCATATTAGCGGTCACTTCTGACCAACTAACTTTTCAAAAGTTAGTTGGTCAGAAGTGACCACTAATATGTCCGAGATTTCAAAAGCGGATCCGAAATGCTATAGATGAGAACTCATCCACTAAACCGACAATTCACATTTGCAGGTGCTAAATTCTATAAACGAATGCTAAATGCTCCTATGATAATCTGATGGTTGAATACTATGAACCTCAAAGTTTTCAGCGATTTTAGTGCTATAAAATAATATTTAGGAATTGCTACAATGTTTTAAGAATAAATTACGAGCAACTTCGATTCTCACATACAATAGAAAATAATTCCTATGGGAAATACTTTCGATCAGGATGGCGACAATGTCAACATCCAACATATTCTGTATGTTGTGGATATGCAAAATCCTAAAATAGCGATCCACACATTAGAGAAGCATAGTCTCAATAAAGACATCAAAGCCCATCAGTTGAAAATCATTTCAGCGAGATATAGCAATCTGGCAATAAGAATGGTATTTATAAGGCAGAATAGCTAAGCATTTTTTATGTGAAAGAGTTGGGTGTATTGCAGAGAGAAATGCAGAAAGTTGGGTGTGTCGAGATTGCTGCGCCTCTTAAAATAGCAGCACACCTGATGATTGCCGCAATGCCTCCCGAATGGCTGTGGATACTCGAACGCGAGTGCAAATAACTTTCGATTTTCGTTTTTTTTGTCAGTAAACACGATGATTGATTATCTATGAATCATCTGCGATCGCAATTTGCCCAATCCACCTCTAGGAACGAAACTTTCGATACTTCCACAGTACCTTTCCAGAAGGACGAAAGTGCTTCAATGTTAAGTCCGCAGACGTTAATTTAAGATTCATGGTGGCAGAAAGTGAACCCTCTCGATATTTGTCATGTATTGCCCCTTATATAGGTAACTGCAGCAATGTTTTCTCTAATTAGCAGAATATGTAGTTCTGCATAGAAACCCTCTCGATGACCAGCCTTTCAAAATTCTTCTTGCCAAATATCGTTGTAATATTTGATACTATTTGTCAGGTATTGCCCCTTATATAGGTAACTGCAGAGATAGCAATGTTTCCTCTAATTAGCAGAATACCCGTTGAAGAATATGTACTTTTGCAACGAATCGATGCTATAATGATGCATAGTCAGTCATAAAAACAAGTTTTTCTAGTTATCAGTATGGTGGAAAATTTACATTTCCTTTCTATGATTTCAATAGATATCGATCGGTACCATATGAGTATAAATAAATGAACGCTAATTACTGTAAGTAATGAATTAATTAGTATTTTTATTTTCTATCATTTAAAAATAAAATTTTTCCTTTTTGAATAAAATAACTCGTTATCATTGAAGTTTATCAAATTTTCAACAACGTAGTACTCGAAACTCGAAATGTTTCGCATTAAAAAAAAAGAAATGCGTTCGATTCGATTATTTATGAATCAATTATTTTCTCTTTCGAAGCATAAAAAAGAACTTTAGTGTTAAAGAAACGCAGCAATTTGATAGATACGAAAGATAATGACGGATGCAATATTGAAAAAAAAAATCGCTCGTGAACTCTTGAAAACGATCATAGATATGTCGCGATAACTTATGTCTCATAGGGCTTTAATCGAGATTTTTTTTTCTTGGACGATACTTACTAAGTGCAATCAATTCCAATCCTTTATATGTGTTAAGTAATATTATTAGCCCTTGAGTCTTGAATACATATGACATCATATTTAGATATCACTAAGAAATAAGCACCAATAATATCCATTTATTGAAGATTCAACATTCACAATGGACAAATATTATGCCATCTGCGTGAGTTAATTAATTACTGCACAAAATGAAATTGAATATTCTCATATTAGTGAAAGTTTACCCTTAGGAAAGGTTGTAATGGTCTCAAAAAATGCGATAATAAACTTAAGGAAAAACACTTCCAGTAAAGATAGGAAATTGCTCGTAAGAACCGAGATGGAACATGAAGGAAATAGGTGGGTGGAAAATGAGAATCACCTCTCTCCCGTTTATGAAGAGGAAATTTCGATGAAAAAAAATGGATTCTCTGTTATCCTCACTATGAAATTGGTCGATGAGGGAAAGGAGATTAACGAAAATGGAAAATGCATGTTCTGCTCTTCAAAGATGACAATAGACCGGAAAAAAAATCCTCGGCTTCACCTGAAATGAAGTTATGGTTACCTTCTTGGAGGAGGGGAAAGGGACATAATCGTATTTCAGTATGCGAAAGTGCCATATTAGCATTCCAAATAACCGTTGGGAGAATATCACAATAGGAGAGAAGAAAAGAACAAAAAGGAAAAGAAATAAAAAAACTATAGCATAATGAGTTACCATTACTATAGATTATTTTACAGATTCTCTTAAGTTCTCATAGTTGGCTAGATTCATTTCATTACGATGGAAAAATTTATTTATAAGCAATCTAGATTTATCAATTTTTACTCCATACAGTCTATAATAGTAAGTTATCCTGCTCATAAATCAGTACTATAAATACAACAATAACAACGTTGAGCTCTTTGAAGAAAACCTTAGTACCATACTAGGATTGTTGAATGATCTCCTCCTTGAAAAAAAATGTACAAAATTCCCTCCCCATCGGATTATTTAACAACACTATGCAGTTAGGATAAAAACCGATCCATTTGTTAGTGCTTCACGAACAAAACATTAAACCAAGGGAACAAGAAGTGGCGGGAGGGGGGGGGGGGCGGTAAACATAGAGCATTGGAGTACAAGTGGAAATGCTGGTCTTTAGGTTATTACTACCTCATTGCTACGATCCATTCGCGAGAAATCACAACAGTCTTATTCAACAAAATTTTAGTGCAATATTTGGTGCATAGGTGGTTTAACAAACACTTATTAAAACGACGTATTATCATTAGGCCTCCTTTATTTTACCCTGCAAGTCCCTCATAACTCATTACGTTATTTCACCTAACTACCCGTAATTACTATTTCTTAATAATTTCACCACTTTTTTCCGGTCGAATTCGCATTTTCTCGATTATCATATCATTTTGAAGTTATAAAGAATTTTTTAAACGAATTAAAGAAATTAGGTGAAAAATTACAAAAGGTGAGAAACATAGCGTCTTGAAAAATTAGGTGACGAGTTCGTAAATCGACCAACGAATCCATATACGATATTCATAATCTCGACTGCCAAAAACGTATGTATGGTGCATCTGTAATCGAATGGTGCAAAATTTGCATATATTTATTTAACTAAGCACACATATCTAAACCATTTATCCAATTAAAATAGATCATCTTTAAGAGATGCACTAAACTGCTGGAATGCAGATTTTATCAATCTCTATAGATGGAAATTGTGTGCCGCATAAATGATTCATTCCTATGTAAACTTACCCCAGATATTTTATATACAAATTGAGAGTTGTAAGCTGAGTAGGACATTTACGTTTTTGTTGAGAAAAAAGATGGAAGGAATGCGTAATCCCAATGAATCTCGTAATGCAATCGACTAGACGTCCATATTTTTGTTATTTGGAAGTTAATGTAAGGAAATCGGAGGTGAATGCGAAATAATTGGTACCGAGAAACAAAGCAAGGTGGCTCATATTCCGAGGATTGCTCTAAAATGAAATATTTTCGGTACTCACTAAAACAACGACAACAACCTGTGATAACGACTTCAAGGTGTCACTTCCTCTACTCATCAACAACAGATATAACTTCTTTAAATAGTTGCTTCTTTGCTTGAGAATGAACATATGCCTCCAACTCACTCTCGCATTCATTCCTTCAGAACCAAAACAAGGGCCATCAATGCCATTAACCAAACCAACGATCACTTCAGAATCTCATCAGTGGGTATCATTTAACTGTGGAATTACTCTGCTCAGAGCAGCAATAACCTGTTCGGTGCCCACATCCACGAATGCCCTCCGACAAATCCCTTTGCTATACGTCTTTTTAATCGAATGTATTACTTCAATTACAGCAATTTACTTCAAAAAACCCTTAAAACTACTAAAATCGTTTTTTTTTAAGTGTGCTTCTTAGAGTACAGTATGCGAAAATAAAATTTATATTGCACTAACAAATGAATAATTATGCTAAACATACGACAAGAAATTAGACAATTTCTATAAGGAAAAATATAATACTAAACAACTGCATAGAGACGAAAAGATCCATTAAAAAAGACATCGAAAGAAATAAAGAAATATTTAAGAAAACGATGTTTAAGAATGATGGAAAAGCTTTTATAAAGCGACGAAAAATATCAGACAATTGAGAGATTGGCGATAGAGAAGCAAACAAAAAATAAGAGTGAAGATAAGAGATCAACTAAATATGCATATTTATTGCAACACAAGATCATAGATGATGTACAGCTAAACAAATAACGAGATGAACGTTATGAAAGGAGAGCAATGATCTCTCTGATAGTGTAATATTTCGATACAACTTTTGAATGAGAGTTTCCTTGAGACCAGACGAGTTTCCGATAAAAGGTAATAACCAGCAACTTCCTTCTCATTGATAAGATCACAGGAACATATATATCGATTCCATGAAGTCTACATTAATTTCAAGACTAAAGCAATCTAGATCATCAGCATCCACAGATCAATGGAGAGCTTATACAGTAGAATCCCCGCCTGTCCCTTTCCCACACTTTCTCTTGACAATGGGTCACTTTTTCTCATGAATTTAGCGCAAGGAACTTTTATTTAAAAAAACCGAAATTTACCATGTTCAGTCTCAGCGATCAGATTTTCTTTCGTTCTTTTTGAAAACCCATTTTGTCTGAAATTCTAAATCAGTTGTCCATCAATTCGCTCAATTAGAGAATGATAGTGGAACAGAGAAACGAATATCACTCCAATGCTTTCTGTTTATTAAAAAAAAAGAAAAGAGTTGTTCAAATCATTGCAACTTGCAATTGCAATTGCAAAAAAAAACTAGTTGCAAAACCTATCCAGCAAATAGTCAAACTTTGCCTCATTTCTTATTCAATTTGCACATTCACGTTGATAAGACTAGAAGATCAAATCAAAAACGCAGATCAATATCGCATGAAATACTTCTAGAAATTACATCTGTAATTATATTGAATTCTGGCACATATCTATCATGTGCTGACAACATTTAACATTGAAAAGGCTAAGACGGTAAACATTTGGTAGGGAGTAAGTGTCAGCAATAATATAGGAAAACAGCTGTCACTAATGCCCATACTCATCCAACATTCAGTAGATGAAAAAGTGCCGGCAATGATATAGGAAAACAGCTGTCACTAATGCCCAAACTTATCCGATTTGCCCTCAAAATCCTTGTGCTTCTAATGAGGGAATTGAATTGCTTAATATTTTGCTTTTCAATAGAAGGAAACCAAGAAAGCACAAATCGTTTGTTTTAACATGAGAAATAAAATATCGCAGCGACGACAAGCGATTCAATGAGAAACCATCGAGCATCATACCGTCGCAAACTGATTACAACGCCTAGCAGAAGAAGGGAGAGAGAAGGAAGGAGAGGAAGAAGAGCACAACGGAAACAACCCCAGCTTTAAAGCAGATTTTCGAGGAAGAAAGTCGAACTTGAGTTGCTACTTTTGGAATTTCATGCTCTCGAACTTTTGGAATCGAATTATTTCCAATAAGCTCTCCTCTGTTTCAAGATAAGACTATGCTGTGAGAATATTGGCGAAATAATATATGAGTAAATCACTGCAGCACATATAGCTGCTCATATGAACACCTGCTCAAGGTAGCCATGCGCCAAGGTGGCTCGTTCGAACATTTCCCCCAACTTCCTTTCCAACAAACGTGACCAATATCCGGTCGCCAATGATGGACATTTGAGGAAAAAGGTCCGCCTAATAATTAGTATGTACACAGGAAGCTACTCCCTCTTCCTTGGCACTCTAGCTGATAATACAGCATTCTGAAATGTTTTAACCGCCATATGGAAAAAAGCCGCGAAACATAGACCTGCAGAATTCAAATATCAATGAGTTAACAACAGTTTTACTGATAGAACACGACAAATAATAAAAATGAAAGAAATTATGCCAACCCGACAACGAACTCTTGGTACTATGAAACAAGGAACGTTAATTATACAGGAATGGAACGCCTATAACTAAATGAAAACAAAGACATCTCTATCACTGACCGCACACGATAATCACAAACATAAAATGAGACGTTTACTGCTTTTTAAGCATCAATCATGAAAGCATTTCCAATCTTGACTTACTTAAACCACCATTCGAGATTTCCACTATTCTGGCATTATCAGTTAAACTGCCCTTGACTTTAAGTACTGCATTCGGCTTTGAACGTACCGCTAATTTGTCCTTGTTTTTCAATAGTGCTTTGGCTTCGATCTTCAGCTATTCAATCACAAGTATACGACAAAATTCACGAGTATGCAATGATGCAGTAATTCATCAATTCCTCCTCCCCCTTTTCAGAATTTTCTAGGAAATTTCGCCATGATCGAAATGGATGAATCACCTCCCATAATGAGGCAGGCAAGAGGAGATCGCTTCTCCTCCCTTTCTCTATGTCTCTTACACAAACATTGGCAGAATTCATTCTCGCTAACAACTACTGTGATGCTTTCATTTACATAGCAGACAAAACTAGATCAGGAGTAGAACCGGAAAAATCGAACACTGATCACAACAACAAAAGGGAAATATCAGCAAGAAAACATTCAACTAGCACTCATTTATTGTGTGCTCTTAAATGAAGCGGTGCTATTATGAATCGTGCTTACATTTCGACGAGCGAATGAGTCCTTCTTGTGCACTCGACAATATAAGACGGCCATCTCGTGTCCATAGACGGCCCTCAATGAAACCACGGCTACCACCTCAACAAACATAATTCAAAAATGCCGAAAAGATTTCAAAACAAATCACTTTCATTAGATAAATTTAACCGAGGGCAAAATTTTCTTCTTTTACAAATATAAATTTGAATTCCACAAAAATTCAATTTAAAAAAATCCCAAATTTCCCAAAAAACATTGTGGGAAAAAATTTTCCCGCGGGAATTTATTAAAATCTTTTATTTGAAAAATCAATACTTCACGAAATGCACCCTTAATATGACCCCTTATAAACTTTTCAATAGACGCATAAATTGAAATAAATCCTAACCGCATGCTCCTGAAATTTTTCCGCACTCGATTTACTTTTATGCAAACAATTTGTCACAAATACCGAATGTGCCTGGTAATGGGCGGTATACAGAGCGATTCGCCAACCTCGTCGGCGTCATAAAAGTTTTTCGGAGCTTTAAAACTACGCAAAGCTCCTACGGAAAAAAATATCGCATTTTTTTAGCGCATGGAATTTGTCATCAGTGCAAGAGTACATGACTTGATCATCACACAAATGGAAGCAATCCCCTCCTCCCTCTCCTCTCATTCATTCCTCACACCACTTCCAACACGGGACTATTTTTTGAAACACTGGCGCGTAAAAATCAATCTCCTCACCGACACTCACAAAATGGGTTGGCAACACCGGATCAAAGCAATTTCTCTAAGACTGAGTGAAATGACGAGAGGTTATCCAGCCACGTGTACCACATTCTTGAATACCAGTTAAAAGCATAAAATCTTTTCCTCAATCTTAAAAAACAGTCAAAAAACCGGAAACATACGTGCAACAGGGCTGTAATTCTCGTACAGCATCCATTCGTCTACTCGGAAATCCCAATTATGAATCCAAACGCAGTGATCCAAAGAGAACGCCATCGAGGGGATAAAGCCTCGGCTGGAAATAAAGAAGATATTTCCAGATCATTTCACGGATATTATGCGAATGCTGGGACGAGTTTCATAGGGCGTTTCATTCACCTTATTAGACGTTGGCTTCGAGAGTGCTTTTTGCAAATCAAAAGGCTTAAAGCGGAATTGAAAGGTTAGTTAGCCGCAGATCGTTTATTTGACAAGGATTATTCAAAAAATAGATGGATGTTATATCTAGCAACTTTCCTAGGATGAGGCCTTTTTGCACAGTCAACTCAATTTCTCCTATAAACAAATGTAAATGAAATAAATTTCCCCGCAAAAATTTGCATAAACACTGCAACTCGGGCAAGACAGAAAGTGCCTTCGGCAAGAAATATGCAAATGCAACGAGAGAAAATGGCGAAATGAATCCTTTAAACACAATATAACTCGTATTGTTTTTTTAGTTATGTGGGGAGTGGTCGTAATATTTACTGCGCTTCAATTTTCTATCGTAAACTTTGCGTTGTTCATATGCAGTAAAACTAAGGGTAATCAACAGGTAAGTCTAAGCGTTTCTTACACCTTGTCCCACATAAAAGCTGGCACCCCCACCCAACCATGTGCCTCGTGAATTGACAAATAAGATCGTTTCAATGATTTAGAAATTATAATAAACGACCACTAGAGAGAGGGAAAAGAGAAATTCTTGTAGATGCAGAGGATAATAAGGGCACTACTGCATATTAGAATGGAATGGAATTGATAATAAATAATTAAATAAATATAATTTCGCGATAAATCTTTGAAGAAATAATTCTAATTTGGTTTTTATGCGATCGCAATTGCCCATATCACAGGGAATTATAATGGCCGTCTTCCAGGATTGGCCAATTGCCATAAACTCCATATTGGCAACTTTTGGAGTTGAAAAGCTCCAGAAATGCAAATATCAAAAAAAAAAATCGAAGAGTATTATGTGTCCACTCTTAAAGTCGAAATATTCGAATGATTTAGAGAAATGCATCCCTGAATCTTCAAATCTTAGAATCTATTTCCCATAGAATCCAAGCAGAAACCTAGCAGCTTCGAAGATTAGACGCTAAAATATATAAAAGCATTTAGCGCTGATAAGCGATAACCTCTCATATGTCAGCAACAATCGACATATTTTTGGGGTTTTATAGAAAAGCAGAACAAATGTAAGAACAACAAATTTGTTTTTAAACAGACTTCTATAAAATGCTTAAGAATTAAAACTATTCAAACCTGACTGCTCTATTCAAGCCTATGCGCAAGGACAGCCGAATTCGCCTTACATTTTGCGGATAAAAAACTTCAGGGCGTTTAATTTCGTACACAATTACGGATAAACTAAGGAAAAGTTCTTTTACAGGTATATAGCTCATTCACCTGCACATGCCGAACTTTCGCAGAAGTCAACGTAGTGGAGGTGATGCGCACAATATCCATCCACAAAATCTGCGGAATGCACTCCTATGCTGGCCTATATATATATAATAATATATATATATATATATATATATATATATATATATGCATGCATGCTAAAATATTCCAACTTTTTCGAACATGGTAATTGAAAAATCAATATGCATGTTCGAATTGATAAAAATAATTCCGCTTAGCCATAAACAAAAAAATATTTCAGCCATTCGTAACAGAAATCGTTGAAATTAAAAAACGGCCAAAACAACGTAATGTCCGTCATCATAAGAAGAGACCGATAGTCGTCGAGAGGACCATCACGCTCAATATGCGTCCTATGACTATGGATGAAGAGGATGCTGCTGGTCTACAGACCTTTATCGATGGCCGGTATCATTTAACGATATTTTTTATTTACAAGAAAGCACCGTAATTTACGAAAGAAGTAAATTGATCTGCTGGTAGGGGTAGACTGAACTGGAGATCGAGCTGAAGATGAAGCAGAAGACGAAGAATAAGAACGAAAAAATTCAGCCTCAGTATACTGACAGTGCGTTCCTTGTTCGCATTTTTTGTACATCAACTGCATCACAAGTAATATTAATTAATGCAACACACAAATCAACGTAGCAACTCTGTAAAGAATTAGTAATAACAGTAAATTCCGGTCTATTTTTCAATGATGCTTTATAAATAATAAGTATCAATTCTGAATGAAATCCTCAAGATTTAATATCCCATTATGTCAGCAGAATCTTCAAAAACATAACTACAATATTCTATTCAAATATTACCTCCCCTCCCCTCTTCTTCGAAGAATGTTCGAGCAAACCAAACTCGAAAAAATTCTACGCTCTACAATCAAAAGCCTGAAATTAGTACACATAAATTATACTCCACAAATGAGTGCAAATGGTTCTGCCCATTTTTGCATTTCTTGGTTCACATATTGGAGCACCTCATTATCTAATATCGCAAACGTAAATTTCTCACTATAAAGGGGCACTCACATCAACCCCCCCCCCCCCACCACCATTCAAATCCTCTCCACATAAGGCGTGAGGGGAAATTACCTCTTAATTTCCAAACATTTACAGGGGAGGCACAATAAGCCGGCACAGAAGTATGTAGAAAAATGAAGCACTTCAGACAGATGCGAGTTCCATGCTCTTCCAAGGCTGAATTTGAGTTTTTTATTTACCGACTACAAAGCCGCAAATATTGTCTGAAAACAGAGGGTCTCGAATTCCGGTAGAACGTCGTTAGCTGAAAAATTTTGGAAATTTGGAGGAGGATGGAGGGAGAGAGAGGGAAGCCGACGACGAAAACGATGTGTGGGAGGTGAGATATGGCTAAACATATACAACTTAACTGTTATACTTACTGGCCTTCTTATACCAAACAAAGGAAGTCTCTTTCTTCAGAAAACGTGACCGTTTCTCAACAGAACCTTCAAATGTAACAACATTCGGTGATGAGAGAGCTTCGTCGACGCGTAGACGTAAAAGGAAGCATTCAAGAAGGTTTGGCGTTCCGACCACTCAAACAGCTGATGATGAAACGACTGGGCAAAATACTATCGGTTACTTGTCACGGGAACGATCGAACAGTAATCCACCAAATGCTTCGATAACACAACCAAATAATCAATCATTAAATAGAAAATATGATCCTCATCGTCGAGTACAAAAGAAACAGTTCAATGAAACAGATGATGAGAAGCTTACTCATGAAGCTAAAGGTATGCTAGACATTCACCTTTACCTTGCTCGTTGTTTTCATTCCTACGGCGATTGACTGCAATAAAATTTCAATTCTTGCCAAAAATGAGCATTTTATTCAAAATTTTTGAAAAAGCACTAAGCTTTGTTCTCGATAAACCACATAAAGATAATCTTCAAGCATCTAAAATGTTACATTCATTGATTTAAACGATTGCCTCGTTTTCTTTTATGACTCTTCAGGTGGACAATGGTCATTTTTGCAGATGGGCAATCATCCGAACACGCCAAATGCGCCTTTGATAGTTCTCTACCTAGACCGGCTACCAAAAGTACATGCACATATGATGTATTCAAGTGAAATAGCGCAATACGTGCTTCAGCAACTGCGCTCATCACAGCGAACACTTTGATAAATTAACATAAAAACAAAAAAGAAGCAATGAAGTCTAAACAATTCAACCACACGTGAAAACCCTCCAAAAAAGATTAAATTTCCTACAAGTCAACCGGCTGGTAAAAAACATGCGGTTTCTTAATGGTACTTAAATATTTTTTACTTTCTAAGAAGTTCCAGGATCAACTTGGACGTTGGTAGAGCGAGTAGATTTATGGTGTAGATTATATCAGCGAACTTCGAGATTTAGCTTCAATAATTGCAAAATCGAAATTACCATGCAGGTAAATATATTCAAATTTGAAAACGTGAATATAAACGAAGGTGCGATTACTACCACTATCAACGTGAAAAAAAAATTTCCTTTCAGATGTGAGAACAATCGATAAAGTTATAACCGAAGATTTGCATGATATGAAAGAAATTCAAAGGACAGCGAGTCAACGATCACATTTGCGACGATTAAAATCAGCAGCAAATACCCAAAAAACAAGCGAACGAAAACATAAACGTGCAATATTACAGAAAGAAAAAACATCAAAGACCGCTAAAGGCGTATCAAAGGGTTCAAATTCACGATCACATCGTAAAATGAAATTCAAAGAGGCAAAACTCGATGAAACACAACAAACGCCATGTTCACATTCATTGACAATTCATCAAAATAGTGCAAGTCAGCGACGATTGCAAATGATATCCATTTCTGAAAATGAAACAAATGTGCACAAATAAAAATTTTCTTCTTGAAATGAACGTTGCGATGACTCGAATAATATTGGTGAATTTTTCTTCGCCATTTTCTTAATTAAATAAAATTTTCAAAGTCGTATTTTGAACCGCATAGCAAAATTCACACAACAAGGTAATGCCATCCAAAATGAGAAAGGAAACCAGCTAGCTTGGGAAATAGAAAACAGCGGAGATGTGACTTTGAGTTATGCGGTGATTATTGAGAAGTACAACAACTCCTCTGGAATTTATCCTAAACGCCGAAATAGTTGAGATTTTTTCAGCGATCATTCTCCTTCGCACAATGTTTTTGCCAATATTTTTCAAGTGGCAATGTAATTTTTTTTACATCCCAACAGGAGAAAATCTTAACTGTTTGGAAGAAAATGAACTAGGAAATAAATATATCACATAATGACATATAAGTCACCTGCGGCTGCAAATTCCCAATAAAAAGAGGAAAGTCGCAGGTTTCCTTCCAATCAAACATCTTGTCCCCCCACCCCCCCCCCCCCCAATACCCCTTTTCCTTCCAGTTGGAACAAAGCAGTTCGACAACAAGGGAATTCCCTCTTATATACCAGGCACAATACACTTAAACCGTCAGCCTACACGTCGCTCACGCTACGGAGAGTTGGAAAAATATCATTCTCGATGGCACGTTCAACTAAGTCAGAAAAATTTGAAGTCCCTTTCACTTACATACTCCCCTCCCCCACATCTCAAAATTGGCAAACGGAGCAATTCCCGGGGACTTTGCACAGATCCGCTGATGCACTGTCTTCGCGGAAAGCCTGATCACCGGTATTTTCGACAATAGGCGATGAGGTACAGGTCGCAGACTTAAAATGTACTCCGAATTAATGAAGTTAACAAGAGAAAAATAAATGTGTTTTATGTTTGCAATAAAAGTAAAGAAGCTGGCGAAGAGGACGAGCGATTTGTTCTGTCTCTCCAAACAAAAACATACCGATGGATGCATGAGAACCCGATGGAAAGATGGGAACGCGCTTCACCTCTGCTGTCTTCCAACGCTTACTCGGGGAGACGTGTTACCGCTCCCCTGCGAATCAACATTTTCTCTTCAGAGCTTAAAGTGGTTTTAACCGACGGCTCTGAAGCCATCGGGGCTCGTTTCTAGAAAAACCGCCGAGGTCTCGCTACTACCTTTTTTCCACAGGTACTAAACAGTATCCAAGGAAACGAGAGAGATAAGGTTCTACAGTGACAGTTATATAAAAACCACTTGAAATTTTGCAAAGTTTTTCCTCGTTTCGTCTTTGATCGAGCAAGGGGATGGTGCCATATCCGCTTTGTTTCTGCTATTAATGCCAGCTGTTTTAGCATATCTCTAAATTCCATTAAATTATAATATTATGCATAACAATGACGTCACTAATTTGAATAACAATGACGTCACCTCATGTGAACCTCGTTCCCACCAAAAAAATCACATTTGTTTATTAGTAATGTGGTGTGTGGTCGGTTTAGGCATTGCGTTAAATTCAGTCATTATAACGGCCCTATTGTTTCATTGCTCGAAGGTGAGTGAAATGCTTATTAAATGAGGAGTGGTAAAGATAAAAGAAAACGTTTCGTTGATTATGGGATCTAGTTTACTTTAATGCTTGGTTTAAGGAATTTGCTAGGCTTGAACGGGAAAGCTCGAGCTCCCAAAAAAAGTTCGAGCTTCCAAGAAAAGCTCGAGCTCTAAAAGAAGTTTGAGCTGTTTCCTTTCGAAAAATGAAACAGCAAAAAATTCTGCTATGAGCGATATGACGAATACTTAAGATGCGTCGAGTTCAATTAAAAAGTTCCCATAATAAATATCACTTTAGACGTTTTGCTAGCTTCTTTATGTATAAGATGAGGATGATATATGAATTGTTAAATAACAGGAAAAATGAAAATGGTACAAAGAAAATGAGAAATTGTATTTGCTGATAATTAGCATTGCGCCAAAGAAAACGAGAGAAGATTGGTAGACTGACAAAAAAGCGACACAAAGATCTTTTCCGAGAAAAAAAGAAATTGTGTTCGTTGAAAATCGGCGTTGCTCCAGAGAAAAAGACAGAAGATTGAAAAAGCGATAAAAGAGGAATGCAAAAAAAAGTCTTTAGATAAAAAGAGGTAAAAACCAAAGAAATGGAGATGATAGAGGAAAAACAAATGGAAAACGAGTTGAGCCAAGCATTCGAATCAAAGTCGAGCCAATCCCACTCGATTCTGAGGACGCCGAAGAAATGAAATCAAGCAGCAAGTAAGCCTATAATCCCGTATTCCCTCCCCCTAATAAACTGGATTCATATCGAAAAAGATCGACTGGAATATTTCTGCAGAAATGCGACTTCCTCCTCTCCTCCTTTCTATTTGAGTTTTTATGGGCAGATTTAGCGCGGCATTCGAATTAATGAGATATCTGAGGTGTAAAAAGATTGCAACCCTTCTAGTATTTATGTGGAAATCTGAGGGTTTTTTTTCAGAGGGAAATGTCAATTTTTCAACACCCCTCTCCACTAGAATCTTTGCCATTTCGTTGCCAAGCAAGCCTCCCGAAAGGATGAAGCAGGGCATCTGATGCTCATCCCCCCTCCAATAATGGTGATAGCGGATACTGTTTCGAGAACCGATCCTTCTCCTACCTAGATTCGTAACACCGCCCTTCATCTATCTGCAGGAACATAATTATCAATCACGAATATAAGTAAAAAACCTCAAAATACATATAAATTAATATCTATTGATTGCAGATCAAAGAAATCAGATTCCGCACATGAGTGGGAAAGACGAATTAAGAAAGTAGAAGAAGAACTTCGGGGGCGAAACGAGAAAAAAACTCACTCCACCACAACCGCATCTGTAACGGCGACACAAAGAAGTGATAGCATAGCTCTGGCGAGTCTGCCTTTAGCTGAAGCTGCAGCTACGTCTAAACATAATAGTTCACGACCTCCTACTATAGGCCAATTATTAGCGAATAAAAAACAAAAGTTACCAAGGAAAAGTGAGATGAAAAAATTGAGTACAATAGAGAAATTACGATCAAGAATTCCACTTACGGAAAACGGTAAGAAGGCGAAAGCTGGAGGGCAGCAAAACGCGACGAAGCTGGACAAGCTTAATGCTGTTAAATCACTTATAAACAAATATAGTGAAAAAGGAATCGCTCAGAAAAATGCTTCAGCAAGCGCTGAAAGCAAAACGCAGCTGAAAAGAATGCCATCAATTCAGACAAGCCAACAAACCGACAGACAACTCCAACAACAACGACAACAACGGCGACAACAAGCAAGCGCTGAACGCGAAATGTACTTGAAAAGAACGCCATCAGTCCAGACAACGCAACAAACCATCAGACAACAACAACGACAAACCCGTGGGAAGGAGGATATCAACGACAAACCTGCTACTATAAATGCAAAAACGGCTCGAGAGATACGAATAGGAGAAATACGAGCAGAAACGAATAAATCCAAGGGTGCCCTAGCGATCAAAAGTCAAATAAGTGAACCTCAAAGAATGCTCTCTAGACGAAAGCCCCTTCAATCTTATGTGCTAGCATCAACAAATAATAAACAAAAACAAATGAATAATCAAATAAATAAATATAGAAATGCATCACAGAACAGGGCTCGAATAAAAGAACGTAGTGAAAGTATTCCACAAAAATTAACTCACATATCAGCAACTACCCCACCAGCAATAAACGTTGCAACACTTACATCATCAGCGAAAGAAATCGAAGCTAAAACCGCATCGACTCCAGCATCGGCTCCGACTCCGCAAAATGACTCCAAAAGAATCGGATCACGAAGACTATCACAGCAAACAATGAACGGAAGTCTTGGATTACAACGTGCAAGAGTTAATATAACTACAACGGACGATAGCTCGTCATCGTTTGCAACGATGGGAGGTGACGAAGGGACAACTTCAGTCGACGAAAATAGCAACTATTATATATCAAGGCTTTTTCATTAACTAGTTAATCACCTCAAAATCAAGGTAAGTCGTAGATGTTACCCACGAAATTGGGTGTATTAATTGGGAATATTGATAGCATTTTTACTCGATTAGTGCTGCTTCAACATCGATCCACTACTGCTTAAAGAAATTAGAATATAGCGCGTAATATCACCAGATCTTTTCGTATTTAGCGATTAAGAAACTTCTTATGCTCATTTACTTTGATATCAAATGTTCGAAATTAAAATCAAAGCCGTTAATTAGGAACTTAAAATTACTCAAAAGAAAATAGATTTATTTCGCAAACAGCGACTGAAAAATTCGATAAAGTTGGCGCTATCTCAATATCAGCGTGCAATTGTCAATTTAAAGGTTCTTGGCAACACCACTCTTAATCAGTAGAAGATGGTCACGTTAGGACTAAAAAGACGAAAGGAGTAGACGGTTGTAAGGGAAGAAAGGGGAAGTAGGCCCATGTAAGGCGTTCCATTTTGAAGAGTTTAAGTCACAGCAATAATCAAATCCTAGTGACGAGAGTCGTATAGGTAAAACAAAGACACAATGCAGCATTTTTGCGTAATTCCCATTAATGATTGCTATCAGAATTAAAACTTGAAAGAAATACACAGCCCGCGCCATGCACAATGTACCTGCATCATTCGAGTGCTCAGGCATTCCGAGAAAGCCCGCTTAATACCGAGTAGGTATCAGAGAGGAAGAAAGAAGGGAGAAGGGGCAGAGGGGATCTTTATTCCCATCTTCCCTTACTTAGCTATGGAATATCGACTTCCCTATGGCGCCTTCTCTGTGATAACTCGATGGGCGACATCTGCGATAACTGCAGCTCATTGTGAAGCGAATAACACCTTTTCATTGAAAACATTGTGCAGTTTGAATTTTGTCTCGAAAAAGATCGCTATTAATGACCTCCCAAAGATCTGGAAAGAGTAAAGACCAATGCCACCACATCTGCTTATAACGACGGTCTTTTCGATGTACGCACAGGTATGCAATGAGTTGTGTTGAAACAACTCTTGCCACGAACATAACTTTTTGGCGCTTATGCTCATCGCAGATTTTAGTCGGGGATGCAATTTTCTAAACTGTCTCTACCTCCTCATTTTCTGCCTCCAGGTCCAATAATGCCCTACATTCAATCCACCAGCCCATGGACACTGTATTTTGCAGAACAACCAAGGATGCCTTCCGTTGTACCATCTTGCATGGATCGCAAACAACGCTGACACTATAGCACTGACAAGCTCAACTTGCCAGATCTTATCAGTGCTGCTACCAATATAAGCATTGATAACAATAAGAAATAATCACAGAATTTCACATAAATCCACCTAATTAAAAGTTTTATAACTTCCTCGGAACATGAATGACCCATCAGTTATGTTTACGAAAGAATTATATCTCTATTAATGCGCAAACCAATCGATCGGTAGAGGTGTTGATTTTTCTTTAAACTCATCGCACCTTTAAGCGCCTCAAACCATATTAGCCGATTGCTTAATTGAATCGTAATTGAATTTTTTTAACAGAGCCATCTAATTGAATCGCTTTTCAGGAATCTATACGTGACAACTCATATTTATTGTTAATTGTTTATCAATAAAACATTGCTTTACCTGTAATTTATTGTCGCAATAAATAAAAAACAGATAAGCATATTGCAAGGTATACAGTAATCACTCTGCGAGATTATCGATCAAAGATCTTTGAATTCTTCAACAGTTCCAACGAGATGGTCAGAGAACAATGAATACGAATGTCGATGGAAATTACCGTAAAAATGTGAATGTCAATATTTTGGACAAATCATTAGCTGCCACTTGAGAAGAGAGAGAATTGGAGAAGCCCGCCAGACGACTGGCACAACGTGAGCTTTTGCAGCCGGTCCAAATGATCAACCAGGTTCGCAAATCACCAACAAAATTAAAACATGCCAAATTACTTCCTCATATTTTATTGGTTTCTATCGATGGCGGAAGTCTTCCACCAAGGACTCGCTCTTTATAAACTGATTAGCGCGAAATGAAAAATTCGGCCGACCAGAAACGCATGCATATTTTTTCAGCATATTTAATGTGTGGGAATCTTCTCTGATTTGATTGGTCGACGTTAAACATAGCTGTAGTGAAGGTCTCACTACGGTATATATAGTACCTGCCAACTTTGGCAGCCCTTATTCCCGAGCTAAGACTCCGCAACTTCAATACTCTCCGAGTTAAAACTACCGGAGGAACAGGCGGAAACACGCATTCCCATGCAAGGGCATGACGCCACTTTGTATGCAGATCTACTTAGGCGCATTAAAAGTGAAAAATATTAGTAATCGAGGATGAAAACGGCGGTGAATGGAAGAAATAGGAGAGGAAGACTGGTAGCTTAGTGAGGAGGAGGAGACGATTATAGCATAAAGGCATTGATTAAAGAAGATATAAAACATAAGCACTAACCTTGAGTGTGGCTTGATCGCAGTCTCGAGCATGCTACAGTCGGAAATGTACGCCGCCACGCACTGGTGCAATCTCGGATCATCGCCTTAAAAAATCAAGCACACAGATATGGACGATATGCAGACAGTGAGTATTCCCAAAATCAATTCCTAAACCAATCCGTGATAAGACAGGCAATTGGCAAACCTATGACCAGCGCCCTATGACACATAATGCTCTAAGCTCTAAGTATTCAAAACTATGATTATTTCTTGGTCTGTGAGATGCCGGAAAGAAATTATAGAAACTATACCTCCCCTTCCGAATATCCCTCTTCTCTGAAAAAATCTCAACTCCGCTCTCATATGTGCGACTTTTTAAGAACTTCTACACTAGCATAAGTTTACTTGATAGCGCTTGCGTCAAAGGCTTCGAATTTCTGCTAGCATGATAACGCGTTTCCGAGAAATGGACGATAAAAAAGACTCGCCGAACCCTTGTCGCCACTCCCTCTTGTCTCAAGCTACAATCCATGCTGCAGATATGAGAATTTCACTTAACACAACCAAAACAATGCTGAACTAACACATCAATTACCAATATTTTCTTTTGTACGCAGCCACATGCTGCTCCTCGGTTCGATACGTCCCTCTACGCAGCCTTTTATATAAGTGTCTCGATCCACCGGACGAAACTGAAATACACACTCTTTTTTGTACCATTTGTATTGTGCGCATACTCCTTCTTATATTATGTGTATAAACTGAAATAAATCTAACGAGACTGAGATTTACATGTATGAATTGATATAGCCAAACTCTATTGTTTTTTTTTGTATGAATCAAATGAATGAACAATGAGTTGACTCGCAAACTCCTATCTGATGAAACTTTTTGAAAATAAGCCACAATAAAGCAGACTCCCCATAGCAGTCACCATCCCACTTCCCCTCCTTTCATCAGACGGCCCACAAATCTTCCTTTCAATGCCAATTTAAATCTATACAGTTCGTAAAGCTGAGCTGCAAACTTCATAGAGATTTCCACTTTGCAATGATTAACGAGATAATTAGCGTCGAAAGTGAATGTAATGCAAGTGGCAAAAATAAAGGAAAAAATCGTAACTGAAATATTTGCTAACATTTTTTAAGCGTCGTATTTATATTTGAAAAAAAGTGTCCCGCAAGCAAATGTTTTCAGAAAAGAACCTCAAAGATTCTTGCGAATGCAGGTGGCATTTCGTTGAGTTTATACTTCAGCATTGCCTTCATAGCAGTGGTCACCATGTCATCTTGTAATGAATCCTCGATAATCTCACGGAAATCACGAAGTTCTTCTGGAGGCGTCACCTTAGGCATCTCGTGCTGATGAGTCACCGCGTCCGGCTCATCCTTTAATCAAGATTTATTAGTTCGGCGCTACTCCATATATCTCTTTCTATGTCTACTTATCCTCGTTGCCGTTTAAATAATAGCTAAATCATACAAGCAGATGCCTCATCTCTCTCCACCACAGTCACAGCAATCCAACTGCAAAAGGGAAGAATACCTTCTAATTCAAATAGAAAAGCGTGATAAAGGAACTACGGACATACATACACATGTAGACACGACTCTGCTAAATGCACCAACATGACCCGATACACCTCGTGGTAATGCAAATTGCAACTGCTAATTTGCATAAATGTATTTAAAAGTCCATCATAGGAAGGTATACATGTTGCAAATAAATACTGGATTTGAATATTGCAAAATCACGGGCATAGCCCAGTTCAATAAAATCCATCACCTTCAATAGCTTCTCCTCCATCGCGGAATATATTATGAAAACTAACATTCATCTCTTCCCGACTATCACGATCCACCTGTACGGAAATGAGATCCCTCTTACCTTTCCTCCTCCCTAATCCCCTTCGAGGTTTTCTCAAATAGCAGAAACATTCTGCACCTTTATACGAATATTAAAATGCTTTACTCGAATGAATACTTCATTAAAATCAAAGTATTCTAATAGACATTCAATAAAGACCTTCGCTAAATAAACACAGAATATCGGTAGAACAATATAAAAGGACATTATCTCCAAAATACAAATTTCTCTTTTTTTGAAAAGAATTATCAAGAAATAATGTCAAGCAATTTGTGAAGTACAAAAAAATTTCCAAAATTGCAAATTAAATAGCTGAGAGATGACGAAGAAGAAAAAAATCATCGCAAAAGTGATAACCTTATGGAAAGAGACTTGACACGTGAATATTGCTTGTCCTTCTTGAATCGCCTTCACAACTCGTGTGCAAAAACTTCGTCGATCACTGACACGATCGATCATATAAAGAATCGGCTTATGCACCGAACCTTCAAAAATTGGACCACTCACGAAGAGAGTACACATCAACAATGAATCTTCCCTTCGCAAGAATGAACGAGAAGCTGCCATAATCACCTAACTGCTCATTCTTCTCAACGAGTAACGACCGCGGCACACACCGCAACCATCTTCCCGGCAGTAATGCCCACAAAGGTGGGATGTTTTGCCCGAAACGAATGCTAGTACACTCACATAAGAGGCCAAAGCATCACATTAAGTTGGGGTCAGCTTGACCGTTCAAAAAGTTTGAGCACTTCTAGCCGAAGTACTAGTGGAAGACAATTCGCCTACCTAAGTTTTGAATAGCGCAACATTTCTCGACATTTTGTAGGCTCGTAATATGATTAACTATTAGGTTAAAAGATGAGCTGCTGGAAAAGACAGAATCTACCCACTCTAATCGGTTGGTTGCATGTTTTGTCAGGACCAATTACCTTGTGTGTCTTACCTGTAAGAGTCAAGTACTTTTCGGGTGCTCACAATGGTGTGGAACCGCAAGCCGATCTAGTTTTCGCTAATGTTATTTATAAACATTTAATTTGCCTTATTTTCATAGCCTTTTTCTGCACCTTTAAAATGAGTTATTTATTTGTCGAACACAAAGGGCACCTAGTTAAAACTGCTAATAGGAACCTGTCTGGATGAAATACGAATGCAACGAATGTGGTTTATAGGCGTCGTCGACGGTGGCCGATGCAGCTGCAAGTGCTTGACCAATCACTTGACCACCGTAAACAGCCGGTAATGATTGGCGACCTTTCAACAGATGGCGTGCCCTATATCAGTATACAACGATATTTAACAAAAAACAATACAGCAAAATAACCTTTCAAGGCAATGCAAATGAAATATTGAAAGCGCAAATAAGCACAAATATCGCGAGTGCATTAAATTTGTCAAACAAGCTTAATTAGTCACTAGAATATTCTTGTTAGTACAACCCCCTCCCCACAACTCAGCAGAAGCTCCATTTCCTCCAACCCCCCCCCCCCCTCCCCACGCACCCTATACGACTGTTTTCCCAAGAACTTGGAAAAGACACGAATTCCCGTTGGACAATAAGTCAGTCTTCTTCACTGATAAACAGAAGTTAAATAAATTACTGTCGCAGTACTTCAACAAAATATAAGCTGTAAGCTAAAGGCAAGAAACGAACAGGTAGAGGTTGCTATCGATGAGCTCCAAGTTCAAGAAGGTATCGATGAGACCGGCCTTGATGTCATCAGCACGGGATGAGAACTCAACAAAGGTCACGTTCGTCAATTGCCCTTGACGATTCACTTGCTCTCTTCGTTCTTCTTTAGAAGCCTGAACAGCGAGATGCTTAGTGCTATGTTATGCCTTATTCCTCTCTGATTTTGAGTGAAAATCTTTGCAGGCCTTTCCTCTATTCTTTACTAAAAATACGCCCACCAACACTAATATCTCCTCTCAATGATTGAACTCCCCTCCCCTCCCCTCAAGAAATGAACCTAAAATATACGTACATTTAGCTAAAGCTTTAAATCAAACCTGCTACATAGCATCAAAAAATAAAAGAGATAAACCATAATGAGCGAAAAATTCCAAAAAAAGAATTGCTGGCAATTTTTTAAATTCTGCAAATTCGCTACGGAAATAGATGGTGTTATTCCCCTTCCTATGGAAAATATTTCCATCATATAATGATGACCGGAAATTTCACCTGCTTCCTACCTATGAAATTTGACGATTTTTGTTTATTCATCGAATTCTATAACGTTCTTCTAGATGAGTGTACCTGTAGTCAAGAGATCTTCAATTCATTCTATGTAATTCATTATGCTTTTTTTTTTCTTATTTAGCATCGTTATGTGGTTATTTCATGATTTGCGCCTTCAGTTTTACTGTAATCGAAAACCATAGATGCCCTCGATAAGCCTTTCTCAAGTATATCGCATAATATATAACCTGATAACTTGAACAAATATAGTTGAAACAAATAAATAAATAAACAAAAAAACAGAAAAACAAATGAATAAAAAATAAGTAAATAAATAAATAAATAAATAAGTACAACGATTAAATGAATTTAATGCGAACGAAAATTAAATAAGCTAAAATTCTAATTTCGTCAATTCTAGGTCACAAAATAATTGACTACTTTCTATCATAATATTGTAAAATATAAGAAAAATCTTTGAAATGACTAACCTCTTTATCTTTTTGAACACAACCATTCGCAACCCTAACTGAGACATCATCTACAGCCATTACACTCATTATGGAAGATCGAAATTAGATCGAATTCCCACAAATCTGATACTCTATAAAGTGTTCGCATTCGTTATATAAGAATATATAAATCCTCACTTCAATGATCGCCATGTGGATTAATATAAAAGCAAAAGCCCTCTAAAAAGAGGAGGCTGCGGGAGGGGGGGGGGGGAGGGAGGATGGGAGACGACAGAAAGGAGAGAAAGGTGACTGGGGGAGGGGTGGCAGGGTGGTTGTGGTGATGACCACAAGTCCCGCGTTATGCATTTTATAAAATAAATAACCTATATTATTTGATAATACCTGCCAGTATCGAAAACGAACGACGACTGAGAGGGTGCAGCCGCCTGCGGAAATCTTCCCTCCTTACCCGATACGTAATAATGCGCCGTTTGGACCGCATGTTTTGCCTTCCAACAACCTGCTCCGAAGCGTACATTACCTTTCTGTTTAATAATGAATTTGTAGGCGAGCACAACATCCCCTCGATAAAATAATACCACTTCCCTACGGTGCTAAGTATAGCATGGCGGAAAAGGCCCATTGCCGATGTACTTTTACCTCGTGGAACATCACCCATTTCCTAGTCGGATGAGGAGCACGAGGGTCTTTACAGTCTGTGTACGGCTAGATTTTCTCACGGCGCACTTTATGCAAACGGGCGATGGCGCTAACCTTAGTAAAGATGCGAGGAAGGGGTGGCAAGGTCATGCAGGTGACCATGAAGGCGTGCTGGTGCGCAGTGCCGCAGGACATGTGCGCCCGTATGTCTTCGGAGAGAACATGCCTCACCATCCTTACGAAAAGTCCATGCATCGCCCCTAACAAATGCCACAGCTGCTTAAACGCGAATGAGTCACATGAGAACCCCGCTTATAATTTAGCATGCGTGCGTACCGATTTGTCAGTTCCCCTCCCCCTCTTTTCCCACCAACACCGAAGGAAATACCAGGATGTTCAACCTTCACCATGGGCTGGACCGAGTTGATCTTGACGCAACACTTAGAGTACGCTCTCCACCCCTTCCCCACTTACGTCTACACCGGTCATTGAATGGACGTTGTCCACATCCGGCATACTTACCGAGTAATTCGAAACTATAGAAAGGACTCTTTCTTCCTTTTAACCTTAAATGCCTATCGAAGTAAGACCTATCGAAAAGCAACGCTTTTCAATGCCTTCTTCAATGCGGAATGAACTATATGAGAGTCGAGGGACGCAGTGAAGGACTTGACCAAGGAAATGGCACAAAACGCGCATTTACATTCCGCACACCTGACCGACCGGTTCCACAAGCTGTGAACAACATCGAATGCAACCTACAGAACAATGCCTTCATACTGCAGCCGAGCAGCCGTTTACACCAATCTTTTACAAAGAATTATCGTCTCGCGACTCGACCTGCATATCGCGAGAACCTAGCCACTATAAAATGACCTCAAAATTTTTTTAGCACCTGTAATTATCTATAACTTCTTTCGAAGTTGATAAGCCAACGTTTAATGTGGTATAGTAGATCACTCGATGGCGTTTATTGTATCGACTAATATTTTGGCTGTAGCGCTTTTGAGTTGAAATCAACGGACCGACAGACACAGACTTGTACAGACAAAGGGAACGATGGCGCTGAGTGCGCGAATTTGCAAGAACCCATAAAACGTCATATTCAAAAAATTGCAGACTCATAATTTTCATAGCAAAATTGCCGCAAATAGTGATCAGCGATGCCTCCAGGGAGTGGGTTAGGGGAAAGGAGGGGCAAAGGGGAGGGGAAAAGGGGGGGGGGGGGGGGAGGGCTTACGTGAAGATTACGCACGATACTCATTGATGAAGAACATTCAAATAAGAAATGCGTACAATATCACTGATAATCTTTAGTGATATAACTGTCGTTCTATTTTAGACGTCCGTAACGCTAATTTCGCTTTATTTAAATCAAAAGATAATAAATAAAAATATTCTAAAATAATAAAAAAAAAATAAATCAATCGAAATGCAAAACGCCCTTCTCTTCATTCATATTTTCCCATTCATTCTCTTCATCTCAACCAACTTTACAGCTTTCAGCATCAGTAAGAAACTGCATTGCGCACATTTGCATAAATTTAAATAAAAAGGTTTTAAAAAAATGCAAAATAAAAAACAATAATTCAATAATTTAATTGTTAATATAACACTGATATATCGAAGAAGAAGAGGATCGTTTCTGTGATCAGAACATCAATCATCGGATATCTACCTAGAAAGAAATTTTCTATATTTTGGTAAGGAATTTGCTCATTTTCTGTCGTTGTTTTTTTTTTTCAACGAAGAAATGGGAAAAAATCTTTTTACATTCATTACTAATCAATCAATCAATAATCAATAACTTAATCATTATATTTGTTTATTCACGTATGAGTAAAATTAACTAGCAATAATAAAGAATAGACATTAGGTAAACAGATGATTATCGATCCGGATCAATCAATCATCGCTTGAGTACGGTAACAACATAAAAGTCCAACTCTTTTAGCCTATCGGTAAACATAGATGGAATTGCAGCAGTGGAAATATTCTTCGGCAAATATATCCTTTAACGTCAACACTCGCAGCAACTCTATTGTTGACGGCAAACAGATCTTAATTAAAGCAATTATGTCAATACACGGCCGTATGAAGAAGAATAAAATAATTCGTATTTTTATTGAAAACTTTCGAAATATCTACGTCAAATAACTCGAAAGAATATAAATTGGAGGACGCATTAATGAGAATTTGGATTATATTTTGGGGAAATTATATAAAATTTCATAGGAATTATCGCAATGAAATGAAAATCACGTTGTTATCTTTGTATTTATAGTCGATTTAATTTTTTTTTTTCAATTTAATTTCAGACAATTAAAAAACAAAATCAAGAGATTTAAATCACATTCCTGGATTTTCTTTTTTTAAATTAAAGTTCAACAGGTGATTTTGCATTTGAGCAGTTTTGAATAATGGCAGTGAAATTATGAGAGGATTCAGGTGAATGCTGACGAAATATTTGACAGGAAGTGCAATAGAGTGACTGATGCAATACGCTAAACACCGGTTCCCTTCCGCTAGAATCAGCCGTCTGCAACAATATTCGAAAAGAACCGAGTGAAATGATGCTTTTTTTTTCTATGGAAACTCAGTGGTGTAATTTGAAAAAAAAATTTCTTTTAGGGGATAGTACAGGAAAATAAATGGGGAGAGTGCCGGAAATGTTGGCATGAAATACGCTTGTGGACTTCGACCACTTCACCAACCAGTTTCATTGCCCATCAATAAGATTTAAAATACACACAAAAATGTCTCAAAGCTTTAAGTGATCACACCTCTCATATAACCTTCTGTAGAATGTTAATGTTTCTACAACCTGAACGGCATGAGATGAAAACCCAATCGATACAAAATACGGCACTTTGTCTAAACTATTTCAAGACTGATAAATTAACTCGGATTATAGTATAGCAGACTACCGTATGGTGTACCTTATAACCACCAACCTTAGAGCTTAGCTTCAGTGATTTCCAAGCTGGAATCAACAGGTAGAGAGAAAAATAGATAGACTAACTGACAGCGAATAGACTTATCTACGTGCAAATGCAGAGATACGGCATTCACATGGTGTATCCTATACAAAGGAAATTTGCAAAAGCGCCTAAAAATTAGCATAAAATTCGTGTAAACTCTTCAAATTGGTCGAATCAGAAAAAAAAGACTTGAAGAGACGGTCGTCCAATATAAATTAGAGCCACATGATTTTGATGACTCTAAACAATCAATCCCAACTTGAAACTGTTTTTCTGGTTGACATTCAGGTAAATTAATAACTAAATGAAAGGAATTTTTTATCTCATTTTATCGCCCGTCAAATACGAACACAAATCATTCGCTCGTTAAGGAAGTATCCGAAATGCTAAAAGCGCCGACTGTCAACTCGTTAGAGGTGTTCGCGTAGAATGCTGGATGGTGGAGCACGTTCGACGTTTGTGGATTATGGATTCCGTTCAGCTTAAATGAACTCCACAAGCAATTCTGTTATTTTGAATGTTTTCTTGGTGATAACAGTAATCAAAAGTGAAACTTAGGTAAACAAAGCTTGTTTGTTGAATAATGCATGGAAGGCACCTGTAACACCTGGAGAACAATTGATGAATGTATCGTTATTGACTTATTCGACTGTGCATTTGCGTGCGAAACAGATTCGAATCCTGTCGTCTATGAGTTGTGTTTTTATTCATAGCAAAACGCATACCTATCAAAAACATAATTGTCGAGAGGTGGATCTCCACAATAGTGTATTTAAAAAATCCTGACCCTTGTGGCCTGAGGTAATTAATCCCGACATATTTCCGGTCGAGAGGCTTCGAGCTAGAATCTCCCTGTCCCTCATTTTCCCAAAAGTAACACTGTTGCAAACTGTTGAGCAGTACTCATGCAAATACCTGACTGACATATCTAGACGAACCAATACACCTAACACAGCGGTATAGATGAGAGGATTTGGAAAATGGTGGAAGTATGAAGGATGGTGGTTTGCTTTAAGCAGCGAGAGCCGTGAAGCTGACTGGTGAATGGTGAAGCAGCGAGGCATATAGACATCGATAATGCAAGGCGGGGCGTGTTGACGCAGACTTCGTGACGATTGCTCGAACGACAAGCTGAAAAGCACTGCGCATGAGAACGGAAACCAATCGAAGAGAATAATGCACTTTAGATGTCACTATGAGAAGCACTCAACATTCACTGAATACTTACAGCTTTTGAAGTAATCTTTAGAGTTATCACTATTATGAATCATACACAGTCGATTGAAATAGTGATCAACGATGGCTAAAAATTTTTTTCAAGTTCGATTTTACTTCTATGATGATAGTTGTTGCTGAGATTTTACAGACGAAATTATTTTCAAAGGACTCGCCCACCACCTTCCGAGAAAGTGTGTGCACCTGTCCCACCTGAAACATCTATCCCATCTGACGTAGTGAAAACACATCGCTTTTGTGTTAATAAAATAAAAGTAATGTTCTCTTTTTTTTGGCGGAAGCATTGAATTGCGCTAATTAGAAGCTAGCCATTGCTCGTGCACCGAGACATCAACAACTGCCAACGCTTACTTCGTGCAAGCCTTCAAACAAGTCTGCTAAGAGAAAATGTGAAACGGTGCGACGGAACCATTTGAAAAAACAAACTAAGCTGTCAATAATTTTTATGAAGTCGTTTCTTGATGCAATGTTTGTTTCGTGAAGAAACATTGACGCAATAGTTTTTTATAGAAGCGAAAGGAATGCGATGGTTAGGCTAATTTTTGAGGGAGAATATTGGAATCGAATTGAAACTCCGGAAAACGCAGTAACTGAATTCAGAATAGAAATCGTAGAAACGTAGATGCACGAAGTATATCGCAATATCGGAACGGAAAAGAACTTGAAAAGGACTGAGTACTCATGAATAAATTTGGTCCGAACTTTCGGTTTTCACCTATCTCATTTTGCTTTATTTAATAAGAAAACCTAAACGGCAGCATGGTAATTTTTGCATTCCGAGGCTGCACTATCGATCCAGCTCACATTATGGCTCAGGACTTTTCTTGTTGACAGCCGACCGCCTCATCTTTACAGCCATTCGCCATTGCTGAGTAAGGGCATGCCATCCGCCGTTCACATATTTACACTTGCGTGCCACGAAGCGAAGTATCCATATGACGGTAATCAAGCTTCCGGAATCTACAGACATTTTTTTCGTTCAAAACCTACCTCAATATGAGCTCTTTCAGCTTACATAGAAGCTAAAAGAGTTATACCATCTACAATGCAGCTTCCAGAACAGCTTATGGAAATAAAGTACTTAATCGATCATCAGCTAGGAAAGCATTTCCAAATGAACAAGACCGCTTTCCGGATCGTTTTACCGAGACCGGAAATGTTCGATATGCGTCTCCGCATTATTAAATTTACGCACAAACAGTGCTATCACAGCTGCATTGGATTTGCAAAAGAACGTTGGAATAATTTTTGATACACTCCCGCAAATTTATTTCAACGCCAAGTCTGTGAGTGTATGTGTGTAGGCATGTCTTTCTTTCTAGTTTTAATCTCAGAGTCGCTGTACGGCTACAACTTTGGGGCATAATATGCATCATAGGTCTATCTTCTATTCCAACATCAAATTGATTCAGTCAACTTTGGAAGGGGTTGTATCCACTTAATCATGACTAAAATATTTTCTCGCTTTACAATCGACCGGACTTTCATCCCATATAACACAAGTCAGAATCAAAGCGAAGCGATTGTCGATGACTTGTGTAAGCTCCGGTTATGTCTGCAATGCTTGATATTGGCTGGTTGATGAGCGATTGCATATTGTGCCGCTCCGCCTGGCGTGCCTTCCAGTTTTATCATTATATCCTATTTCATAATTTTGAGATGAAATGAAAGAGAAAACGGATCGCAAATTGAAGCAACGAAAAAATTTGAACTTCCAATGGAAGAACCAAGAAGCACATAAAGGGGGTGGATTCACGAATTATAGACGAATTGGAATGATACAACGGATTCAACGGCAATTTGCACTTTGACAGCATTAAATGCGTTAACATGCAAATGAACTGAGTAATCAATCAACGATAAAAAGTCGACATTCAACGGGTTTTCTAATGCTGTCAGAAAGAGGGTAATGGTGTGAGGTGATATTATGCTTAAAACGTTAAAACATATATATATATACGGAAAACTAGGAATTCGGAAAAATGTCAACTTCTGTATTAGAAATCATGTCGGAATCTAAATAACGGCTATGAAATCCCCCCTCACCGATATTGCAAGTTGATATTTATCACCCTTTAAAGCTAAAATATTCGGCATATGGAAGCGTGCAACCACCTTCACCGAAGGTATGCTCCAATTTCTTGACACATCGTTCCAAACATTCTCTCTCAAACTGTTCGACGGCTATACGAGTGTATTGCTTTTAGTTCGTTCATTCAATACCTCTCAAGTTGTGACACGGCGAACGGCGATGCGGCATATGCCTAACCTGTGACCGCATGGGCGAAAACGGCCTTTCCATGGTTCCTTGCTGACCCAATATAATTTTTGTTGATGAAATAACAGCCCATTTAGTAGGATACTCGAGAGGGCCTATCAACCTGATGTGATCAGCCGTTTACCGAATGGAGCTTCATAAAAAGTGTTTGACTGATTTGGTGAAACGTTACATTGGCCCGCAGCTTAACAATCCTATTATTTTCCAAAAACAGTAAAAGAAAAATGAAGGAATCTACTTAAAACAACAACGAACATATTTTCAATGGGTCAGTCGTTAGCTATCTTCTCTTCCCTCCCCTCTCTCTCAGGAAGAAAACGAAACATCAATTGTGGATTTAAAGGTTAGTGTACTTTCCGTCGATATTTTCCGAAACAAAAACAAATGCAACTCAGATTTCCTCTCTACTGAACTGCAAGCTCCCACTTCATCAAAAGAGTGCCATAAAAATTTTCTACACTTTATTCTAAAACAGAAAGTCTTCGAATGTGAAGCAGCCAATAAAATCGGAAAAGTAACAGCAAATTCGACATTCAAGGTAGTATCATAACATCAATAAAAATCAAACTTCAAGCTATGTATCAGCCTCTGATTCGATGACGGCCTTCTCTTGCTTTATTTCGCCACATTCAACGATCGTCACCTAAAATTGTCATCCATGAATCATTAATAAACAGCCGCTTCCAAAAAAAAAAGAAAAAAACGCCTGCGAAATCCGACCGAAAACCAGACACACGGCCAGAATGGACAGGTGGCGGAATAAGTGGAATCCAATTGCATTCCATTCTTCCCATCCCCCTTCCGCTCATACTCGGAATGACGATGAAAAGGATATAAAAAGAGAGGCCTTGCACACTTCTTATTTGGAGTGAACTCATCCTCTTTAGTACGCTATGCGGTACACATATCTTTGTTGCTTCTGATGTGAGACAACACAGCGATGTGGCACGACATTTCTGATCAAAGTTTTCGAACTTTCTATCCTCAACATCCCAGGAACCAGAAGATAAATACCACCCTTTCAGACAAAAAACAATTCTTTATAACTAACACAATAGCAAAAATTTTAGAAAGCACTCTCACTGTTCCCATTTCTCACACGTAACAATTTCCAATCAATCATTTTTGTTTTAAGCTAAGCCTCAAACATCCGGCGGAATCAGCACAAGCCATATTATATAACGTCCGCTCCTGAGTAAGCACCCTTATTTATGGCAGCTAGCATTTTCGCTCAACAAAAATAACAGGCCAAGCAGCCAATTTTTACTCAATCCTCACTAATTTTTCCTCCTGAAATATTTTAATTAGCCTCTTCCTCCGAGCTCCATAAAGGTAAGAAACAAAATATGCTAGAAAGTACGAAAAACAAGCTGGTATTGTATGAGTGTTTGTGTGGTGCTCGTCTCATTGATGAGTATCATACATAAGTTATCAATAAATAAAAAAGGTGCATGGTGAGTTTTCACGTTTTAAATAACCTGAGCATTCGCACAAATTTTCTTAACAAAGGGTTCTCTTTTACTGCTTCCCAACCAGTGCCTATGTACGCAAATTTCCTTGTAAAGGATCTATAACTTATTTCAGAATGGGTGAGCCAATATGCTCTAAGGTATAGAGTTCCCGCTGTGGTGTACATCATGCCCACCGAATTTCATGACTTCCGGACTCACAGGTATGCGCAGACATAGCGTCACCATACTGCGTTTCTGCAAACAAATTTACAAAAGCGCACAGAAATACAGACTACCTGCATCATTGGCTTTCCGCTTTTGCTTCCCTGTTGTTCGACTTGTCGAACCACATTCATCCCCTCGACCACATGTCCAAATACGACATGTTTACCATCGAGCCACTCAGTCTTTTCGGTGCATATGAAAAACTGCGACCCGTTCGTGTCAGGACCACAATTTGCCATCGACACCGTGCCCGGCATTGTATGCTTCAGCTAAAGACGATCAACGTTTTACCACAGCAATCGACAAAGCAAAAATATCCGCAAGGGAAGTTTCATAAAATCGGTGGCGTTAAATACACTGCTATGGCCATCAAAGAATTAAAATCTCACTTCTGCTCAAATTGAAGAAGAGAAAAACAGGCGGTCTTATACTCACACCTTGTTTTTTAAAATTTTATTACCTTAATATGGGCTGCATTATTCAACGTTGCATCAGCGATAAGTACTCTAATGATAACATAGAAAAATTCTGCGTGCACATACAACCTCACTGAAGATTACCCGCAGGAAAATAGCCAAAAAATCTCGAACACCTGTGTGGCAGAAAATAAAAAAAAATGAACGCGCATATAACAGAACCAAAACATGGCCAAAGTGAACATCCAGCTGAAGCTAACTATTACTTTAACTGTGCGTAAGCACCCCTGCCCTCAAGAACAGATATCCTTTCTTCTTTAAAATCATTCAACATCCTTCTTTCAATGAAACTCTTTCGTCCAGATTGCACGTTTCATGGTCCTACAGTTCAAGAATGACCGTCCAAAGCCATAGGACGTCTTCAAACGCTGTACGATCGATCAAAGAAATCGCCTTCTGAGGTTCATAAAAAACGGGATTTTGAAAACCTTACGTTGTTAAAAACACACCTTGAAATTTTCGTCAGGAAACTTCGCACCGTAAATCGATTTACCACCTGTTCCATCACCTCTCGTGAAATCACCTCCTTGTATCATGAATTGGGGTATGATGCGATGGAAATGAGATCCTTCAACAATAGAGTTGTATTATATTCATAACCGATGAGACCTTTTTAAAAATCATCAATTTATAGGATGCCACAAATAATGCTACTGCGAGAACGATGGCAAATATGCAAATTTAGCTGCTTATTAGTAACTGATTGAGTGACCGACCTGCAAACGCTAATTAAATATTTAGGCGAATATACAGACAGATGGACACCGGTAATTATGCTTTGATGGTTGCATTTTTTCTAATGGATGAAAAAAGACTGGCAACATGTTGCGCATTAAATGCAACAATGCACATTGCCCAACTCTGATGGAGCCATGCCAAAGGTCGGTTACTCATTTCTGAGAGCTAAGGTGATGCTAAGACTATGACTTTATGAGGAAAAATAGAGCAAGGTCAGAAAAAACATTTTATCTCAAACGCTTTTGGGGCCTTATCTGACGATGCAAATGTTCTCCTCTTTCAGAGGTTTCTGGAAATTTCAATCAACGCAACATGATCCACACGAAAATAGGCGTAACCTTCATGGCCGGATATGATATCCAAATGTATTTGAAATAAAACTAACTTCATTTTATCAACTTCACTGAGCGGAATGACAGTATATATTTAGACCATACATTCTATTTCTTTTTTATTCTCCCCCTCCTTTTCTCCCGACTTCTGCTAGTGATACATTCTAAACCACAGACTCGGTGGGCATCCTTTTAATAAATAATCTCCCTTCTGCTGAGCAATTACCTTCAAATTCAAGTTCACATTATTTTATTTCAACCACACCACTCGGCCACGTTTTTTCCTCAAGCAGGCTCGAAGACGCTTTGAGCGACCACAGCTCCAAAGAGGTTTTACTTAAATTATAGGTTTATGTTGAAACTGCCAAGAATAAATACGTGACAATGTTACAAATGAAAACAGAAAACTGCTGAGGCCTGACTCATCCTTCATCCTATTCTTTCCAAAAATGTGCTTTGATCCTTACAATCTTGCACCCTCTAGTCAATCTATCTGCCTGATAACCACACTGATAGACGGGCTTGCTTCTCCACCAATATCCAAATTTGGTTCCGATGTCAACCTATACTCAGCTTGTACCTTCGACATCTGACACGAATATAACTGTAAAGCATTTCAGGATAATATACTCCCTTACCTTCATAACCAAATCCCTTTTCACCTGTGCAAAGTTGACGGAAATTCTCTGCGGTCTTGGGCACCACATCGGAGCGTAATTCGATCACTATTCTGCCGATATATCTGAAAGTTTATCATTTATAAACGACTAAGATCGAGCCATAGAAATATTCCAACTTAATAAAAGCGCATTCAGTTTTCATTCACGCTTAATATCTCCGTTCCCTTTAATTCAGAAAAACAATTAAATACGCTTCGCCATAAAAAAGGAAAACCGACAACCTAAAATTGCGTATAATCTAAAACAACATCAAAAACTCTGACCACCTCCCACAGTTTCCCTCTTTCTAAGAAATGAGGAGTGCGAATCGGAAATAAAAAATTATTGAAGTTACTAACAGAAAACGGCCAACTTCGTAGTATTTACCAAACTGGCAGACAAGGTGGCAAGGTAACCTCACACAAACATTCACTTTACTTGTCAATCTACCTGATACCGATCCTGACACCAAAATAGACTCGCGGTAGCGTTGGCTTAGTAGCACCGATCGACGGACCCGCCTCTTCGTCTGCTTCTGTACCATCGGCTTCTTCCGCAGCACCCGTACCATACTGGAAACCTCGACTACACTACAGGAGCAGAACGTTAAAATATACAAAAACGCATTCGTCGCTGCTCACTACAGCATTTCATAGAGTCAACATGTCACCTCCTACTCTCAATATTCAACTGAAGTAAACATGTTTTGCACATTAAACCTAACCTGCATTAATCCACCATAAGCAACCTCACCTTACTGGTAATATGAAACCGAACAAGCAAAAATTTCCGACAATCCGAAGTTTACAAATGGGTTGTGTTTAGTTGCGATAAATCTTCCAGTCAGTCGCCCTGCACTCTGTACCTCGAGCTCTTATTTTGGTGATAGCTGCAGGCATTGATACTTAAGCTACGCTTTTATTCCCCTTGCAAGCAGTTCGTTCTCTGAATTATGCTCGTAAATTGATGAAAGAATTTGAGTGACATACCGTTTTAAGCCACTCGTCATCGGCCCAAACAGGTCGTTGGCTCCTTTCGTTTGCTTTTGGTGGCCGAGCAAAATTACATCGGATAGTTCGACCAAACATCTCCGAATCGTTCATATTGTCGATTGCGGCGGCCGCATCTTCAGCTAATTCAAATTCCACAAAACTACAACAATGCAATTCATTTGATGCAAATGAATAAAAACAAAAAGATGCTTTGCAATGCAACAATGTGTTTAGCGTAATGATTAAATATTTTTAGATTATTGAAATTTAAGGTTGAAACTCGGCTTTTCGAATATTCCCTACTCATAGTTGCTGCCTGCAATCGCAAAACGTTGGAGCTTCTATGGCAAAATCCACAACTATTTTTTACCAATTTGTCTCGACTCCTTATTCCCTCCTCTTCCTCCAATTAAGATGAGAATAGTAGATAGATTGACATGAGAAATTTTCGGGTACGGAGAGGTCTAGAATGGTGTGTTTGGAAACTTTTGATTGTTTTGCTCCAGAAGCACGGTTTGAATTTGTTTCTTTTTAACTATTCAGCTCATCGCAAAACTCCATGTGCAATTCAGCGTGATTCGATTCCTTCCCGGATTCCCCTAAACACCACGACTATTGGGATACCTCATTGCAGCAAGACCATTAAATAATGGCTAAGCAACTCACTGGAAAGGACGGACAGTTGCGATTGGCACTCACTGTTACTTCGTCACTTTTTTTGCAAACAACGAAGTATCGCATTTGAATTTGTAAGCTCTTTTGATAGAAGTAAACTACAACTGCGTACTTACAGCCGATCGGATTAACTGACAGATGCAATGACTGATATGCCAACGACAGAAATACCCAATGATTTGATGGCAGTTTCTCTACTTTCTAAAAAACATCACGCTTTACACTCAAGAATCACACCATCTCTTTCCCCTCTTTTTGCCTCTGCTTGCCCATACAAATAACAAATCTGGGCCAACCAAGACACACTGTTTATTATCGGAGTAAAGTTGGTTTTGGCGCAACTCTCAAAAACCGTCAATAATTCTAAAGCTGTAATTTTAGAAAATAAAAAAGGAATGCATACCCGAATCCACGGTGTTTTCCGGTCTCGTAATCCATTGGAATCGATATACCCACAATATCACCAAATGGCAGGAAACCGGCATGTAAGATTTTCTCATCCACTTCTTCACCGAAACCACCAACGTATAACGTACGTTTTCGATTATGTGGAAAATTTGTTGATAATGCCATCTCTTTATTGTTTTCCTGAAAGTATTCCACGATAATAAACAAAAGCTATGTGCACAGGTAATTACGTAAATGACAACAGGTAATGACTATGTATACAGGTGACGACGCATATGTACGCACGAAATGACACGTTTCATCAAAAATACCACTTTCATAAAGTAAAATACGTAGAACAATAGGAAGGAGAGCAAAAATGAAGGTAAGACTTTATTCACTCAAAAAAACCTTTCAATACCACATTATACTATGGTAAATCACTTTGAGTAAAAGAAGAGTGCCATATCCATTCACAGCATTCGAAGAACTTAGTACACCGGTTGTGAAGTGAAGAAGATCAACATTCAGGGAGACTTCAGTTTAAAATCAGGAAGCACTTTCTTCAAAAACAACACTTGCTGCCGACTTTTAGTGGTCGACGATTACGAAGCAACGGAAATATTTTGCCGGTCAGGTGGTAAAGATCACCTAGTAGAATGCCTGTTACCTGGTCAGAACCCTCAAAAGCCGACATATTTTAAATTTTGGTGCCACTGTTGCTATCCGTCACCAGTTTTATCTGCTTACAATACTATAAGGACTTAAGGGAGGGAGAGAGACAGGAGGGAGGGAAAGACAAGAACGCATCTAATTTAACGGGTCTCTTAGCTCTCTTAGAAGCTCTTGAGTGCTTCTGAATTCTTTCCTCCACAGTATGAGACCTCTCAGCTTTCACCCAAAAAATATGAGACTTAGGCAGCATTCACTTAGGGATTCGATTAAAAGAATCTATCCAATCAGTAAATACAACTACTATATATGCAGACATGACGATCCAACGATGAACGTTTGAAGAATTCATAAATTCACATAGAAACTAAAAGCTGGAGGTGAAAGAGGCTGAAGTGTTTCACCGTCGCACCCGATAGAACGCTCGCGCAATGGTTGTGACAGTTGTCAACCGGTCTTTTACCAAACACTGTGTGTTTATTGGGTGAAGTACCCCGAGCCTGACCATTCTTGTTGGTAGACGGATATCATTTCACTTTTCGTAGCCTAAACCCGGGAATTTCGGAATTCTGCTAACGCATTATTACCATCCTATGCTTTCACACTTCTGCAGGATGTACGATACGAAGAATGAGGGGGGAGGGGATCGGCGTACTCGTCAGGGAGACGGATGTGGACTCTACTATCTCCCTCCCTAATTTTCAGAGACCGCCGAAGGAATTCATACGATCATATAGGTCACTTTCTATTCATTACGCCTCTATAATTGCAGTCTACGAATAAAACAAGAAAGCGGTAGTTTGTTTAATTCTCTGCTGAACATGCCAACCCTCCGCCTCAACACCCCCTCCCCCCCCGTGCACACCTCACGAAAGAAAGAAAGCAAAGAATAGATCTTGAAAGAAAATGTCTGAGAAGTGAGCCCAGGCTTAATAACTTCTGGAATCTAACACCGCCTTTCTAGTTGACCCATCCGCTTGAAAATCGAGAAGAATTACGCAACTCAAAAATTTCAGCAAATATACGTACTTACAATCGACTGGTTTTTTATTAACACCTCTCATAAAAAACGAACTTTCCGAAGAAAAGTTGCACGAATGGCCCCCTCACTTGATACATGAATGCTCAGAACGTCTTTAATTATTTATGTATGCTTTTATTACTGTTAGTAATTTACGAAAGTGGCTGATTCGATGGTCGAAACCTTTAAACAGTATAAAGTGTCAACCCGTATCATGTGAACCTATTTTTGCCATGTTCCATTCCCAATTCATTTGTTCGTTTCGAGTCATTAAGCAATATTTCTTTTCTTAACACTCGCATGAATTGAATAATCCTTTCGGATGTGAGCTGCACAAAGATTTACCACATCTGTTAGTCTAATCGAATTAAACTATAAGTTAATGGCAGCGATCATGAAGGTCGCCATATCAATTGGTGCTGTCTCTTGGTCGAATTCCGGTCGACGATCGACGTGTCGAGAAGAAATGAATGCTAGACATACCGAGGATGCTGTTGTCGGCTAACGCTTCGCAAAACAATCATTGATAAGATCGAAAATTTTTCTCTTTCTCAAGTGGTTTTGACTTACAATATTTATTTCTCAGACTTATAAATTCTTCAAAACAAAATTGTGAATTATCTACCAAATATTTGTCTTTAAATAAGCTGTATAAAAACATCACTCTACGTCAATGGATTTACTCGTTCATTCAACTGTGGCCCTTATCCGTAAATTCTCTTCATCGAATTCGGTTCGACGATCCATGATAGCTTCCGTTCATCCTTCCTTCGTTGACGTTTCGGCCTTCTGATAATCCTCGGAGCTGCTGCCATCGTAATTTAGCAACTCCAATGATGACCGGAAGGTCGAAGCATTAGTGAGAGAAGAAGAAAGAAGTTCACATAAATCTCACCTTTCTTGATAGATGCGTAAATACTTCGTGCTTTATGAGCACCTGACTTTTTCTTAATTTTTTTCGACGTTATTAAGCCATCCACGTCGCCTTGGAATTTCTTAGAACTCTCGCTTGTCTCCCAAAAACCTTCCCAATACATCTTTTGAAAATAATCTGCATATAAGTGGACCGCATAGTTCTAACCTTTGTTGTTCAAGTACCATATATTTCTATTCGGTACTTGCCGGTGGTTATTGCCAGACTGCTCACGTCGAGTTTACCTTCCTTAACTACAAAACTTCCTCAGCTGTAATATACCTGACATTGAACACGACACTCTAGCTGATTATACCATACTTGACCATACTGTACCTGACTAAGGATATTTCGCAAATACGCATATCAAATCCTTCACTTTACCATCTCAATTTGACAGGTTTATTTGAAGGTGGCAAATGAGTTGGTACGAAATGCACCTTTGTGTCACACCTGTCTGACAGCCGGTTGCACAACAGTAAAACAAACATACGGAATAATGGGGTCCCGCATTCTAAGTGAACCGTGCACGGTTTTCACAAAAGTGAAATACCCGTTTTTCTATAGCCTGATCATGCATTACGACAACACAACTGGTAAAAAATGCACCAAAATGTTATGGGATAGGACGTCGCCCTATGCTGTTATTGACACCCATCAAATTCCATAACTCTAGCTCTAACGGTTTCCAGATTGAAACTGGCAGGCGGATAAACAGACACGCACATCTCCACGTACAGATGCATCGTCGCTTTAATGCACTTTACGGAAGCACTTTGAAGCTCCTGCACTTGAGTGCGCCGGAATCAGTTCCTGGGAATGTTGCGATTATCGGAATCATCGTTGCAAGGTGTGAAAATAAAAGAAATGATTTTATTACAGCGTTACAACAAGTTGGTATTTATGGCATCAACAACCTGAGCATTAATAAAATGAAGCATAATTGAGTAAAATTGAAGAGTTTAGCACCGCAAGATGCATAATTATCGATAGCATCGAAACTGGTGATCTCATCGAGGATATGCTCACAGCCGGCATTACAGTATGCAACACCTGCACTTATATTCGAATCCATACATACACATTTCGCTGCTTCACCACAATGCCGACTACGATAGCGCACTATCTGCAATGTTTTATTCATATTAAAAGTGAATGGCATCTTCTCCTTTTTACCCCTCCCTCCACCCCCCCCCCCCCCACTCCACTTTCAACGAAAGGAGGCAAATTTCATTCTTTCTCTCCCTTCCTATAAATATTGTTCGCTCAACTGTCTCTGAAACGACTCCTCATTTTCCACAAAAAACCCTCCTCGCTCGCTATCACTTTAGCACTTGATATAACCATTAGCAAACGGCAGACAAGCGTATATGAACGGCACATTGACATGCTCGGTCATATATTGTTCTGTCGTTTAAGGTTGGAAACGAGCGGAAAATGCAACGCCTCACTCCTCTTCAACGATCTCCTATCGTCCTTCTCTGCACCGCGTCTCCCCAATGCCCATCTCCCCGTCATGGCACCTCTAATGTGAAGAAAACAAATAATGTTCAATAAAACCCGTCAGTGCAAAAATAAAGAAACTGTTTAATGAATATTTATAAAAGTACCATGGATGAAATTCCTATAATATTTGAAGAAAAAGAAAAACAGAATACTCGACGGATCGACGGAAACCCTTTTGTGAGTGATAAAATGTCACTGATAAAGCAATAAAGGTGAAAACAATAAGTTAAATTGTATATAAAATAAAAAACCTCATCTTTATGAGAGATTCTTTCTGCAGCGAATAAATAGCCCCTTATTAAGAGAGTGAGTTGACCTTCTGGTAGAGTCTCAACTCTGAATCATATCTGCTTGCTGATAACGATTTCTTTTTTGAAAAAAATATGTACGAATTTTATTCATATTATCACTATTATCATTCAACATTTTCTTTTTTTAAAGCAAACAAATTATTAAAAAAATTTGATGATTTAAAAAAAATTTCCACATATAAAAACGAAGAACGTTCAATACTGTTTATTGATTTTTTTTTTTTAATTTTAGAGGTTTTTTTTTTCGATCTTTGAAATTTCTACTCGCAAAAAATATTGAGTCTCTGAGGGAAAATTTTTCTCCTTTAATTCGACTATTTCAAAAAATCATAGCAAATTAAATGAAGTTGGAAATTTCGGAGCCGATTAATCGCCTTTATCAACAACTTCACGATCATACCCTATAAGTTAGAAATAGGGTTGAATTTGAGGCTTCATTTAGTTTAATTTGCACAAGCAAAAAGAAGAGAGTACCGCGGCAAGGGAGTTTTTGAAGCGTTGGCAAATAGTCCAATCTTTTGCAATTGCAGATGCGGCACTCAGTTGTTTTGAGATGCCAACCAACTCGAGGTAGATACCACGCTCTTCATTCTGCTCATAGGCTGTCATCATACGTTGGCAGTGTTGTCGACTTTCTCGAGAACAAGTTTGAGAGCAAAGCTGAAAACTGTCACCTCACTGCCTCAATATTTTAGTCTTATCCTTTCTGAAATCTGTTAGAGGAGAAGGGAAGAGCTCTATATAAAATGTTTTTGCTAATATCTGACTTATCAATAATATATTTTCTGCTAATTGATACGAGTAAAATCACACAATAAATGGAAGTACAAACAGATCTTGATTTATCATCCAATAATAATATAGGAACCATTTTAGTTTACGCTACTATCCCCAATTTAGAGGTAAAGGAGCTAGATCCTTCGCAATCACCTCCGTCACCTGAACGGAGGCTCCTTCTCACAACTACAAATACCTAACTACTCTTCTTTTGCTTAGCAATTTTTGATCTTTATTACAATAGAGAGTTACCTATATATATATATATATATATATATATATATATATATATATATATATATATATATATATATATATATATATATATATATATATATATATATATATATATATATATATATGCATACCTGTAAAGCGTATCCTCTATGAGCAAGAAACATTTGTATAGGATGAATTCGACCGTGTATCGCATGAAAGACTACTGAGGCAACCTGAAATTATATACCTTTATAAAAGCGTTTATCATGCGCTTTTCTTCAAGCGTTCACTTTTAATGCACATTTTTTAAATCCTCTTAAGAACCATTTGAAAAAAAAAAGGTTTCTAAGAACGAATGTCAGCTTGAAATTAGAAAATAAAGGTTGAAAATCCGAAAATACTTTTAGGAACTTGTTTTAGAGAAATATTTCAGCTATGAGAAAATAATGACGGTTTAACGATCCAATAAAAATCAACTCATTTCTAGAGACTACAATATTTTCACCCATAATTCAGCATTTTTTAAAGCGTATTTCATTTGAGGATATATGGCTTCATAGTGTCTTCTAACTTTTTTTTTTGCTACCTATGACGTGTCATTCATTGAAATGCGTTTAAATGTATATTGATAAAGATGCTAAATTTTTTAAAGATTTTTTATTTTCTAATCATAAGGCCTGATATTAAGATATGGCCATAAATTCAAATAATTTTAAATGGCATTTGTTCCGTAGATGAATGAATATACCAAATATAATAAAGCAAAGAAAAAAATAATCAACGAATGCACATATTTCAATTATATTCATACGTTAATTTTTTGTTCTAAAATTATCAATCGAAATAATACTTTGAACTTTACATTGTAAAATACAATTTTGGATGATTTCTAATTATGTAAATTTATGCGCTTTTCAATTAGAATCTTCCAAAAAAAAATTTTTGGGCTAGAAAAATCAAAAATTTTCCTCAAAATTTCTTTCATATTTTGTCACAAATTTTAGTGTCTTATTCCTCCCGTTCTTATATATTGGCACTTCAGTATAAATGAGAATGGTTGAAAATGGAAATCGTTGCGTACATGGGCCACATATTCATCACGACATCCAGGGATGTTGAAACACGCTAAATATGGTCGACTCGCCGCACATAAATGTCTACTACGTGACATTATCGCTCTTGGTGAATCACGCTTCTCTCGATTCGAATCCGATGATAACTTCATAGATGAGGTACGTGATCGACTTCTCGTTTTGCGTCGATTCGCATCGCCTTAAATATTTCCTGTTGGATCGCGGATCCATATTGTAGATACAAGCTTTGATGTATGCAACTTGCTTTGACTACCTTCTCATGCTTTACTTACAGTGTTGCATCACTATCACTAGAATATAATTAAAAATATGAGAGCAGATTTGTAATTATGTTTGCTAGCAGAGCTCACTGAAGGCTTCCTTCCGTGTTATAACGAAGTACGCATCCGTTAATGGAATTCGAAAGAATGAAGCAAAGGAGGAGGAGTAGAGGAAAGCAAAACCCTCCTATATTCAGAGAAAAATAGGTGGTAAAAAAAACCTACTAGGCCATCAAATGCTACAGATTAGAATTTTGCAAAAAAATATTCAAGGCAAATTAAGTATTCGAAAATTGTTAATATTTTATAAAAGAGAGATAAATATTCATACGTGGAACGCCTTTTCAAGGCATTGTTGTACATCAGCTCTATAGCATTGATCATCGTTGCCATCAAAACTGAAGAGGAACGCGATAGAAGAGTGAGTGAAGAGGATGAATATTAGGAATAAAAGGATGTCGATCTTCTCTTGATACATTTCACCATTTTAATTGAAAATAATACCGTCAATAGCCTTTACAATGCTTTCCTTTTCAGAGTGCATTGAATACTAAGAATATATGACGGAATGACAGCACAATTGTCGGCCGAAATTGTCGGAAACATTTGCTGCTTCAGACAAACATGCTGTCTTTAGCCGTGAACACTCTGGCGATCAGTACTGTGGTAGCGTAGATTCAGAAGTACTGTGTCTATTGTATTTCAGCGTAGATAAGCCAGATTCAGAAGTCTGTATTTCTGAGTGTCTGCCGTGAATATTTCAGACAAGCCAGAATCCGGAGTACTGTGGTAGCGTAGATATTATCACTTCTCTATTCAGACAAGAATACTGAAAACGCAGTTGTATTTCGTTTAGGAAATAAGCGCCTCAATGGACTTCTTTTCCACGATGTATTCGTTTGCGATGTGGAATAATTGACCTCGTTGGAGAGTTTTTTTGTTGGCCTGGTTCTTGAAGTCCAATGGTGCACTCTTCAAATTAGCCTTTAGCAGTAAAAGATAGCGGAATGCACAACATTAAACGATGTTGTTGCGATCGACACAGTTTTCCTGCAAAAAAAAGACAGAAAATTCACCATGTGAATAGCAACGCCTTTTACGGTGCGGAAAATTGAGCGGAAAATTTTAGCGGAGTGCAGAAATTTTTTTTTTTTTTTGAAAAAGACCAAGGAATTGCGGAAGTTGTGATGGCGAATGTGACCAGGTGGACAGGTAATTTGCAGCGATGATAACAGTGTGATCTACTTTATGCATTCAACACGTTGGCCGAATCACAGCACACTTATGGCGATACAAGCATTCTGCTTTTCCTCTACTTAAAGAGTTTAGCATATAATATATACGATATCATGCAATGAAATGTGCTATCAAAGGGAAATGTACTGTGTGCTATGCAACTGGTAAGAAAGGGAAAGATTATTTGCTAAAACAGGATGTTTCCCCCATCCCGCCCCTTAATCGTGTGTAGCCCCGTATAACACCCGCCGATATCAATAACTTTCTCCACCATCCTTTTTTCCAAGATATATATGGTTCCTTTTTCCTTTAAATTAAGGCAAATGCGAAAAGAAAAATTAGTAGTGGTATGACGATACGAATGACAATAACACTCTCACTAACAAATAAAAGTATAGAAAATACAAGAGAAAAAAGCGTTTCAAAACGAAACATTTTTCATTGCAATGAATTAAGAGGATATCAACAAGCAATATGGAAGAAGGCACAATAATAGAAAATTTGCCAACCGCAAAAATAGACTCATTTAGAAGAAAAAGACCACTCGAGATGTGAAACAATCCAACCGATAATAAAATATTTCGATCTTTTGAGCGACTCTATTTGATAATTATTCCCTCATAGATAAAGGTTCATATTATAAGTTGTATAAACGGACAATATATTTATATATTTAAAATTGTTTTAAATTTCAAAAATTTCCATCATATTTTTTCCGTAAATGGAAATTTATAAAATTTTCGCATATGAGAGGAATATATCGGCGATTGTGCTATATCTCGACTTTAATATGGCAAAAGAATTTTTTTTCAACTTTCACAGAGTTTTTATCGATTGTCTCGTTTTTAAGAAAAAAAATGCGTAATGGCTCGTGGAAAATTTAGTGAAATTATTTAAAAATATTCGAAAGTTTGAAAATGAACAAAAAAACGCTAAAAAGAATCGCTAAAAGGAACAGTCTCGCAGAAAATATAAACCAAAGAGACGGTAAAACCAATTGTGCATGCATTAGCAGTGATATGCTTATGAATCATATCACTCGATTGGTGCCCACAAAAATTGGGATGAGGCTTCTCCTTATTCTTTAGCGGACGGCTGAAATAGATGTTAAAAAATGACCAATTGTGCGAGCATTATCACTGATAGGCTGTTCGGATTACTTCACTTGAATGGTGCCCACCAAGATGGGAGGGATGAGGTTATTCTCTCCTGTGGTAAATATTCGGTTAAAAGGAAATCACAACTTTTGACGCAGGAACAATATCACCACATCGAAGTTGGAGTTGTTGAATAGCAACTATAGTTACAATAAATAGGTCCATCCTTAAATAAGACGACCGTTAGATGCATTCGTTAACGCAAAAAATAGATCTCATGATCATAGGTATAGAACGTTATAAAATGAACTTCCAGGAGATACACGAATGCAGACTTGTTACTCTGTAAGTAAAAAGCATCGTTATGGATTCGATTTCATATTTGAGCACATATATCGATTCAAATGCACTTCAAAAAACTAATAGTATGGAAAGTGAGTTAATGTTTGTAATTGAATGAATCATTTTCAAAGGAATTAACTTGATTTGGTGATTACTAAAGGAAATAAATTAAATTTAAAGCAATGTTCGTGTTAATTTGAAGAAAATTGAAACGCAGAAAAAAAATGCTTGAAAGAAGATGATCAGTGCTCAGTTTGTCGTCAAAGTTGTAAATTGTTACTTCAAGAATAAGTTGAAATTACTTAATTTTTTTTTCGACGTATTGAACAGGTGGAGAAACAAAGCAAAAAAAAATGAACCATTCGTTTGTAATAGCTGGTAAGTGGTAAAAAGAAGGGGAAAAAAAATCCTCTGACAATAGCAAACGACAACTGTTTGTAATTGACACCCATAAACTTGAGAAGTAAAACTTCGAAATGCTTGGAAATAATTTTCCAGCGCTTTTTTTTTGATGAGTTATTGAATTTGAAAAATATTTCAATGGTTTCTTTTTTTTTCGATATTTACAAGCATAAAAATAATTTCGATTCCCTTCAGTATTTCTAAGTTTCTCATTAAAAAAAAAACCAATTATCTCCTTTTTTTTGTGCATTTATTTATAAATTTACCTTTTATTTTCGCTAACTCAAAGTTTATATGATGAGTGGAAAAGAATTTCTGATTTTTCTTTTATAAGTTCAAATAATGTAAAATATTTTGAGGGTTTTTTTCTTTTTGTTTATTGATTCATTTAATAGTCATAAAAAGGATCGTTCAATTTTTTTTTGGGGGGGGGGGTTGAAAAATATTTCGTCTATCTTGCTCAGAAAAAAAAATCAAAATTTGTGGAGACTTTTTTTTTTAAAACACATCATCTAATTATAAATATCAAATTCTCATCAAATGCAAATTTTCTTAGAAAAAGCGAATTGTTATTCATAAACGTGAAGAATTAATGCATACATATCGATGCAATAATAGTTTGCACAATGCAACATTAGCACTTTTTTAATGGTTTTATTGTTTTGTTGTAATTTTTAATTCGCTATTTTATGTCGTATAGATGATTCAACGCATGATGATCGGTCGAATGCTTTTTAAGAGGATTTCATTTCAATTAACCTAGGCCTCATAATGGTGTCCTGTAGCCTGGTCCTCACCTCACAGATGGAGTCTTATAACCTGGTCCTCACCTCACAGATGGAGTCTTATAACTTGGTTCTCATCCCAAAGATGGAATATCATAATCGCAATTTATTTATTTCAATTTATACGGTATGTGAATGATGATGCGAGGCTAGATTAGGTTTCACTTCCACAGTGGTATTGCAGCCACTTAGATTTTAATCGATTATTTTTGGAGGCGCCGCAATGGTGTGCACATGTTCAGGGCAAATATCAATCAACCTATAGAGTGCATCACAAGATGATTGTGGTTTAGGAAATCAGATCCAAGTCAAGTGGTGCTCAAAGTGAATGCGATTTTCTTACTTTGTTTTTAACCAGTTACATCCTTACAGTATTACCACTTATTATTTCTTGATATAGATTTTTATTTTGTTGCACTAAATATGACCCTAATATGTTCGGCCAATATTAAATTAGTGTACGTTGAATTTTAGCATTTTTTGCATCTCGTTCAATAAAGACAGTAATATTTAATTATATATGAGAAAAATCTGAGAATGAAAGAATCTGAGAATCTGAGGAAAAAAAAAGAATTTGAGATTACATCATGAAAATTTTAATATAAAGCAGAAAAAAGTAAAAAAATTACTCGATTTATAAAAGTGAGGAAATAAAATTCAACGGAATATTTCTACGCTGTTTTTGCATATTATAGAATATAGTTAACTCTTAGAGAAAACATAAATTTTTAGATCTATTTTTTTAATCAATAATTGCACGATCTATAATTTCTAATGTTTATGAAAATTTTACATTTTTTTTTATTACGCTCAATACTCATTAGATGTTCGGAAAAAAATTTTGCTATCAAATTGTGGTAATATATTTTTATTACTTAAAGAGAAGCACAAAAAAGAATTAATTATAGAATCTCTAATTTATTCTTTTTACAGGAAACTACAGGATCTTAGTAATATCAAGTTTTATCATTACAATTTATCATTTAAAAATTCTTTTCGAAATTTTTCTCCGATGAGTTTAAGTTCTCTTACTCAAAAAGAGACTAATGAGGAATCTGCTATTTATAAGCGAAAAAAAAGAGACGTAATTAAGTAGTTCAGGCGATGGCAATATGAAGTGAGGTGTTAATTCGTTAATAAAGTAAGTGGAAATTCTTCAAGCGGAAACAATACAATTGAGCAATCAATCATATATCAAACGAAGTTCGATACTTCTACAACAGATGGAAAAAGAGTACTATTCATTACGAAAAAAAAAACTTCGAAAAAATAAAAGACCAATTTCCATTCATTTTTTTTCAAAACTTTGAAAAAAAAAAGAAAAAGAAATGAAATTTTTATTTGAGAGAATTTATTACATAATTTGGTTTTACAAAAAATGAGAAAATTCCGTTGTTTTGTGCAAATTAGAAAGGTAGGTTTTATTCAGAGGAGTTTTTTATTCATGGTAGCGGTTCATGCATTATAGAATAATCTCTAGCGTTACTTTTTCCCCCGTTCCCATTTCCCCATCCCTCCTTCCTCTGCCCCGATCAAGACAGTCACTGAAAAATTTTCTTTTCATGCGGAAGTTTTTTTTTCGATTTATGCGAATCCAAGAAAATCTCGACTACATGTATTCCGTGGCATAAGCATTATCCCCTCTAAGTGATCAGTTCAACTCTTTTGTGGATTTACATTTGCAACGCGCATTTTGAATATCTTGTGCCAGTAAGCATATATGTGCAGGTATGTCTTTCTGTCTGCTTATTCAGCAAAGATCGTAGAATCGAGATTTGTGATCCTTGGCGGAAAAGCATCATAGAGTATCTTCTACACCAAATTTCTAAATGAGAAATTGACTTTCAAAGGAATTTTACGCAGTAAAATGTGTCGAAAAATTTGCATACGTTTTATAATCGGTCGCCTTCTATTAGTTGATAAATCAAGGAGGAAAAGCGAATATAGAAGGTTTGTATGATCGGATGGTTCAGTCGAAATATCAGTACATCCTGCTGACAATTGAAAGTGTTTGATTCGATGAACATGGATGCCAAAGATATACCAATACCTCTAGGTAGCTTCGCCTCATCAAAACTATAACAAACTTGCAACAAATAATCACAACCAGCTTTCTATTTAAGTGGAAAAAAGAAATCTCGTTTATTGATTCGTTCTCAGATGTGATACTAAACAAAGTATATGAAAGATTCAATGAAAAATTTAAAAAATAACGAAAAATTATGTTAGCTAGTGAAGCGGACTGCAGTGAGCCTTAAAAAGCATCGTATAAAAAGAAAATTCGCTTAAAACAGATAAACGCCAACGGAAGCCATTATTTGATAATAGAACTTGCCCAAAACTGACGGTAACCTTCGGCACATTAATTCGTTATAAAGCTTGAATATGAGCTAGAAACGACTATTTCTATAACGAGTATAGCACCATTTCATCTAGACACAGGAAGTGACAACATAAGAAGAGTGTGTTATCTCTAACAAATGGGTGTGTTATATTTGTCAGATGTGTGTTATATCTGCTGCGAATATTTCGTTGCAGAATTTGATGCCAAAAAAAAAATACAGGCATATGAAGCACTGAGATTCAGCTTCGCTATAACAACCGCAATTTCGTTGACGTTTTTTACGGTGACTGCAAAATCTCCTGAAACAACTTGGGAGGCAACTTGGGTACACTTAAGAAAGCCTCTAGCACTATTAACGGGAGGTACTCGTAGAACCTACATCGTGAAGAATGGATAGGGACAGCATGTGAATGTTTGGATTCATGCTTCTTGACCATAATCGGTAAAGCATTTTTTGGAAGGGGGAAATAGATTAAACCGCGGTCTGTTCTCGGGAGAAATGGATCGAGAAAAGGCAATCTCCGATTATCGATAGTTTCTGATTCCGGTTACGGAATGCATCCCAGCTGATGCTAAAAATAAGGGAGTGGATCGAAACATAGAGATGTATATGGTGTTTAAAAAGTGTTTAGCAATATTTCAATCGCTGCAATCTTGTGCCGTTTTGAAAGAACGGTGAATACACGTAAAGAAAAGAAGAGACTTGTATTGAATTGGTCTTGTAAAGAAAATAATTGATATGATTAAAAAATTGATATGATGCAAAAAATTAAGTGAGAAAGGAATGAATATATAGAATATAAAATAAATCGAACGAATTCAAATCAGATTCGATGATAGAAAACAAATCAAAATTGAAGGAAACACTTTATGAGAAGAGACCAACCAACAAAAGGTTAAATAAGTTCAATTGCTTTGATTTAAAAGAGTTATATGAAAAGAGTGAGAACCGTCGATATGCAAATTTACAAAGGAACATATAATTTTATGTGAATTCATGAAAAAAATAGAGAAATCCAAAATGAAAATTCCACTGGTTTCTTTCTTTTTTTGCACAGAATGAAACTTCGAAGAAGTGAAAACGTTGCAAGCTTATATGAGGCAGCGATGTATTGTGGGTGAAAGCTGAGAGCCAATGCATAGCAGATGAATGAGACCCGCTTTCCAGGATAAAAAACACCGCCTCAATTAGCAGCATAGAATGATCTTGATGTTTGCAACTTGATGATGCTCTTCATTTGAAACCCATCCCTGCGATAGCCCCAATGGGTTTTTATTTTAGATCATACTGCGATGGAGTATATGAACGACATTCCAAATACCCATTTATGATGACACTGAAAAGGTATCGATAGCTATTCAGAGACAAACCTTTCAACCATGCATAGAAATTTATTTCGACTCCGCTCTAATGATAGAATGATACAAGCTATTCAGTCGATAATTTAGCGAAACGAAAAAATGCAGTAACATATAAACAACTCAACTTATATATATATATATATATATATATATATATATATATATATATATATATATATATATATATATATATATATATATATATATATATATATATATAATCAAATAGTGGAAATTTACCTATCATAACAATGCAAATATTAGGATAATTGAAGATATTTTCATTTAAAAAAGCGGTATAAACAATTAACGAAAACACCTCGAAAAGTTGATTATTAGAATTGAAAATTCTATCAAATATTCACCAGCGGATTGAGGAAAATATTTTGAAAATATTTCAACATTTCCGATGAAAAAAAAATTAACGAAAAGGAAACTAAAGAAATTAAACATCCGTTAAAACGAAGATATAAACAGTGCGAAATTAAATGCAGAGATGAGAATGCATTTAATACGCAAAGAGCGATTCCTTCTAAAGAGAGAACTGGAAACCAATCGGAGAAAATCTGTTTATAAAAAAAAAAAAGTTGGGAAATTTTACAGCATAACGAATTAAAAGGTTTATGCAATCGTTCTTCAAGAATCGGAATATTTGCAAACATTTCGGAATTCATTTTGCATAAAATTTTATCGTTCATTTCAAAATGCTCATAGTGTGGAAGAATCCATTTCGTCGACGACATAAAGCGCACAAAATCAGGAAAAGCCTTGAAGTTATTATATATTGCCTAAAGAAAACAATGCATCAGAAGATTATGTTAAACGTGAGAAAAAAACGTGTTATTTATAACACATTTCTTCGTTATTTAGCAAAAAAAAAAAAATGTGAATGCTCAGCACTTTATGGGACGAGATGAATAATGTCCAACTAAAGCAAAACTTAATGGTTCCGAAAAAAAAAATCTATAATCGTTGCCAAATAGTTGCGCAATTCGATACTCCTTTCGATATTATACGGATCTCTCTGTTGCATTTTTTTTAATGTCAAAGAATTGTCATTGCAATCGTATTTCCCACCATAACCATCAAAATATGTGTGTGTGTGAAAAATAAACTCCTATAAATAAACAACATATTTTGTAGTTTACTCCAAAGAAAATATTACTAATCGTGAGAAAATAAATAAAATTTCGATATTTTCTGAGAGATTTATTTGAAATGAAATAACACTTAGATGCACAATAGGTGATAAATAATGCTGTGAAAGTTACATGCGCCTTTCACCATTGCTGAATAAAGAGAGAAAACAGCAACCGTTGTGACTATTTTTAGCGTTCATGTGACTTTTCTGGAGGATAAAAATAAATGACAGGGAATAGAAAAAATGATGTCGATGAGCTTATCAGTAGATATTGTTTCTTATCACTAGATATCGTTTTACCATCGTATTTAATTGATAATATTCGGATTAAACTTCAGATCGAGCACGAAAAAGCTTCAAAGAAAGTTTTTGCTTCGATAATACACAGACGGGGAATGACTGAGAAGTGTTGCTTCGAGGATAGATTGAACTCAAAAACCTGAGCTTGAGACACAGAAACCTCAGGATCATTGAACCTGAAGACCTCCTCGTCTATGCTCTCACGCTGCCAAGCGTTGATGGTAACCGAACCAGATATGCGTCCGAAGGAAAGAAAAAGCTGAAGTGTTGCGAAGTTTACTCATTAGATGGAGCATTTCGCAATAGATGATCAAACAATAAAATTAAGAGCAAAGTGCACTTGGATCAATTAATGCCTGAAATTAGGAACGGCGAAATGTTAGGCAAATCGACGAAATGGATGTTTCTGATTTGACGGTTATGACCTTCGATTCAGTGCACCAGAAGGAACACTAGTTCTAGGTTTTGAGCTTGAGGACCGGAAGTTTTTCGTTACTATCTGACACCTGATAAGCAATTTGAGAAGCCCGCTAGGTGAACGAGTGCGGCACATAGTTCTGTACTTCGCCTGTCTGACCCAGCTGGTTTTATAAGGTGTCAATAAGTAATATCCGAGATCACACCTGCATGCTTTAATTAGCCCGACTATTCGCATGAGCTTTACGAAAATGCAAATTTCTTTGCTATGGTTTGTTCGGCGAGAGATAGACACTCGTACGTGCCTACAGACATGACACCGCTATAATGGCTCGTTGCAAACAAATTTGGAAAAGTGCATAAAAACCTCTCTTCAGTAATTCGTCGACGCATTCATTGAATCGAGTGAAGTGGTAGAGAAATAATATGACCGTGGTTGACGGGTCCATTGGGTCGTTGGCAGGTAGATAAATAGGCAGGTGCAGATATGTATCCGCAGGTGTGTATCCAGACCCGTTATAGCGGTGTCAAATGGTGCGCTTTAAAAATATCGGCAGAAATAATGAACTAACTATTACAGCAAACCGAAATGCAATGATTTACCTGATCCGCTATACGTCTATATTACTAAGATCTCTCTAAATAAAAGCTTACTTCTGATTTACCTGAGCACGTACACATAAAAACAGTTTTCATGCGCTTTTTAGAAGCGTGATTAGAAGGAGACACAAGACCTGGAGGGGGTTAGGCTTCATAGTCGGTAGAAATTAAATATTTGAAGACTGGTATCAAAGCTGTTCAATAGCAAGCGAAAATATAGCATTCATATAACACAGAAAAATGTTCGAGAACGTTGAAATCATAGGCGCCTTAAGTTAACGAATTTATTTATTCGTGTCAAGTTCATTTATAGCTATCGCAAATTCATTTATTGCCATCAAGTTCATAAAATGTTATCAAGCTTATTTAATTTCATAAAGTTTTTTATTCTTTCTTGATTATAACCAAGTGCTATTAGACAAGTGACCAATAGATACAAGTTGGAGAATAAGAGAAATCTTGCTGGATGGGGATTATTTCAACAAGTGATTCCGCTTCAATTCACTATGTTACATAACACATTTTTTTAGGGGAACACTCGAATCTTTTATATTTTATCAGCGAAGCGATTTTATATGAAACGTGACATTGTATGATTCTTAATTCAATTGTCTATTGTCGCCGACATCTTCCGTTCATCAAATATCGTTCGTTTTTGAATTAAACGATCAACGATCGGACAACACTTAGATGCAAACTTATATGCAAATTTACGAAAATGCTTTCCTTTATTGATGAATAAGACTTAAGGCAACAACTACTCGATGCTTTTCATAATTTATGCAAATGACGATTTTTTGTCCACTTCTAATTGAGGGAATAAAACTATTGGTTTGAGGGAAAACAAAAGACTGAGAGAAAAGCAAAAAAAAAGGCATTAATAAAGGAACAGTAGTTTCTTGTGTGAACTCTTCGAGTAACATTGTCGCACCTAAAAATATTTAAAATAACTGAAATATTTCTTAGTATTTCAAATATCTCAAAGAGTTCAAAGAGTTCACTAATTGCTCAAATAAGGCGAGAAAAAAAAAGTTTTCGCTAAAATAAAGTAAACGAATTTCCTAATTCGAATCTGTTAATGACGAAGGTTGATTACTCATTCAAGTGCATCACTTTTAGTAGCTGGAAAAGTCGAGTTAAATATCGTTACTCATAAAAGGCAATAAGGGAGGAGGGAGGGGGGAAAGGGAGGAAACTCGAAATGCGTGAAAAATATTTAATATTACCGCAAAGTATAGTTATAGGAGTATTGGAAATAATGGGGAAAATTATCTATTGATATTTGAATATTTGGTGCATGGAGTTGGCACCACTTCAATTAACAAAACGCATAGATTTAATCGTAGATAAGCGTTTAAAGAGAGAAAATTTTTATTGATCCCATGCATAGCATACGCTTTTCAATCAGAATGATCAACAACTTGTCAAATATTCGAATCGAAAAGAAATTTCCATATTTCAGTGCTACCAGTAAAGAGATTAATAATATTTTAGGGCTTTATTTTATTGGTACTTAAATAATTTCAATAATAAAATTAAACTAATTAGAATTTATAAACAAACAGTTAAAATGTTTATTAATGGGAGTAGATTACAACGCTATTAACATTGTAAAATCTCGCTGAAATTTAAAGTTTCTAAGTTAGATCAATTTTTAGAGCGATCTTATTGTTTTTGAAATCTTTTTATGAGCAGAATCACTCGATAATTTTATCGAAGACGATGTACAATTTATATGACATAATCATACTTCTATTTACTAGCACTTTTTACTGATATTGACCTATATTTATTCCACTTATTTATTTTGGTTTTTTTTTTCGAAAAAAATTCAATTATTTACTCGTTTATAGAATTTTTCTCAAAGGAATTTCCACTTTTTTCATCAAAAAATGTAATCTATGATCGTTTGTGTTATGTAAAGAAGGAAACCGAATGGAAAATGGAAATGGCCGCAACATGCTTGAGTTAAGCAATTCGATTGGAACATTGCGCTATAATTACCCATAGAAAAGAGAGTTTCCTTCTGATGTATTGATTTGAAATTCGTTCCTTCTAAGAGAAATGTGCTTCGAAACATTTATTTGAGTTGTTCTTGATTACGAATTGCAAACAATGAAAGTGCGAAAAAATATTTTCAATCACGAAAATAAATTTACTAATTGAATGATAACAATTAACGATAAAATTATCATTATTGTTATCAGCACTCAAATCCGAGGAACTCTGAAAGTTTTCACGGAAAATGATAATATCAGTTTCCGGAAAAAAGCTTTTCCATATTTATCCTGGAATATTGAATGGAGCGCATCACTGAAGCAATTGATGAATAAAACAGAAAGTCGAATATGCCTTTATTTTATTGCAAAAAATGCGCCTAGCGTAAAGAGACTAGGCAAATCAATTTTATTGCATCGCCTCGAATCACCACTTTAAAAGAAGTGTCACTCTATCGAACTTTGCAGTTTTTATCTATAATTTAGCCGTTATAATGAAAAATTTTCATCAGTAATATTTAACATATTCTATTGGTGAAAAAAATATTTTGCAGAATATCACATATGAGACAAATTAGAAAATTTTGAGTGCATTTTAAACGAAAACTTTTAATATTTGTAGTAAATATTAATGATAATAGAAATAAATATTTTCAATTAACGAAATAATTATAATTGTATAAAATAAATGGATAAATATAAATAAACAAGAAGAACATTTAAAAAAATCTATAGATTTCTCGAGAATTCTCATATAATCAACAAAAACTCTAACTTTCAAAATTCAAGCTTTAATCGGTTAAAGAGGGATATCATATGTCGAATTTTATGCATATTAATTGAACTTGAAATTATATCCATAAATCGAACGATAATACTGAAAACACAAAAAACTAATCGACTATCGAATTCAACTATCAAAGCTTTCGACTTAATATTTCATAATCTTATTTGTATGATTTTCATTTTCAAAAAATTTCGTTTATCAATTTGTTCAACGCAAAACAAAAAAAAAATCTTTTATCAACGATGAATGAAGTTGAAAAATATTTCTTTAATGAAGAAATCGAATACTATAAATGTACGAAAACATTCTCATCGAACATATTAAATTTGCAATAACGAAATGAAATATATTATAAAATAAGTAAAAATAAACGGATGTATCAATATATATATATATATATATATATATATATATATATATATATATATATATATATATATATATATATATATATATATATATATATATATATATATATATATATATATATATATATATATATATATATATAGTGGACGAAAATTGCATCAAAAATTAGGCTGGACGAAAATTACCGTTCCACTTCGAATTCCGAATGTTTGAAGTTTTCGTATTTTTTAAAGTTCTATTCATATTCCGGTTTTTGAAAGTTTCTTCCGGTACGACAAGTTACAATTTCAGTGAAAGCATAAATGACAACAGATGACTAGATGTAAATTACAAAAAAAGTAAGAAAAGACATTCAAAATGTGATAAGTATAGGAAAACATAAAGGGGAGCAAAAAAAATGACGCAAAATTTCGGTAAAAACGAACAACAACAAACGAAACTCGAAAGAAATAGACGGCGTGTTACCATTGATGATTGAAGCAATAGGAGAGATGAAAAAAATTGATCACATTTCGCTGGTCAGTTATTCTCGACAGTTGTTTCTTGAAATGCTTTGATTGATTATTGAGATTGAAGAGATTGAAAAACCACTAAAACATATTCCGCTTTCTTATTGATGTAGCACAGTTGGTTAGAGCAGTTCTTCGGGAAGACAAGGTAAGGAGTGGGTGATAACCTTTGATAAAGACTAATACACCAAAGAAATTTGAAAATTTATTTCTGGTCTCTCACATGAAAAAATTTTTTCAACTCATTGGCTCCATTCCAAAATATTTGTGCTTCGTAGAAATTCAAAGACGAACCGGATGAGAAAGTCGGCAGCAACTCAATTATGAGAAAAAACTTGAAAAATCGTAATTGTAACAAAATAAGCAACCTTTTTTTTTCTCGACGATTTGTCATTTGGCGCATATGGCCATTTATGCCATCAGTCCATGAAATATGCAACTGACTTCTCAAAGAAAGAAGATAAGACTAAGAGACCTCCTTTTAGGAGTTACTGTCTCTTGTCGATGCGAACAAACAACGCTCTGCTCTTGGAAAACAGCTGCAATGGAGCATAATCTCATAAAGGAGACTAGCATCGATTCTCCTCGATGGATCAATCGGCAATTCTCATTCCTGAAAACTTCTCGAAAAAAATCCGTTGCTCCTAATTTTCGTCATAATATATATAGCAGCTGCGATAGGTATAATATAAGCACGAATCACTCAGATGGCTCAAACTTTTAAAAATACGTTGAGAAGACTCAGATGACTTTAAATTTCCGACTGGAATCTGCGTTCTGAAAATATCAAAGAGCTTTAAATTTCCTCCGGACGGAATATTCATAAGACATTGCTGCAATTGTGTTTTGAGGGAACAGTGCATTGAATCGTGAAACACGTCATGACTTTGAAACGTCTGGAACATACAAAATCGTTCCTGTTTTTGTTCCGGTAACTGATAAGTTCCTGCTAATAAGGCCGCACTCAAAGGGCCCATGAAATGATTTTTTCATTGGCTTTGTTTTTGGCCAAACTACTCCTCGATTTTTTTCATTGGCCATTGGCATTTTCCCACGTTTGATTGGGGAGTATAAGTGTGCATGCCGTGTAGGGTCGATGTGGTCGGCTGTGCAAGACAAGAATCGGGTAATTGTAGGTAGCGATATGGTTAAGAGAATGAGGGAGGGAGGTAGAAGGTGGAGATGGCTGGCACAGTTTAAAGTATAGTTACAACACTTCATGTAAATCCGAAAAAAAGTCCATAACAACTCAAGTGCGCCGATTTCTCTGCATCCCTAAATCGCCATTACACTCTCTCCACACCAATCTACGCAATTTGAATATGAGTGTCGAGTTTTATGATTTGGCACGAGAAAAAAGTGGAAATTTTCAGCTGCAATATTCGACTTTTTCAATCGAGAAAGGTCGAACATCTTCGATCGTTCGAACAATGGAAACTCTCTCTAATAAAAGCAGTTAAAATATTTTGAGAGAATGATTGTGCACTTCTTTAAATGAAAAAAAAAACTGATCGATTTTAAAGTTTTCAAAAATATTTAGTGTCTAACGAGTGAATGCATTGAACTTTTCATCGATACGTAAATTAATCGCCGTATCGATTCAGCTAACGATCAATGAACAAATGAACAAAACTAATCAAATATTTTGTAAAATATTACTTTCAATTACAAAGTAATATAGAGTTGAAATTACTGTAATTTACAATATCGAATTGTGCCCGTTGATAATCAAATTGATAAATTTAAATCACTCGAAAAATCTCACAATTAAACATCTACCTTTAACATATGAAACGTGTCAACGGCTTAATCACCTTTAACTGACAAAAAGCAATAAAAACTCGCTTAGCGATATATAAATGTTAGAGAAAATTCAATAGTGGTGGCGCACTTCATTCATAAATATAATATTCATACATTCATGCATAGAATATTCGCATTTCAGTCAAATGTTTGTAAATCAAATTTTGACATCATTCAATTCATAAGATGATAGCAAATAATCGAGACTTACAATCGAGTCATTATTAGTGATTTCCAATTGATCAATCATTTCTCATCATTTCTGAGTTTAATTCTCAAAAATGATCTGATTAAAATTAAGGCGATCAATTCGTCGACCTATAAAATCAATAAGAACTAAACATTGCAAAAATGCTGTCGCTACAGCAGTGATGAGAATTGTGTAGTTTTTTTTTTGTTGCAATGAATGAAGCAAAAGAGTATCGAAACAACGCTGTTTATACACCAATTTTCTTGCATAATAAAACACATTTCGAGGAGCAGAAATATACTGCTGCAAGCGCAATCAACAATCGGATAGATGAACGCCCCGTTCTCCTTATCGCAAATATCCCATTCCCACTTGGGCAACGATCGCTCACGTACATGACAAATGTGCAAGCACTTTTTATGAGAGCTAGTTTCCGGTGAACGACCACTCATAATAATGCATGTTTAAGTTTGCGCGAATTATCGAGGAATATGAGAAACGATATCTCTGAATGCAGAAATAACTATGACTATCCGTAGATATTAAAGAAGAAGTGGGAATATTTTCCAAGGACGCATGTGATAGTAAATTTTACATAACGGCTCGACAAACCGAACAAACCAGCCGGTTGGCTACAAACGTGGAAAAAATCGGCGGAAATATGAAAATACATTTTCTAATGGAATCACTCAATTGCAAAAAATTTGAACAAAAAAAAACGCTATAAAAGTGAAAAATGAAATATGCAAATATCCCTCACGACGTAAACAACAAATATAAAATCCACCAAGTTAATTATTTTCCGATGACCTATAACGCAAATTCATCGATCACAATTATGAGTGCATCGATTTAGTAAACAAAAAATTCAGACGATTTATTGCATATTTTCAAATGAGACTTTTTTAAAGCAACGAGGTAAATCATTAGAGAAGATTTAAATTTAGCAATGCAAATGTCTGCGAGTCTGAGAGTCTGCCAATCTGCGAGTATCTCTGTCTATTTCTATGATTGTGACCTCAAATTGACACGTAAATGCAAAGCATTCGCTTATCGAATTAAAAAAACATTCAATCTCTCAATTATAAATATTTCTCTTTCACTCATCTTGATATTTACCGTCGAGGAATAATAATTTTCACACGTATCTGGCAATTTTTTGTATTAAATTTTAAAATGGCCTATTTACTCGAAAATATGGAGCTGAACTGTTGAGAGTATAGTTCTAACCAAACACCTACAGTTAAGAAACTCTCATTTATACGGCAAATAGATTTCCCCAACTTGATAGTTACTACAATATCATTATAAACCTATGTAATATAGTTTTAAAAAAATGAGATCAATAACAAATATGATAAGCAAATCCAGACATAAATATGATAACGTGTAAATTTGGCCAAATTGGCCAAAATTTAGCAAAAATGGCCAAATTTACGCGCACGTTGTAGCCTCTTTAATTTTGAAGTTGCAATTTATTTTAACTGATCAGAAAATGAATCCTCACGTTAAATATGCTATATTATAGGTAACGTATCGACTATAACAAATCTTCAATCATTCAGTTCTTCTCCATTTAGAGATATTCTTCGAAGATATAGGCATCCAGACGATCGACATTGAACTCTGCCTCTGGATAGAAGAACTTCAAGCTAGCAATTGGTTTCGCATCGATGGTAATAACTCAATGAAATCGAACTTATCACACAACTTACGACAAACTAGCATCGCTCTTATAGTTGATCAATCGATAAAAAAATCGCTGAACGAAAAAATCTCTAATCACTGATAAATCACATCGCGAGTAAATCAAGACGACCTAATTATTTGCGTCATAAATATTTGCCTTTTATTTGCTATTAGATAACATTTGTCTTACATATAAATATAAATATTTGTCACTTTCTAGTAAAAGTTCGATCAGACGTCAAACAAACCCGGAAGTTATATTCTCAATTTCTCTTTGAGGTTAATTTTAATATGAGTTTAAAATGATCGCTTAATATCTGGTAGTTTCCTGAATGAGGGGGTCTCAATGAGTCTATATGTAAATTAGTATGCACGAAAAGCTCATCGACAATATGAAGCAAAAACCAAGTGGCTATTTGAAGATTTATTTGTATAGCGCATAACGCTTAGTTTTCCTCAAGGGATTCCATAATTTTCTATCCGCATTTCTCAATAATCATCGTTCAGTTTCGCCAAATGACAAAGTTTTCTCGCTCGAATTTTACTCATCTCAAAAGTTCTTAAAAAGAGTATTTGTATAATTTTTATTTTTTTATATATTCTATCGCTAATTTAGTTACATTGTACTCTACACTTTTTTTCTATAATTTGCTCTTCATATAATATAAAACAAATATAAAGAAATAAGAAGGTTCCCGGTTCAGAACTGTTTCGGCGAGAAATTTTCACGCAAATAAGCGCTTCTTTATGAATCTTGGCATTGTTTTACTTGTCAATTATTTTGAATAAATAAAATTTCTTGTATAGCAAAAAGGAGGCATAGTCTCCGATGAGTGCTGCCGAGATCATTGATTGATAGATGCTAGTGAATAAAGTGGATATTCGCTTTTGCAGTGAACAAGTACTCAGCTAGATTATTCTGGAATTGGCGATATTTGAGAGACGATTTCGATGATGATATCAGTTGAATTCAGCAAATTTAGTTCTTCTTATTGTTGTTATTGCTGTTATTATTGTTATGCTGGATGCGTTTATGTCTGCCTTGCATGAGATGCGATTTCGCCATGCCCAGCGGCCATGTAAACAAATTTTGAAGAGGCATATGATGGGCGATTTTATATGATATGCTAAAGGCAATAGATGCTGACTATCAAATAACAGCTGGGCTGTCAATTAAGTGCTATTCTTTCTAAACCGGAAGTAAATGAATGCGAATATAACACTCATCTTCTCTAATATTCCTACTATCTGAATATGATATCTCCACATTTTATTTTAAGCGTTAGCAATAAAAAGCGTCAACAAGTTGAAGTATTATCATATATAACAAGAGAATTGCTTAGATAATAAGACGGTAATAAAATATACTTTTTTTGCAATTCTTTTGTTTTGAATTTTTTTTTTGTGAGTTTATGTGGAATTTGAAAACGATCCCAATGCCATTTAATCAGTCACCCATGTTGAAAATCAATCACAACTGTAAAGAATAGGATCACCAATTCCTTGCTAAAAATTTGGCAATATTAAGCTTTCTCGATTATAGTATAGCATAGAGTTCATGGAATTTTCCGGGCGAATCGAAAAAATATATAGCTTATGAAATATAAGTTCAAAATAGTGGTACCACAATAGGCATATAAATTTAGCGATGTTTTTGCAAAGCAATCGAACACAAATGTGGACATAGAAATGCAACGATTGAAAGATATAGCGCGTTAAAAACATAAAAAGTACGATGTTATACTGATATGAGAAAGTGTAAAATATATCGCTTGCAAAACATGTGCGAGATAATCACATAGGTTAATTCTTATGTCATGTGCCATATCATTCCAAAATTCTCCATCATCTAAAAGCAGTATAGACGTTAGCATTCGATAGAAGCATAACTTACAGCAATCAAAATAAGATCATTCCGAAAATTAAGGTGGATTGATAATGAAAAAAAAAATCCCTATACGAAAGAATATCATCAATAATAGCATGCTTTTGCATTAAAAATTTTTTATGATTCTCGTGCATAAATTTAGTAAATAAACACAGGAAACTCCAAATATCAGGATGCATGTGAGATGAAGAGAAGGGCACGATGACGCAAAATCGCTGAAATGATGAGCTGAAAGCTCAGAAAAGTTTTAATTAGAGTTGTTGCCGAGTAATCGAGTAACTAACTAAGGAGAATCATAAAGAATTCAAATCAATGCAGAATAGGCTAATAATTTTACGCTAGTAAAAGGACAGAAATTGACGCCGGAAAAAAATGTTTAAAGCAACGTTCACTTGAAATCATTAACAACGTAACCATCGATTGTAATTGGGTTAAGGTGCATGCCTAGCGCGAGAACGAAAAACACACTCATTCTACCAATGTAATACCGCTAATTTTAATAAATTCCTTTATTTTCGTGTACGTGAATGTCTTTGTTTGTCTGTGTCTGCGTCGTCGTTTTTTGTGTGTATGCATGTGTGCATGTGTATAGGTGATTTCATGTTTTCCCTTATTAAGACAAATAAATGTGCACTAGATTTATCTCAGGTGTAAAAAGTAGCGCTGATAAAATCAAATTTTTAGATCGACCTGGAAAGGTCAGCAAAATTTGGAGCACTTTCCCTTGTATTAAAAAAAAAACATCGATATCTCCACTTGAAACTTAGTAAAACATTCTAATGGACCTGACTCTTAAGTTCCACCCAGCAAGGCAAATCTTATCGCCAGCTGTGATAAAGAAAGCAGGTTCTTCAGGAAATTATATTCATCATCTCAAGCACCTCCAAAATACATGAGTGACTTTGTAACAGGACCCTATATTCCTGACTTACCGCATACATTGAAAGAAAGAGCTTTATATCTGACGATCTCTTGCAGCTAGAGAACGGAATAACTTCCTGAGGAGGAACACATCAATTACGTTAACGCTGCAATCTGCAAACATCTTCATAATTAAGCGGAAGCGAAATTTTATCAGCATTCAAAATTTTGCATCGATTACCGCCATCTGATTCCTTTGAACTTATATTCCTCTTTCATTAACACCATTTCTCTATCTTTGATCAGATACCTCTAATGTCAACCTTACGACTTTGACTTACTACATATAACTAATTAGTAAAGCACAGTAATTAGCCAAAAAACGAAATACAATGAGAGCTCTGAATATTTTCTATGAATTCAATTTCTTCGTATGTTTATTTTACGCAAGGTAAGCGTTGATGACAATTTAAAAATCTCTTTAGTAATTTTTTTTTATTTTTTGCAATTTTAGCAGCATAAAACTTTTTTTGAGTTGAATTCGACCGATTAATTTTTAAAAAATGTTTATAAAAATTTAAAATTAAAAAAAAAAACGTTTTCATCGCTCATATTTCTCTTTCACTATATTTGTCGTTGTTCGGATACTCGATAAGATATGAAATAATACGAATGCAACGCAACGAGAAATAGCCACAATGATCCGATTGATACAAAAACGAAGAAAATATTTGCAATCGCGAAAAGGTATAAACATTTAACGTTTTATCTATTCGCACTTAAATTCAAATAGTTAATTCGACAATAATAAGAAGTATAAATATTGCCTGTTTTTGCATGAAACGAAATGCGTGTAATGCAATTGAGAGGTTGATTGACGGAAGCGTTAGGCGGAATGAGTTGGGACATTAGCAAAATGCGTGAAATTTGTTGACGGAGCAAATGAACCGCGACAACACAACGCTTCGATGCCAATTTTAGTTGAGTGCCCGTAATTGATAAATGCTTCAAAGAAAATACCCATCGCACTATACTCGAAATCGAAATGAATTAAAACCCCTTTTTTTTCATAAAATGTTTTTTGAAACAACTTCTTCGAAATGAATTTTTAAAAATGCACTGATTAGCGAGGAGACGTTGATTAACGAAAGGAGGAATATGAATCCATTGAATCCAGAAATTGAAACTCACAAATCCAGAAATTGAAACTCACAAATCCAGAAATTGAAACTCACAAATCCAGAAATTGAAACTCATAAATCCGGGAATTTAAACTTTTTAAAGCAATACCCGAATCTATCAAAGACAACTTTCATTGTTCGATCTGCCGAAAATATTCGAACGCTAAATTTAACGTTGACGCTCCGAACAATTTCTCCCAATTTTTTCGCAGGTTTTCGTTTAATTCCAAAACGCTTTTTTTTCATTCAGTTCTAATATATGATTTGACTGTATTCGACTGGTGAAACAATAAAGGTTGCCCTACCAGGGGTTAATCAAGCTGTACTTCAATTGATAGAAGACAATTCGCTTTGTGGAACTGAATTCATGGCATTGCTTATTTAGAGATTTCTGTGCGAGCAGGTGATAACAGTAATAAATTCATAGCTCGTGAAAATAGCTTTAAAAAAATTCTATAAAGTAAAAACGATTCAAAAATATGCATCATAAAAACAGTGTAAAAAATTTCAAAAAATTATTGCCCTACTAATAATGGAGCATAGATATCGAAGCATCAAGTAGTTAAATTTAAATTTTCTTCAGCAAAGAAAAAAAATTTTCAAACAAATTTTTTTCCACTTAAATGAATTTTTTTAAAATTCATTCAAAAACGAAATAAATAATTTCGAAAAAAATAAAAGTTGAAATTTCATTTATTATCTCAAAATAGAAACTAATCAATAAAGGAGAAAAGCCTTATAATTATCACAATTATAATAATTAATCCCAATCGAAATAAGTTATTTGTGCAAAAAAAAGAGTAATTAATCTCACAATGATCAACGATTGCCTATATTAAATCACTAATTTTTCAATTATTACATTAATATACGAATTCGGCACCACACTTACATCAATTCATTTATCAATGATATAATCGGTAGTGATTCAATACACTTACTTCTAGAAATAGTTATATACCAATAAACATAAATAAACATATTGTAGTACACCGATTAATAACATCAATCTATATGAGATTTTTCGCTATAGCGAGCATTTTTTCCAGAGCAACATTACTTCCATAAAAATTTGCTACCTATATAAGTTTTACGAGAATTTTTTTGCGTTTACCTTAACGATTTTTCCATATTATGAATGAGTTTTTCTAATGAAAGCTATATTTTTAAATCATATAAACATATTAATTGATAAAATAACAATAGTTGATTCGAAAGAAAACAAGCATTTTGAAGCATGAACATTGAGCAGAGAAAACACATATTGCGCATGCAAAATGGTGAAGTGAAGCATTTGCGGTTAACAGCATTCAGTGAAGATGATTAAAGAGAAAAGAGAGCTGCAAGAGATCGCCACCTAACTGAAGTGCACTTCAAAAGGCAAACACATACCTTATAATCACCGAGATTGCTCATTTCGTAAGTCCGATCTTCATATCGGCCCTCTCTTCATGCGCCTAAATAGTCGTTCATAAGACTGATTGAGATGATGACCCACCAATAGGTTTCGGGGGAGGAAGGAGTGTGGGGAAGAGGGGGGGGGGGGGGAGTTGCTGCCCGTCATGGTAGACTTCACCTCCTGATTTGATTAATGAGTGTTAAGCCTGACTTCTACCTTTTCTAGTGGTTTTGACAATAGAGTGGACCATTATTATTGAAACTCTCAGGTTAAAGCTGGGCTCTCTCAGGTTAGAGTGAGAGTTTTTTTTCGTAATGCAACGAAGCCTGGAAACTTGGCCACACAAAAAATATTATAAGTCGAAAAAACGTCATAAGTTGGTAGGGAATATTGGTTGAAAAGATGAAACGGCGCAAATTTTCAATGCTCATAAGTTGTGGTAGACGATTTCAAAGTCAGCTAGCTATCTCTTTGTTAATTCAAGTGCATAATTAAGTTAAATTTTCAGTCTCATTCACTTCAGTTCAATTCTTTTCACTTCATTTCAGTCCAGTTGAATCAAATATTTAGTGAACAGTTGGCGATTGAACGCTTTAGTCGCTTTATCGAAAACATCATAGGACGTGCTATCAAGGAAGTCCTCAGCGGATCTCTACCCATCCTTTTCAAGCTCTGTCTCTCGGAAGGTTCACCAACAAAGATCTCTCAGAAAAAAAAACCACCATCTTGAAGTCGAGTGGATTCAACATCGCTCTCATCGTAAAAATTGTCCATTACTTCGGACCACTCGTATGCCAAATAGCATCGATGCTAATCAATGCTTCTTCCTCTACTTTCGCTCGTTTCGAAAGTAAATGAGAATGTCCTCTCTCACTTCCTCCACCCCCGTCTCCCCCCCCCCCTTCGTCCCCTCATGCAGTTCACCTCCCTCTTCCCCAACCCCTCTCTGCCCGACCGGAAGACTATAGCCGACCAAACTGGACGGTAATCCGAGAATTTTCGAGAGCGAGATTCTCTTATGGAAGAAAACTGAGAAGCAAAACTTGATATGAACTTTAGGAGGAGTGAAGCGAATACCAATTGTTATTGTATGTGAATTAGCAGTAACGGTGAACCACTTTCACGAATTATCCAGCTATTTATTCGCATGAAATGAGTGCATGTCTCAAGAATTATCCGGCAGAAAACGAGCTCATTTAATCCCTCCTCGGAACTCGTTTCTCTAGCGCACTGGATCAGTTCCACGAGCGGCTTTGCCCCTCGCCATTTCGCCCAAATGCGAGATGATCGAATCCCTAAAGTTTGACAGGTTTCATTGAAATATATCATTGCTTACAGGAGTTGAAGAAATAGACGGTCGTAGTGAAAGGTAGAGAGGATGGTCACTTACCGGGCTCTCGCCTCCCACTTCCTCTGCCTGTGGGGAAGGGGGAATGGTGGACACTCAAAGGAAAGAAAAGCACAGGTTATAAGTGGTTCGTTATGTCTGTGTGACACGAACTGTGTTTGTGGCGGGTTTGCCAACATGGCATGTAGCATGTCCTGTATTGGGAAAAAGAAGCAACATTGCAGACTTATTTGCAGTTAATCTTTTAACGCAAGACCCACTTTTGATGGATTTTTATCAGCTCTGGAAGTTTTGAAATTTCAGGTTTCTTGTCGATATGTGGTACTTTTCCCATATATTATAGTGTCATCGCCCATCTCCCGTCCTCGAAAGCATTTCCAGCATGTACACCAGGAAGCCCGTAATTCCTCAAGTTCGTAACAATCGACGGTGATCCGTCATTTTGGGCATATCGTGTGGCACCATAGCTCGTCGTCTCTAATCGCTCTGCGTATTCTTTGTCACTATAATTCATTGATTTCGGATTTCTGTCAGCACAATGCATCTGCTTAGCTCTGTTGCAACCGACAATTCATCTTTGTCTACCTGAATCATAAAATATTGACAGAATCTACTTTTAATATTGCAATGATAGGTATCTTCTTTGAGATAAGCGAATGATTATAAACGGCTTGTGGTGAAATTGATACCTTATGACGACGGAATAAAACTCGAATGCCGTTCTATCGTTATGAAAAATTACCTAAATTATACGGGTGCATTAGACCGTTGTAGCTACAGATGTTGCAAACTTATTGAAGAATACAAGTGAATAAAATTTAGAGCATCGTTTTTATTGTATTTGCCGCAATGCTTATATATTGGTTGATGGATCGGTTGACGATTAAGTGCATCGAATGTGCAGTTCAAGAAATAGGTGAGAAAAGATAATTCTGAGCAAGGAGAATATGAGGATTATGAAGTGGAAAATTACTGCTCACTTCTGTAAGCACTAAGCTCACCTTCATCTTTATATGCGTATTTAGAAATGAAAGTTCACACTCAACTATAGAAGCAGATGGGAAGTGCCCATATTTTAATGAACTCATAATATATGGTTTCGACAGTGATTATTGTGAATTTTCCTCTTTGAAGAAAGAATTCATGAAGTTGCTTTTAGTAAAAATACTGCAGCAAAAGAGGAGAACTTTATACGAGAAACAAAGAGACTGATAATTATAATAATACAGTGTTGTAGTAGACATTATAGAAGAAGAGAGTATGAAGATGTAGATGACAGAGAAATTGAAAAGGACGAAAGACAGAGGAAGACCAAAGGAAGACCAGTTGGAATACTGCATTAGAGAGGAATATTTCTTCCTTTATTAGTCCCTCTCTGTTCACCATTTTACATTTGAATGGAAGCCTCGGCTCCGATACTCTGCAAAAATCCTATTGAATTATCGATTAAAATTCATGATTCAACCATCCAATTATCGACTCAGCTCTTTTATACAGGTGAAATTTTGAGTACATTTCCCACGTGAAATCAAATTCAAATCTTATATTCTCTACTCTGTTGTACTCCACTGTGTTGGTATTCAAGTGTTACAGTTGAGTAATTAAGTGTTATGCTTGGGTATATTTCCAAATGGGAAACAAATACTCAACCGTTTGTGCGCATACGCTACTTCAAAAAGCGTTGAGTTCGGTACGCATTATATGCGATTTCAACTGAATACTTTTTATGTGCCGATAAATATAAATGTCTTCTTTTGCTTTAAAAACATACTTTGCTAAAATAGGCCGCATATATATATATATATATATATATATATATATATATATATATATATATATATATATATATATATATATATATATATATATATATATATATATATATATATATATATATATATATATATATATATATATATATATATATATATATATATATATATATATATATATATATATATATATATATATATATATATATATATGTATCATAGGTCCATCACAGTTCAATTTCTCTAACGAATCATCTGATGGTCAGAGAAGTAACATTTTCCACTCTTGCACAACTTAATTATTTATATTTCTTTCGATTTCTTGAAATTACTTTCGCTCAAACAGCAAAAAATTTCAAGTTATCGATTAAATTATTTATAAGACTGAAATTGAATAAATCTCTTCTCAACCTATTCGAAAGTCTTCACTTAACGACTTATGGAACAATTTTTTGGCTTTCTCTTTTTCAACCCTCGTACTAGTTACAAAGTGAAGGAGAAAATCGCTAAATCAGAGTCATTTGAATCGTCAACAAATTGTATCCTTTAGAAATTCGAATTACGCAAAATGCCGGAGAATTTCTCTTTTGAAAAATCCGAAATCTCAAATATTTGATGAAATTAGGGGATAAAAATGAGATCGTTTAAATTGCTAGGAAGTATTTTTCAATAAAAATAGACATGACAAACGTTTTAACAAGAGTTATGCAGATAAGACATTATTAGTGGACTTTGCTCTCCTATATAATAAAAGATATGTCCCACTAATGGTAAGGCTCATTTATAGGGTAATTTCTCAATTATGAGTTCACTACTTGTTGACATAAGTATTTTTATTATTCGGGCAATTCAAATATCGTAATTCTGTTCTTCTTAACTTTTCGATTGAGTGCCCTTTATTTGATAAAGGTTTTTCATTTGAGGATTTTCCAAGTGAAATATTAAGTAATTTTCTGAGAAAAAATTGGCTCCTATTTTTATCAGAAATTCAATCAACGGGTACCCTATTCGGTGCTATTTGCTATACTCTCAAATTTCAATGGCGATCTCTCATTTAAACGACGTTCTCTTTAGAATATGACGTTCTGTTTTAAAAAATGCGACATACTAATGGGCTAATTTTTATTTGTGCATTGTTGGATGTGTACTCGACAAGTGGAAAATTGCTCACTTCAGTACAAGAGAACATATTTTAATGCTTGATATCGCACACCTGTGAAGGAATTATTTCGAAACACCTGGAAAGATTTACACCTTGCTATCTTCATCATTTTACACCATTTTCAAGCGATTTTCATCTGCCAAATCGGTAGAACTTTAGCGAAATTAAAGATATGCACTAAATCACTCAATGATTACTTAAAACCAGTTAAAGCCTTTTAGAAACTTCAATAAAAACTATCGACTTAAAAAAAAAACTCATGAAATCAAAGGTGCAATTTTTATTATACAAGAGAATGAAATTGAAGTGACTACGTCTTCATCTTTTTTTTTCTCTTTTTGGCAACTGTCTTCCGCTTTCACCTCACAAAATATCCATCTAACGTTGGAGCTCGTTATTTGCACCGGAAATGTAGTACGTTGCTAGCGAATAATATTTAAGCGATTGCATAAGCATAATGCGCTATGTGTAGTAGAAAACTTATTTGGCTAGTTAGGATCCACAAAAATTCCCTATGGAATAAGAGGAAGTAAAAGTAAAATTACAGTTAGCAAATATAATTTCAGGTCCAATGATTGGAATCCATACTTCTTAACGCACTAAAATTTGAAAAGAACTTTAATCTCGACGATGCAATATTGATATTCGTGATTAATAATTTTGCAACCTTATAGTTGTGGTGTTTTCAATTCGTCATTTTAGTATCATTCAACCTTTTTATGTGATTTTGCTCAATGAAATGTATGCCTATAGCTGTAGTGAAGAATGAAGTGGAATGTGAAAAAAATGGAATTCGATAGAATGGAACGGAATGGAATAGGATGGAACGGAACGGAATAGATAGAAATATAGTTGCAAAAAGAGCGCACCTAACATTGCAAATGTATTACGGTAATCGCAAAAGTACGCTATGGAATGTTATTGCAATGTGTAGTTTGATGTTGCACTGATTTCCGATGCCATTTAAATTCGATAATTGCACACGATCTCTTATGCATGAGTACGAATTTTATTTGTTGCAGCTGCAAACGATGCAATAGAATATTGCATCTTTAGCGTCAAGTAAATTCTTTGAGAACGCAAAACCCGTCGCGGGCATGAAAAGGTTTCCCTCTTCCCGCAAGAGATATGATTCATCACATCATATGGCGCGAAGTTCCTTCTGCACTTTAGATGTTTGCGTGTGTTCACGTTTTTTTTTTCATTTTCTTAATAAGTAAAAAAGTAGGTAAAGCACACTTGTACAGTAAGGCAAAAAGTAAGTAAAGTAAGTAAAGTTATCTGATTTTTGTAGCCCTAATTTCTTCGCAAACATTTTTGCACATAGCCGTTTTGACCAGCCGATTTCAAAACTTGTTAACGAAAAATAAAATGTACTGAGCAAGTCCTTCATAAAGTAGGTAATTAGACCGCTCGTAAAAATCTTTTATAAAAGAATTACCTTTTCTGTGCCCCATCGAGCATGTAGTGGAAGCCCGATCGATGAAAAGTGGGGGCAAATTTTTTGCACCTTCAAATATCTACAGCTGCATTTGAATTTGATAGATAATATGAAAAAAGGTATGGCCGGCCGGCCATCCTATAGTCTACATCTGATCATCAGCCAAAGTTTACAATTCTTACTTTGTTGGGGTTTTGAACTGGAACTCCTCGAAGGACCGACGGACGCGTGCAAACAAATACATGCGCGCACACACAACACTTTCATGATTGCACTTTTATTTTAAAAAAAGTTGGCAAAAATGCGCAGCCGAAAGTTTTTTCATATCCTTCCGATGAGAAGTAATAATTAAATATTGAGTGAGATTAATTAGGTGCGCACAACGAAAAACACCTGTTAGAAGCTGGCTGTCAGCGGAAATGAGATAAATGATATGAGTGAAATGCTCATTGTTGCTGACAAATGGATGCTGGTGGGTGCTACTTCAAGTCACAATTAGCGAATGCTTGTAGTCATCAGTGAGGAATTCAGTGCGTCAGTGGATTATAGTTTGCTTTGCCATTAGGCTATCAATTCATCTAGTGAATTATGATTGTGAATGAAACATGACAATCTTCTGTGTCACTCATCACGTCTCTTCCTTCCCCTCCTTCACCTCATATTCCCCCCCCCCCACCCCACCCCCCCCCCCCACCTCGGCCTCCCTTCCCTTCCCATCCTAAAATTTTCGAAATTTTCAAGAAGAATCACGTAAGAAATTTTAGGACTCATACTAAAGGATGTTCGAGGACAATCATTTGCATGTCATCGGAAATAAGACCGTTTTGGGTGACTCGTATGCTTCAATTCAAATTTTAGGGTGTGAAAGTGGCCCCTGGTGGCTTACCAATTCGTAGATAGGAAATGATGGGCAAAACAATGGACCGTTAATATATTCGAGTTTGCTCCGCTCTACCACGCTTCCTTAAATAGCCTGCAAAAAGTTTCCCAATCAAATCCAGCATTTAAGTTTGTTTGCAAATTTCACATCCACGTCTTCGAAGCGTCTCATACTGCTGCCGCCTCTTTGCGTATGTGTAGGTGTGTATGCGAGTCTGTCCGTCTGTCTGTTCGGCGATTTCATCTCGATAATCGCTAAAGCTAGAGTTATGAAACTTCATAGGTACATCTGTAATGACCACCTGCGCCAAATTGAGTTGATCCATGAATGCCGAAGAGGATTGCAACCTTTGCAGACTTTCAAATATGCTTAAAAACTGATTGTTGTTAAACCAACCGGGTGGCATTTACATTCAGCCAAATCGGAAAACGAAAACGAATCTTTACAGCAAATCGACAAGAACGATCGTTTTAATTAAAATCCTAAGGCACTAATCCGCACATGTTATTACTTATCAGTAGCGTCTGGGAAAGTGTTAATCATGTGATTGCGGCAGGAAGACACATATCGTGCCGGCCGCTCGCTGTATTTCTCCACTCTCTTTTTTCCTCTGCTCAATAATAAATTTATAAGTTTTAAATTTCAACCGTTATGTGCAATTTCGCTTACTATATTACAAATCTAGAACTTTTATCATTACTTTTAAATTTGCAAACCTAGTTTTATTGTGCGGTTGGTCGCTTTCCACATAGAACGAATTTTTGACAAAAGGATCCATAGAACTGATTGGATAATAAAGAGTGCATATTTAATGAATCACTGTTACATATGGGCAAGTCGGTGCCTCTCATTTGAATATTTGATTAGTTCTCCCGGCCGATCTCAAACTTGACTACCTACTTGACCGAATGTTCCAGCTATATTTCAGATTTTGCGCGCAACTGAGCGAATGAAGCTAACTCACATGGAGATTTATTCGAATATTTCATCCGAATTTCGTGCATAATTGTTTCTTCGCACTTCGTGTATCGTATGACAAAGGAACAAAAGAGCAGCAATAGTGCGTAGCACGGTGCAAAACCCGCAATCATGACAAGCACACAACCAACCAGTGTGCTGCGAGGTCCCCGCTCTCCGACACAGTCCTCACTGGTGGTCCAAGTCATCCCAGAGCCTCCCCTCCTCTTTTCTCACCCCTTCGATCGAAATTCCTCTCTCTCTGTACCGCATAAAAAAAACGTCCAGCTCCTCACTTCCGTTTAAACTCGGCTAGAAACGGTGTATTTCTATGCATTCACTTTACAACCTCAGGTTTTCTCTCAGGTGGCAAGACGTACATGAGTTATGGTTCTGGTCAAATAAGGTTCCAAGAAAACTGACCTCACTCCTCTCCTTTCTTCCCTCCTCCCCATGTCACCACCAATTGCGCTATCGCTTCATTGTTACCATACTACCGGGATACTGCTATACCGTCTCAGTATACCATGCATGACGCTAATGAGCATAAAACAGCAAAGGAAAAACAAAGATGGCAACTGCATTAAATTAACTGATTTGCGTCATGAGAGAAGCGACTCCAAAGTGATGTGGCGAACACTGATCGCCTCAACGAAATATGATCCTCGTGCTGTCGACGCTTGATCATCTAGTGATCCTGCTGATGAAGTTCCAACGCTAAAAATGCTTCGATGTCCATTCAGATTTCAAGAAAAAATAATATCGCATTGCATCGACATTACATCATCCGGAAAAAACTCGAAGCTGTAAATTCCCGGAAATATCAAAGGGTAAATTTTATTAAAGGAGGGGTCTCTCCCAACATTTTGGTGTTTCAGGTGTATGAAGACAGGACATTTTGAGACTCCTTATTCGAATAGCAGTTTCTTTGAAAGTTGTATGCTGTGTATATATGTTGACAATAATAATATCGCACCTTAAAGAAATACCCCTTTCCTCTTGGATAAAGTTTACGAGTAATAACCGGTACCAGTAAGACTGAGAAAGAAAATTTCGAATTGCCAAAACTAGTGTTGTGCGTGAAAGGGGAACCTCAGCGATACGTGGCATCTTCCCCCCCCCCCCTCCCTCCTCCCCCCAAATCTTTTCCCATTACTATTAAAAATCAAAGTGTGTAAAGAACCCCTTCTCTACTATCCAAACTGACTTTTGAACTTTCCAAATAAATTTAACTTTCACAGAGAAATATCGCTTATTTTATTAGAGCTCCACTATCAACTTTCTGCAAGAATATGCTTATTGTTGCACTCAATAAAAGAAGTACAAAAGTTCGCTGCTATCCAGAAAACTCCTTCCCACCTTAGTCGAATTACTCTCCTCTAGTGTTTTAGGGAGAAATTTAAATCTAAATTTTAGTCCATAGGAGATAGAAACCTTTTCTCAAATATATCTTCGAAAAGAATCTCAATTTTATTCACACTCTTGAGGTTCGAGTAAAAAATTTTGAAAGATTAAAGTACGCAGAGAATCAAAAATTTGTAAGTTGTATTGGTTAAGTAATAAAGTCGCAGGAAATGAGATGTGAGTACATCGAATACCAAACTTTATGCGCCTGACAACTGTGTAATCAGTTTGCTATTAATATTCATGACCACTGGTCACAGGCCGTTAGTGAACAGTGGTCATTGGTGTTTGAAAACTGGGAAGCAAATCAAAGACTCTAAAAGTTTAGAGCTTTAGTCGGGGAACTTTAATATTTATTTGCTCTGCATTTGCAAAATCTGACCTTCGAGACTCGAATCGAATTTATTTTGTTGCTGTAAATTGTAGTCTAATATTCGTTCGCTATAAGAAATTATTATATGCGAAATGGATTTCCATTAGCAGTAGTAGGAGATGAATTTCGGCGATCCATAACATCAAACACGGATCGGATCGTCTAATGAAGATCGTACCTTGCAGATAAAAGTATGATAAATTCGAACTCTCTAATTGATACGTAAATTAAATCATCAAATCGTTTTGAAATGTTCAATCTGTTGAGATCTACAATCAAATCGACGAACAATAAACAATGCCTTGTCGAATGTGATTGTTTTTTACCACTCATTTGCTATATTCGGAAGCATCGAAGTTCAGGTCACCGGTGAATACAGATAATAAATAACTCAGAGGCTACATTTTTTCTTACTTCTAATACTGTTTATCGTTTTTAATGAAAAAGGCCTATTGAGGATATACCTTTTATGAGGATTCTCGGCCACAACGACACTGTTTAGGATTGTGTGTATCAAATCAAATATATTTCTTACTTTTCAGTGATTGTGATCCTTTTTCACATGATAGCTATAGTCATACATTTTAGAGTTTGTATATAGTCATATGTTTCGTACTCTTCATTTTTCCCCTCGAGTGCAGACCATAAAATACAATATAAGCAATAACGGATAGAATGTTTAATTGCTAAGTGAATTGTTTGTTATATTTTCATTACTTCTGGCTATTGCTAATGCAAATGCAAGTGAACTATATTCTCTAATAATTTTCTACTGTTGCAATCAGCTTATCGAATGCTTCTATTTGTTGATAAGGAACAATTCTATCTGTGTTCGATCGTCAATGATGAAAGCTGAGTCTTAGATTTTATTCGCCATGAAAAGATATTTTTTGCCGCTTAGGAAATGATTTAAATTCACATCAATCCTCAATCGTATCTTCCTTTAGCTCCTATCATCTTCCTCCCCCCCCCCCCCCCCAACCCCTCTATGAATTAAATTAGTGTTGTAGTGCTTTGAAACGTTAGTTGTTGTATTGCCGCTTCGTAGATGCAGATATTTTAGTGAAGTGAGAATTTAATTGTTTATATGGGAAATAGCTGCATTCAGTCTACGTTCTTCTTAAATGGCTGAATGTCATATGGGTGTCCAAAAATAAAATTATTCCTAAAATAACCTCTTGATTTATTTTTTTTTTTGACTTATTATGTTTTTGCTAAAGTTTCTAGGCTGTTAGTAAGGTTTCTCAGGTATATGCTTACCATCTTGCACTTCCAATTAGTGGGGAAAGGAAGTGGCAAGTAGAAAGCCGATTGCCATAGGAAAGTACAGATCACTAGGGAGAAAGGAAATGAAAAGAAAGGTGGAAAAACTTTTATGGGGAAGAAAAGGTGGCATCGAGTCGCTGTTGCTAACTCTGATAACAATTTAAAGGAGATGGCAGCTCGATTTGCAACTTCCAAAGAAACAGCACTTACCCCAGATAGCAAGAGGCTCGGAAATTGATGAAGAGAGATGCTACGGTGAGAATGAGGGGAGGACAACGTCGCGGGTAATTATCTGCTCACATTCACATAATCATTGCTCTTCGATGTCGGCTAAACAATACTTGAAGTAAATAACGATGTTTGTTGAAGTAAAAGGAAGCAATTGTTTAGTTAGGAACAATCGACATACAATACTATCGAGTCCACAAATCCAGTGCAATGAATTTGTCGGTCGATATTCTAAAGAATATAAATGGCGATTATCAGAAATGTTTTTATGAAGTACCGTTATGTGCCGATGAAGGATTTTTTTGCGGTAATTCTTATACCCATTTTATTTGTTTATAATTAAGGTGATGCCTTACAGCCTTTCCCAATTTTCGATGTGCATTAAAAGAAAGTTCTTCCCCGTTCAACTACGTATGAATCAAACAAGAGAAACTAGCAATCCAGTTGTCGTAACAATTTTTTGCAGAGTTTAATGCATATCAAACTTCGAAGGGTCGTAGCACCATTCCGATGATGGCTCCTATATGGCGCAAATGTCCATGTCAGTAGCTAAGAACCGAGGCATGGAAATATCACCAAATTTGCGCCTCGTTTGTTCTTATTTATCTTCGTTTCGTCTCTCAAATCTGTCTATTCGTTGTAGCTGTACCTGCAGCGTTTCTCCAACAAACTCATATATCAAAGGTGCAAACGCACTGGCAGTACTGAAGTAAACAGGCGATATCTATTCCCATTTTCGACACCGGACACTTAATTATTTCAGTGAATCTTTTGCTTTACGGGTTCAGTCCAAAGTTTTTCCAAATTTCTAGCCGAGGTTTTATTGATAAAAAAACATTTTCGCAGAATACAGTACGCGTAGTAAAATCTATGAGGAAGTCGGGAAAATCGGTTCATATAGAAATTCCAAGTTCGAAAAAACCTCAAAGGAAATGTTTTTCTCGTCTATACAACTTGTAACGATTAAATTTATTGTTGTGATGAACGACCACGCTTCGACTCTCACACGACCACTCTGCGACTCCTCATCGCTTTATGTGTAGCAACGACCACGCAACGACCCCATTTGCACTCATCGACCTCAATGATATCTGCTCTTCTCTGCCATGTGATATCGCGCTCTTTCTCAGCTTTTATAGCTGCGTGTTTCAAACCCATCTGCAGTTGTGCACGTGTAGCTCGGCTATATTGGTGCTTTCAAGATGCTGTTATATGCATTCACCCAGTTCGGTTGTTTCAATGAACGCCTCATCTAATTCATCCGTCGTCCACACTGCAGCAACACGACATTTGTAGATGAAGACAGGGAGGGAATGGAGGTTTTTAAATAAATGTCGCAAAATTGACTCAAAATTGCAGAGAGTTTTTGCAAAAATAAAAAAAAAGGAAGGAAAAAGCTGAGTAAAAAAAAAAGTTGACAATTACTTCACTGATGAAAAACGAAAGTAGATGCGATCTTGATATATGAATTTTTTTTTGATGAAAGAATTTACCTATTGATTCATATATTTGCAATCATTTTTCTCTTAAGGAAAGGAAAACGCAAAAAAAAAGAGAACTCGCTAATAAAAATATAAACAATGCATTGAATGCTTCATAGAATATTGAAATTTTCAGGTCGGTTATTTGAATTTTCCAGTTTACATATCTATATACTTGCGCTTTTAAGAAATATACTTACAATATTTGTGTTATATTTATCGTTCTTTAAAGTGAACGATGAACCATTTAAAAGGTATAATTGATAGTTAAGACAATATTTAACAATTTTATGAGCTATTTAGGGCATAGTAAAGAAGAAATTTTCACTGCACATCAATTAATCGTAGCAATGAAGTAAAACTTCAGTTAAAAAAACAACGTACTTTATACTGTTATACTTTTCGAGTATTGCATTTTTGAAGCTCCTCTCAAAAGGAGTAGAAATTAAGGCCTTAATCTATAGCATCGCAAAAGTCAGTTTAAAAATTTAAGGCCTATTAATTTGATAGTGAAAATTACAGAAAAATAGGTTAAAAAAACTGTCTATTATTCTCTAATCAACAACTATACTTCTTGTTACTTTGTATGAACTGATATTATCTAATAGATAAGCAATGCATAAATTGATTTTTGGAAATTTAATTTTAATAACGGAGAATTTACAGATTTACGGTGAATTTATATTTAGCCTGTCTTCCGTGTGATATCGGATATATTGTGGAAAATATTTTATTCATTTACGACATGCTCGTTGCGGATCCCTTATTCATGGAGAAGTTCGTGCTTGGCATATAATTCTATAGAATTGATTTAATCAGTTATTGAATTGTATATCCTATCTGAAGGAGTGCGGAGGGGTATCTGAGGGAATGTGTATCCGAATAGATGTGGTAGAAAGATGAAGGGTGAGTGGATGATTAGAAAATGATGGTATTTAGCGTAAAAGATTACAAAGAATATTTTGGAGCTTTATGAGAGAAAACCGATAAGCCGAGTAGGCAAAATTCTGCACGAAAACTGACGAAAACTGCAGAAGAAGCTATTGCTTAATGACGCTTCTATATGATAGCCATATGAGCGGAAATGAGAGTTGGGGTGGAGGCTTTTTGCTGTTGCTTTAATATGAGTCTGTTTCAGAAGCACAAGCATTCAAAACTCTACAGTAGACATGCTATAGAAAACCGTTTTTAAATGTTTTTTAAGAACACATTTACTGTATATTGCTCTGGGATGGACCTGGAGTCAGATATCTGTCCCTTCTTCCTAAAGAGGACAGTGTTGTCTCTCGGATTCCCGAACCGTGCATCACAAGCTGGGTGAACTTCGGGGAGAACTGCGTCACTGCGTCAATTCGTTGCTCCTTTCTTTCGTTCTTCACTCCTCCCTCGCCCCACTACCGATATTTGTACGGCTCCGATGGCAACGACAACAATATTTCATAGATTCGTCGTTCGAGCGAGAGCAAGAATAAGGAGAGATAAGGGAACATTAACTCAAAGCATTGGATTGGTCATACGTCAATGCAGTTGATGTCGACCTAAGTGAGACGCAAGAGCTCCAAGATCTTAAAATTACAAGCTGACTAAGATCTTTAGAAGAGTTCCTTTAGTGAGGAACAATGGTGAGCGGAGGTAGGGGGGAGGCGGGGGGGGGGGGGGGGGGGGAAAGGGGAGCGGCTGTTTCGCTTTCAAATTGGTAAGATGCAGCGCATAAACGATGGCCCGGTTTCAAACAACTTAAAACAATCCCTTTGCCGAATTTATGATGAGATGGCAGTCAGCTGAGGCGGGTGTTTCCTTATCCCAGTTGATTCGGGGAGATAATTATTACAGGTATAAGGTTCAGGAACGGCATACTGATTCGATCCTTGCCTTCCCTTTTTGACGTATAGCGTTTACTTGCATGAAGTGCTCAAAATGGTGCATGGTCGGAGAAAGAACGTTAGGGAATCGGAGTCGCACTACGATAAGCGAAACATCGAATCTTTTCTTTGATTTCCGCTTACTCCTTTATATTATTGACTGCATAAATACTTTTTCAGCTTTTCATGCATAGTGGAATGTTTCTATATGAAACAACTTGAAGTTGTTTGAAGAGATATAATGAAAATTTTTGCATACTCCAGCTGAAAATAAATCGATCAAAAATACAATTTGGCATTTTAAAAGATCATTATTTGACTATATCTAAATCGCCTTATATGTCATTAAATAAAAATAAACTGTCCTATAATCGAATATCGAATATAAAAAATGTTAAGTTTCAAAAAGCGACAATTATGCTACTTAAGGTTAAATTTATGCGCACAAGTGGTCCAATATTTTGTACAACTCGTCGACTATGAATATTGTATTCTTTCATTGTTTTTCATTATTGCTTTTTGTTTGCCACTTGCAAGTCCACTCTTCTATCGTCGACATCTTCATGGCCGGTTGATTTTTGTGAATTCACTTTTAATTTCTGGAAAAATTGGTATATTTTATTTGCGGTAGAAAATTCCACTTTCTAATTTGAAAAATTCATTTATTGAATAGTTTTTAAAGTATTGCAGAATTTTTAAATTATTTTTTTAATATCACATCGAGATGCGCACGAATTAAACTTTTTGATTTCATTACAGCTGTAAATGCACTCGCTCAAGTAGCATTACCTATAAGCGTTTTATCATGAGCGGTTGAAATTTAAGAGGAGCCGGGATTTACCTGTATAGCTGTTCGGAATAAAGAGCGGTGACATATGCTATGTAAAAAAAACTTTCATGTGCAAGAGCTCAAGATAGTAGTGGATTTTGCAATCGTTTCCACAATTACCCAAACTAGGCGGTTAGAAAATGACCTTATTTGTGCGATCCTTGCAATGCCCAGTTCGGTCTGTTATTATGAGCAAATTCACGTTGCAAAAGTGCTTGATGTTAACGTAATGTCTGTGCGTACGAATGTATGTGTCTATCTGTCTGTCCGATATTTTCAACACAAAATCACTAAAACTAGACTTAAGGAATTTGGCACATGGCACATGTATATATATATATATATATATATGTAACATATATGCCATAGATGGTTGATCCGTTTGGTTCATTATTCACATCGGCTCACTCTGAAAAACTTTACAGGCATTTAAAGAAAGAAAAAACTTGCTTGCATTTCGTCAAGGTCGTCGGTTTTTTTAAAATGTGAATTGATTCACAAGGAAAAAAAAATTTTTTTTTGTAGAAAATTCGTTTGAGCGGTCAAATTAATTTGAATATGATAGCATTATTTCGAATATTTGTTATTTCTTAATTCTTTGAAAGCGATCGGTCCGATGAGGAGAATGCAAAAGCGCATGTCATGCCATTTGCTTTTGCATGCTTCTCGGCTTGCTTAATTTTTGATCTGCCGTGGAATTCGAGGTTCGTTCCCATATATGTTACTTAAAAATTATTGTTGTCATGTCATTCAATATTATAATTACTTTCAGTACATATACAGGATGTTTTATAATCATCCATATTTGTGCGTTATTCTTATGTGTACCATTCATCATTGCTGATTTCTTATTGGAAGAAAGGATCGGTAATTTACGGAATATCGATAAAAGCAACCTAGTACAGCAAATAATAACCTATGATGCGGTAACAACTATTGCACTCAGTATGGCATTCGTCACTGTTATCTCTTTTGTGAGTGTTTGTTTCAAAATTACGCTAATAATTGAGTTTTTGAGTAATCGTCGCTGCTCTCATTCTTCTCATCGTTAGTTATAATCGATGAACTGATAGCAGAAATCATAAGGATTTGCAAAATTATGGCATCGCTCGTTTAACCTGTCGTTTACCTCTGATCTCACCGTCACCAGTAATTCCACTTACATTTTCTTTTCATATTCAACAAAATTTCCGCACCTCATAAACAAAAGTACAAGCTTCAAAGGATGAAGGAAGGATCTGCAGCAGCTTTACGTGCGTCCCGCCTTTGTTACTGCAATATATAGTAAAAATTAATGAAATTCTTATATATGAAGAATATTTAAATGCGAATATAAATGTATAAATATAGATACAAATATAAATATAAATAATACTATTAATAAGTGTAAATGAATAAAGCGTACACAGTACATAAATGTGCAAGTATATACAATAAATGGATATATATATATATCCTCAATGCCATCATTCAAGATATACTTGCATAGATTTGCATTAAAATTTATTTAATCTCAGACTATGTGCTTAAGTTCATAATTCCCGAACGCATAAAAAATTGACGGCTAATATCTTCAACGTTTAATTTATTATTCTAAAGTTGATTCGTCTTGCTTCCTCGTAATCCATCGATACAATACAATTCCACGTCCTTTCACTTTATCACCTGTACAAAGTATACTTTCCACCTGCAGGTGGACACTTCGAGTGAGTTTCCTGCACATACATAAGAAAAAGTAAACGAAAGTGCGGGAAATTCACTTCGCAAATAACAACTATCGATGATCTTCTCCCAAATAGACATATTTACTTGATGACGATAATACAGACAATTATGTTGGAAAGATGACATCGATGGCTTAGGTTTCTTACAATAAATTGTCACAATTATTGTGATTTTTGAATAAGTGAAGAGTATAATAAGTAAAACCGTTCTTTGAAAGATTTTAAAAGGAGGAGGGCGTGAGTAAGCAGTGACGACGAGATGCTATCATGGAGAGGAAAGTATTTCCAGAGAAAGTTTAAGCTTTATTCATCCAAATAAAGTGAGCAAAAGCATGGTGAGCCTGGTGAATTACGGTAGGAAAATGAACGGAACGAAAATGAGAAACGAAAGAGGTAGAGATAAATCTGTTTTCGAACCATATGGGCCGGATTGTTGCTCGCAATTTATTGTTCAGAAACAAGAAAAACAGTTGTAACTGGAGCTTACACGGGGTGACTCGTCTCTCTTCTCCACTTCTCCGCCCACCTCATCCTCTCCTCCCCCCCCCCCCCCCCCCCCCCACCCTCCCGCACTTCTGAGCACACAGATATCAGCACGACTATGTGCTTGAGCATTTGACGATACGAGAGCGAGCTGCGAAATTTGAACTTTCATTTTAGTTTCTGCAATAATTTAACTCATAAAATTGTTCAATCCTCATTTATATACAATCAAAACCCCGAAAGAAATGATGTTTGAAAATTTAATATTAGGATTTGCGCCAAAATGGGAAATTCTCTTCGTCTTTTTATTTTTTCGAGTGAAATAAAACTGAAGACACTATCGCGCAACTAACCATATTAAATTAGAGATGCAAATATCCTAAAATATTCTTCAAAATTGTAAAATCACTTCAGATCTGTAAAATTATTTCGGATATATGAGCTCATAAGTTTAAGCTGAAATAAATGTAAAACTTTTTCAGGCGTTTTATGCTTTAAAGCATTACACAGGCAAAACGGCGAGTAAAGTGGCACAGAAAAATCAAAGGAAGATCCTTGTCTCGTTTATTCTTTATTGTATACCGTTAAGTACACTTAATCTCGCAGCAGCCGGTAAGATAATCAAATATTTTCATGTATTAGTGCCTGAATTTTAATCACTTTTCTGAAGAAAAAAGAATTCCAGTAGTTTTTCATGCCTATTTCGATTGTTTATCATTTTAGAGCATAAAAATTCAAGATCGAAACGAGTTACCCAAATGCAATTTCGAAAAACTCTTACCTTTCCAATAAAAATATTTTCGTTTGTGGAGAAATTCTCAAAAAATAGTGAGTTTATGATCTTTTTCCAGCTACTGAACTATGTCTTTCTCCATTTTTTTTTTGCCAAAATCGCATCACTGCATCGTTATTTTAGTCTATGAATGTACAGTAATTGTATCTGTCTCCGAGCGTCCACGTATATTCATCTGTCTGTCCATTCAGTGTCGTTAGCCAAGATCGAAGATTTTAAAAATTGGCTATAAGCGCAACAGACGTTTTAGATACTTCCTGAATTCTTTCCGATCCTGTTAGCACATTTCTGGAGGATTTCGGATATCTACGTAAAATTGCCAAAGCCGACCAGCTAAATTGCAAAAAGCACATATTGTGCCATCTTGTTTGGCAAATTTCTTCACACGCTTCCCCAACTCTTTAAAATACATTAAAGCGATAAAACTAATGCCTCATAAATTTGTAAGCAATCCTGCTGTGTGTTGATGCATTATTCATGAATGAAAACAACGTAAGTGAACAAAAATGAACATTTTTAGTGAGTTGCGCACTTACGTTGACATCACGACGTTCAGATGGAGTCAATAAAGTGTTGCTGGTCTCAAGAATGATCGAAGGGTGGATAATACAGGTACGCACTGAAATTTTTCCAAACATTACCAACAACAGGAATTAATACTTTATAGGCTCCTATATATATATATATATATATATATATATATATATATATATATATATATATATATATATATATATATATATATATATATATATATATATATATTTATTTATTTATTGATTTATTTAAATTCTCTGTAGCACAGTGCAGGGCCTCAGTCAGTTAGCTTTCTCAATGGGGGACGGAGGCACTTAGAGGAGTGGTGGCTCATATTATTTTTTGAATTGTATTCCTTTTTCTTTCTCTGGCTGCCCGTGTCCACTTTCCCCAGCTGCCATGCAAAACTTCTCGGTGTCAACGGTCGTTACTTTTGCGCTTTCTCTCTACACACGCTCCGTCCTTAGGAGTTTAATTTCTACAACTAAAAAAATTAGAAAGAATAGTTAAAAGTTTCTAAACTACTTGGATTAAAATACTGAGAATGTAAATAATATTGGATAAAATCAAATAATATTTTCACTTAATCACGAAAAATATTTCAATAATTCATTCCAAATGACCTAAAATGTTACTGAGGATTCATTCCCCAAGAAGCACGCAACTGGCCACATTACTTTCAAAATTCAAATCAAATATGTTTAGTTATTACCCATTTTCATCAATCATTTCTGCTCATATAAACTTAGAAAGAGCAATCGCGATTAACGTTTATTCACGACTAATTTCAAGTATAACTTATTTTTCATTAAATGAGGTGCAAAATTTTTATTTCTTCTTTAGTATCGTACATTAATAATCTCACTGTCGACACTATTTGCACTGCCATCATATCGAAGAGCGATGCTTCGAGCACTACATTTGAAGACAACTACGGCTAAGATTGCTACGATTGAGATGAGATCTACTGCATATCCAGTAATACCCAGTAAAATCGCATCTGGCAAGCATATCCAGTAAAATCAACGAGCAATCATTATTCGATCATCGCTAAATTGAATAACGAGGTAAGTTGTAGCACGAGAAAATGAAGTTGAAAAAACGTTAAAATCTCTTCAACCATGCGACACACGTCTTCTCCTTTCCTCTTCCTCCTTCTCTCCTCCCTTCTTCTATCATATTGTTCCTCGCCATGCAAATGCAAGTGAAAGAACTTCGGATTTGAAAGAAACGAGTAAGAGAAACAACATTTCCCATTGAAAAGGGGGGGGGGACGGGTGGCGAACGTTTTTGGGGATGGTTGGTAAACTGCTTACAGCTGTGTCGATTCAACCAAAACGGCCGCCACGAGTATTAAAGCAGGTAAATAAGCGTCCCGAGCGAGTTAACTTAACCGGTGAACCTGAAGCTTTTCCTTCATGGAAAGCTAGCGAATAAAAGAATTTATTTTACGAGTGGATTGTCATGAATGAAAGTTCCGATAGAGTTTAAAGCTTATAACCCATTAACGTTCCTTTAAATGTTCATTGATCGATCTATTTATCAAACTGATGGAATGAATACTCAATAAATGTTCGCATCGATTTGCGTAATATTTGATGTCCGTTAATTAATCTTCAAGCATATTTGAGTATTAAAATTATTACACTTAGTTGAGCTAATGGATTGAAATGAGTGAGCCATCCTCTTATTACCATCTCAAGAAGCATAAGAGATCGCAAAGTGAACGCATAGAAGGACACCGTTTTTAGCGAGGTTGGACAACTGTTGTAGTGTGTTGCGGAGAGAGTTTTCAATCGGAAGGGAAGGGCAGCCTTGCCAGGGAGCGATTTGCGGTGGGATCCAAGACCCTATCCCATATTAGTTTATTGAGTTTATCATGACTGTGATTTCGCACAATGTGCTACGCACACTCGTCGCTCTTCGCCGTATGATGTACGGGCTGCGAAGAATCGATTATGGGTGAAGTTCTTAATGAAACACTCGAATGAATTCGCATACGAATCGGAGTTTTTTTGGATAAATTTTGCGTTAAATCGCCTACTTCTCTGGCACAATTTGCCCTTTTTTGTTGCACTCACATGATCAACCGACCAAAAAATTACTAACAAACCATAAAATATTTGGATCAATATTTGGATCCTCACATTTCAGCTCAATCGATCGTGCACACAAATCTTCTGCATACGTTTCGACTATTGGAAGGCAAACAACCTCAAATTTTTATGGCACAATTAAGCGCAAATAAATCATTCATTCTGAGATTAGTGGTTGGTCTTCAGTGTTAATTACTGGCAAAGGAAATGGTGCTATAGTGTGCAATGCACCCGTCAAATTCCGTAACTCCAGCTCCAGCTATCCGGCAGACAGACACATGCACGCCCATACACACAAAAGAAAGTGCTGCCAAAATGTCCCTAACAAATGCAAATTTGGAAATTCCCATAAAATGTAATGAAATCATGCCTACTATGATCTTTCCTGCTGATCGATCGCACAAATTCTAAGAGAGTGGATACCGTTGTTATGTCCATAAGTGGTCACGAATGTGCAACAAAGTTCTCATACACAAACCTCACATCATATTCAGGTGTTCATATGTTCCCAAACTCAAGTATCTAGTTAAATTAGGACAAAAAATCCTAGCAGATGATTTTATGATCACTGCAGGTACCTTGGTTGATGACTCGAAATTGCCAAAAAACCAACATGTAGGCATAAACGGACTCACAAATGCACGCAAAGGAATGATACCGTTATGAGGGGATTTTTACAAAAAAAGAGCAACGTATAGAAAGATACTTGTACCGCATTAATCTGATTCATCTATGACGTAAGGTTCCATCAATGTCGATGGGAATCACCCCGACCAATGTCCCACTCAGTGCACAAAAATGCAAGAAGTGTTTTTTGATCTGCTGTAATTATGTACAACTACAACTTGTAGTGTTCGCACTGCAAACCGCTTTTATACGAATTGTGTCAGAATTGATGCCTAGCGAAATACCGCATACAATCAGCACGACAGTTCCTTCCGGTCGTTGGCATCACTCCAAAAAAATTAATTTACTGCTCATTAATCACGTGTGCAAAAAAGTTCTTTTGTCTCCTGAAAAATATCTTCCTAATATCAACACTCCGACCGTCGATTTGAGGAAAACTTCGTCGACCATAACGGTTTTCTTTAAACTGAACTGAGTACTTAAGTGATAGCACAAACGACAAGGAAATATTTGAAGAATATGTTGTATTTATTGGAAGTATCCAAAACATAACAACCAGTACATAAGATGCTATAAGTAAATGCTATCCGAGTAATCGGGAAAAGGTAGATGACTACCTAGATATAAAGCATATCAAAAAAGTTATCAATGATCAGTGATATCAGCGAGCTCGTTGTAAAACCAATAACTGCAATAATAATAGCCCATTATCATATATAAAGATTGACTGCAACTTCCGTCCAATCAAGCATTGAAATTGCCTACTGCGCGCAACTTTTCCAGATATGAAACAAGTACAATTTGAAGCGAAATAAGACAAACCTGAAACGATCTCAGAAAAACGGTCACATCTGGCAGTTACAAAATGTGTAACTATGTCGACGAAAAGAATCTGGCTTACTTCAATGGAAATGGCAACTGTTGCTGAGCATTCTTTTACTACCTAAGACACTGTGCGGCAAACAGATGATAGTTGCGAAAATTTTTGACTTCTTATCACTATGGAATTCAAACTTTTCAGGACATAATCCAACATTAAAACAAACAAAAATGATACCCATCGTCCAAAATATTCTATACTTAACGAATGCTCACAAAAAAGGGCAAATAAAAATGAGTAAAAATGAACAACATCTACTTAATAAATGCTCTTGAAAAGTGAACTGCTTCGAAAATCTTTGCTAAAGAGACAACTTGATACAACTTTCCATAAAACGAATAGAAAATTCGACACAATAATGTAGTGCTATATTTCTGAACTGAATATAATAACATAAAAATACAAATAATTACTGACAACTAAGTTTGCTAAACATTTTTATATTTTACAACACCAAAAAAGAGAGCAGTAAAAAATTCATGAACATATACACTCAACTAATATCAGTCTTTTATAGTAATACACTCAACAAGACTTTTCATTTTCTAGTATGAAACCATAAAAAGTATACCACGTACGCATGTGTGCACTGTAATAGACAAACGATCTGAGGTCTAAAAACCGCCTATAGCGGTGTTCTTTCAACCTCTTCTGATGCTCATCGCTGCTCAAATAACTTAGATCGTTTCTCAAAAAATACTGCCCCTCTGAAGAGAGGAATTTTGCGGCTCGACTCGACGATATATGTATGTTCAATCTTCGCGCACCACTGTCTCGAGAATGTTACGATGTCGTTTAATACGCGATAAACCTATAAATCAATTAGCGTCATTTCTGAAAAGTTCCATTAAACAAGACGATAAAGCCCTATCTCTTCTCATATATGAAATATCTCAAAAAGAATTTGGGGAACTTCACCGACCGAAAACTACTTTGCTATGAGTTTAGGTAGTAAATGGTGTTATACAAACATCGATATATTGTGCAAAATTTAGCTACCAATGAGCGTCTCTACTGACGAGCCCAAAAAATTCTTCTGTGTTGCTTGAAATTCGGTCTCAAGATTAGCCAATTAGCCATTTCAAACTGCTGTCATTCCCATCCCCCATATTTAATCAGAATTTGGCGTATTGGCATCCTCCTACGTTTACTACCGAAATATTCTCCCAGTATAAAAGGGTTATTATGAATATTACGATAGCATTCTACGTTGGACAAGTGCCGCAAAAATCAATTCATGGAGCCGTCAACAACTGTAAAATTAAAAAAAAAAAAAAAGAAAAATCAGCTGGTAATCAGATCTGCAGAATTCACCATCAATGCGAATTTCTCATATAAGATAGGTAAAAGTATGTATAAATGCAATAATTTTAGTGGGGTAAATTGATATATTATTTTTGGAAATTTTTGAAGAATTCTCTAGGTGATGGTACTTCACGACCCTACCACAGACGTCTAACCATACCAATCAAGAAAAACTGCACGAATCTTTTGCTCCGTACCCTCAACTTCTTACTCCGCCTAACTCAGAATCCACACTGCCACTCCTCTCCTCTGTTTAAACCAGAAAACTTTAAAAAAACAAACCATCAGTATCTTTGGTGAGCGAATAAACCCATTCCGGACGGCAAAGTTGCCGGAGATGTTCGACAAACCGATAATCGTGAGTGATCACAATCAGTTGAAATGCCTTCTGCGAGGATACACTACGTTCCTCGATTACCTCGGCCAACATATCACCAAGATTTTCCACCTAACTTTGCCGTACAATAAAAAAAAACATCGTAGAAATATTCATTCAGAAAATAGAGAATACCAAACATTCCATTTTTAGAATAAGAAGTGTACACCTTGAGGACCGACACACCTCACAGGTTTCAAATTCAATGTTCTTCACCTAATTAAGCTATCCAAAATGAACGCTGTGCTATACTTCTAGTTCCCCCCACGTAACTCCTTCCACTGAAAGCAGTTGCTAGATACAACGATTATCGGAATAGCAAATCTATGATTTTTAAAAAAATATGTGAAGTAGCTCTTGAAACTTTTTAACGCTTTATATTCAGATAGTAATAGCTTATTCCATCACAGCTGTGATGGAAGCATGGCTTTCCGAACTGTGAGCTGAAAAGCTCCAACAGAAACAGTAGCAACACAATTCTGAAACGCAGTTGTAACTCATTTTTCTCTTTCTCGTCGTAAGCAAAAAAAGAGGAAAAAAACTAAAATACTGTTGAATTTTTGCAGTAAAAATTCGAACACCATAATCACCTTATTTTACCGAATCGTTTTCTTATAAAACGCTCTTATTGAGGAATTCTAAACCGTCTGCTCCTTTAACTTAGTTTTTATAATCATTTCAGGTACCTCAAATCAGGCGAGAATGTTTTATAGCCTATGAATTGGTCTCCCCTAAACAGTAGAAAAATATCTGGCAAATTTGAAACAGCATTCCCCTTCACTGCAACCAACGAATATTTTGCAGCCTTAATAAAAAGCTTTCATGATTAGTTCAGTATATGTCATATAACAATAAGATAAAGAACTCTTATCACTCACCTTCAATACGTCGAGGTTGGTTGTCGGTTCATCCAAAGCGATTATCGAACACTTATCACAGAATACATCTGAGAGTGCTATTCGAATTAGGATTGAGGCCAGCATCTGTAAAAAGCACTATCATTCCACTTCACATCGTCGAAATAAAATTGCAACATTTACATTATTTGAAATTTATATTCCCCTCTCCATAATGTCTGCTGAAATATCGTCGCCTTCTCTTTCAAATATTCCACCACTTTTCAATTTATTCCCTCCATGCAATCCCAATTTACCTAAAAAGTGCCACTTTCGTTTTCTATAATTTCACGTCACCACTTTGCAATTTGTTTCAAGACAATCCGCAGCCAACGCAGTTACATTTTGCAAACTTGCAATTTATGCAACAACTCGTCTCCATTTTATCATTATCGATTGAGATTGCCATTGCAAAGTGATCTGATATTGTTGCGGGGTAGAATTAATTAGAATTATCTAATGGTAATTGATTCAAACATGTCATCAAGCCCCATCAAACATTACCGGTAGAATGTAACTGTGACATAGTGAACATGGAGCTTACCTTTTGACCAGCACTGCATCTCCCAGGCATATCGATCTCTTTCCCATCCATAAACATAACAACTCTGTAGTTGTAGGACTTCCTTCTCTCTGTCTCATCAACGCTCTCTGATCTGAAAAAAACGAAAACCTCAGTCAATCGATTCATCAAATACAGCAATCATTTATGCTAACAAGCCATTGTATTTTGTTTCTTGAATAATGAAAAAGAAAGGAATTGAGTTATCGACGGCTATATTCTACTCGAGATTTGTTGGCAAACTTTTACGCTTACTCATTTAGGTTATTTGATCAGAATTACTACTACTTATTCCCTTGCTTGCTTATACACAAAACATCAACAGCATCGACTTGGTGAAAGAGTTGATAGAAGGAAACATGAAAGAATGCCGCTTCTTGTCTTAACTTTAAAGATCCTCATTAATCAACTGTTCACCTAATGCCCATATAAAAAGGTTTCCACAGCAATTACATTCTACAAGGTAAATTAGGTGTTGAGAAGAGATGTAATATCAACACGCCACTGAGTGACGCCTCACTTGATTTGTACTTTCTCCACATCGCATCCTCTATAGACTTTCTCCCAAAGTGATGCAAGCACCTCATTGATTTCCTCCATCTTCTTTGCGTGAAACTCCACTATCGACTCGTCCATCGCCCGAATATATATCTCTAAATCCTGAAAACAATATATATATATATATATATATATATATATATATATATATATATATATATATATATATAATATATATATATATATATATATATGAAAAACACGAAAACAACAAAAAACACTATAAGCACGTGGGGAAAAACAGACAAATTATAGGCTCGATTAATTTCCAAGACGAATATTCATCTGACTAACCCACAACTCTGTACATTTTCCCACGAATGCAATTTTTATAATTTGCTGTAAAAATTTTCACGCCATTTTGATATATTTCATAAAGTTTTCGCTCTCAAATTTGCAAAAAAAGGCCAAAAACAAATGAAAGTCATAAATACACCGAAGTAAAAACTTGCAAGTGTATAAGCGGAACACAGCTCCTCGCAAATAAACTAGAAGGAAACATAGAACAAAGCGATGCAAACTCACCTCAATAACCTTTTCAGTGACACATTTTGTAATAACTTCTTTTTTGAAATCCTCTTCTGATTTTAGAAAATCTCGGGAATTTAACTTCTCCTTCATCTCTGTGATTCGTTTCTTTTGTTGTCCCATTTCACCTGAAATATTTGTTACTCTATTGCTGAAAAAATTCCGTAAGCAAAACTTTTATAAACTTCTTCTTAATAGCAGTCCTCTCAAATACAGCACTCTCTTCCCTCCTTTTTTGCAATTTCCGATGTAAGTTTGTGCAACCGACTGCACTCCAATAATCCAACTGATTAAAAAACAAAATATCAACTCCAAAACGTGATGTTATTTCATTACTGCCGATGAATTTTTGCAAGTGTTCAATCGTTCCCACGAGATTCTTCGTCAACATAACGAAGATATGATTAACTTCCCACTACCAGTATAGTCTTTTCTCTCCTAAAAGATAACCACATCACTCTGAGGGTCTCCAATTTAGATTACATCTTAGACACTTAAGTAAGACACGAATGGAATGCAGGTAAAAAACCAATATCAAGAGGCATTATACCCTATATAAGTAGAGATTTCAACTGTTACCTCGTGTGCGTTCCATTTCTAGTGACGTTTCATTACATGCTCGCTGCAACCTTTGTTCTTCCTTCAGGAGCTCTACCACCGGTTTCCCGTCCCAACGCAACTGTTCAAGGTTTTCATTCAAAGACTTTATTCTTGCTGCCAATTCCAGTTTCTTTAATTGTTCGTCTAAACGCCGTTTCCGTTCTTGCTGTAACAAACAGTAGGATAAAATCACGGAGAGTAAAGAATAAATATAGCATGAGCTACAGAGTATAAGAAGAAAATATTAAAGCTTAACAAGTCTGCTTTAGAAATAACAAGTAAACAGGTATAGAAGATTAGAAATTATGCGGAGAATTTCTTCGGAAAATTCTTCAAAATAATTTCAAATTTCAGGACAAAACTTTTAAAAAATCTTTAAAAAGATAGTCTAAAATGATATGATCACATATTTCGCTTTTACACAATTCAGATTTTATTCACTCTCTTCTATTATTTGATATTCAAAAAAAGCGACCGATAAACAGACTGGAAATTTACATATATGCACCTCATAAAGAAATGAATCTCATTGAAACGTTGAGAAATTCCTCAGCCGAAAATAACGTAAGAAACAACTCACATATGAGTTAGAAAGAATTTAAGAAAGCGCTCACCTTTGTATTTACATTGTCGAAATCGCCGTTAAGCGATCGGATTTTTTCATCAACAACGACGATTTTGGATTTCAATTCCGACAAACGGCCTTCTTTCATTTTCAGTTCCGTTACATCACCTTTCGATCCTTCCATACGTTTTTCTATCGACCCTGCAATACTGTGACCTCTATGTAACCATAAAGTAAAGTAGACTGAATACGTAGGAGGACGGCAGGACTAAGCATGCTCCTTCCACTATGTACCCTAAAGTAACTCCTAAGGTCGCCTTCTTTAACGGTCAAGCCTACCTCCACCTCCTGATATCACCTTCGCATACTCTTTTCACTATGTGAATATTAAAACACCGGAAAAAACAATTGATTTTAATGATCACTTACCCTGGAAGTAAAGCGCAAGGTAGTAGCATTTCCTCTCAGTAATTCAGAAGATAAAAAAGAAATTCTCATGCTTTTTGTTGTCCGTTTGTGCGCACACCTTTTATGGAACAATAAATTATACAGATGATAGACAGCTTTGTACAATGAGGACTGCACAGGCAAACCTTGTAAACCTTGTATTACAGGTGATTCCTGAAAACACACGTACAATGAATAGGCGATCTGAGGTAACACCTGTATACTGCATAGATGATTTTTGATAACACCTGCACATTACACAGGTAATTTTACGCAACACCTGCACACTGTGCAAGTGATTTTAAGCAACACCCATACACTTAGAGGTGATTCATTTGGGATGTTCCACATCCCAACAATGATTTTTGCAGAGGTGAATAATGAAATAAGAACAATGATCATAAGCTGTTCTAAGAGCACCAGTTTCAAATGCTTCCGCTTCGATGAATAACCATCATCCCATTAAGCCGAAACCACAACGTCATTTCCCTCATCAATCAAATCATTTTCAAAAATCAAGTGGAAATTTATTGGTGAAATTAATTTGCATATTATAGGTCAGGTCGTGGCATTTTTCCAAAGACCTGTCTTTCAAGTTACTTAGTTAAATTATTCGATTCCCACACCAAAATATCGACTAAATTCTCATTTAACTGTAAAATAAGAATTTGGAGAAATTTATAAACTGCTTCCTAAAATCTGCTGAAAAAAATCTTCTCCCCGTTTTTTTGCAAAATCTTCAAACGTAAATTTGTAATTTTGCGTTTGTTACAAATACTTAATTATGCAAATGTAATTTATACAATGAATTGGCAATAGCACTAACCAATTTGTGCTCTCACTGCATCAATTGCGCGACGAATTTCAACGAGACGACTCTCTTCACCTTTGCCTTTCGTCTGTGTCGTCTCACGTTCAGCCAATTTCGCCTCAAATAAACACAAAACTCTCAACTTCTCTTCTCAAAAGCTGGAATGAAAACTTGAACGACGAAAATTTTGCCTTTATTTCAATTAAAAGACTTATCTTGTTGGAAATAGTTTTCTCTCCGCTTATTTTCACAATCAGTCGTATTCAAAAGTTTAATTATATTGATACCTCCTCATCAGAAAAAAATAAATTTTATCCTTTTATTCATTGAATTCCAAGAAAAATCCATCATTGCATTTATATTTTATGCAATAACCTAATAAACTGATAAGAATCAAGGCATCAACTTTTTTATCACTCGAATAAAACACCTCAAAAAATTTGTGTCATATTGACAAGCATTTCAGCTTTCTACAGTCTATTAAGTCAATCGCTCTTCAATAAAACGAAACATTCTCTTTATACGTTAGAAATGCAATTGCAAATTGCAAAAAAAAAAAAAAAAAATAAATTTCCATTACTTATTAATAATGCAAATAACATATTTTCACCATTATTCAGACACTGAAAAAAAACGACATAAATTGCAATAATCTCATTCATAAATGCTAAAATTTATTAGAGATTCACTTACCTGCAATTCTGCTTCCACAATTGGTAATTTTGTGTTAAGTTCTTTCAGATTGATACGTCGCTCATCCAAATTATTTTGCTTCTCTTTCAAAGATTCGATAAGTCTATCGTGTTGTCGTGATTTCTCCATCAATTCAACGCGTCGCTCACGCAATACATTCAACTGCAATGAGGATATTGCACTGCAACGAAGAAAAAAAATCGATTGCAACATTCACCTCCGACATTTGCATTTTCTTTGCAAACCAAACAATTTTTATTCGAAATAGGAAGGATCATAATCGACCACATAACAGGGTAGCAGACATCTTTGATACAGTACTGTCTCCCTTTACCTGTACACAGTACTACCCTTTACCTACATATACAATGCTTCAGAAAACTAACTGTAATAATTAATACTGAATACACTGCATTCAAATCGCAATTACAGTTGGAAACTGATGCCAGAATGAGGCAACAATGAGAGAAATAACGTAGACGTTTCCGATGATTCTAGCAAATGCTCATTTATTCGATGTTTGATGTTCACTAACGATGTGATCAATGAGTTCGTCACATCCAACAGGTTAACACAACACCTGTACACATATTATGCATCTGAAATAAGTAGACTTGTACATTAGTGCACTCAATTTAACATATTCGCATATTATTGTACACAATTAAGCGGATTTGCATACTTATGCACTTAACTCAGTATACCCACATATTTATGTATACTACCGTATTCATTTCATTGCTGAATGTTCTCCTATCATATTACAAAGTTGATACAAATAAATTAACTGAATACTTTTTCGATGAGATTGTTTCTTTCTGAGATCGATGCTTGAGCTTCATCGATTGATGCGATCAGATCATTGTAATTATGCTATAAAACATGTGACCGTCAGTAAAAACATTACAAATGCATTTCTCAATTAGAACTCGAATAAAACCGATCCATCTTATTCGGGATTACATTCCACTGAATATTCAAAATCACTCATACCTATATCGCCTTTAGAATTAAATTACATAAATAACAGTTAATGATAAAAACATAGTTTTAGGCTTATATGTGTGCTTAATGTTGGCATTTTTAGGCTGCGGAATTCTGTCATAAAAATAGAAATGATACCTCGATGCTATGCTTGCCTACCACATATTCATCAAATTCGGTTCAAAAATGCGCATTTTACATATGAAGAAAATAAACTGCAACCAAAAACAAGCAAACTTCACTAAAGAGCTCATCTAACCCTTAAGGATATAAAATAAATCGCTAAGAAGATCGGAAAGCGGAAAAACCACATTGTTCTATCTTATCCCTGAAGTACATGAATGGTATTTTTCATCGAAATTTAGTCACCTGATACTGCTCTAGTTCAGCCCTCAGCTCTGCCAATGAACGTCGCTCCACTCCATCACAAACGTCGACCTCAGCTTTAAGACGCTTTATTTCACGTTGCTTTTCACTTAATGTGTTCCATGTTTTATCCATCAACGATGCATCAGCCTGAAATGAAATCTATAGTATCGCTTTTTTAAAAGCTAATCTCAGATACCGCTGAACCGCAAGAATCTCCCCCCCCCCCCCCCCCAATCCACTCATCATCTCATGCCAACTATAAACATTGCCAATTAATTTAAAACAAAAAGAATAATTAAGGTTACCTGGACCGAACGGAAAGCCTCTTTTTTCTTTAATGTTTTCTCACGATCGTTTCTCGCATTTATCACTTCCTCTCCAATTGTATGCAATTTCTTCTGCAAATGAATGATTCCATCAAACACATTAATGTTTGATACAGCATGCAGATAAATCTCTGATCATACTTTCATTCGGAGATGCAGTTAGGAGGGGGTGGAGGTATGACCATCTCCTTCGTTAAAACTTTTAAACAGTATGTGGACAAAAAAAGCACATGAATCATTAAATAAAGAAAAAACTGCTGAAATAATGCATTCTTTGTCAAAATATTCCCAGACTTTCTGAATTTATGCCCTCCTTCTCTAATCACATGGTTCTATGGCAGAACAAGAATTCCAGCAACTCATAAGAGCACTTCACCACTCCATACGAGTGAAAGCTCATCATTTCTTGCGACTGGCATATCCAATGGCAGAAATTTCATCGATGAGATGAATCGCTCCCAAGTTCGATGGAAAATAAAACCTCACATTAATAAAACTTGAAGTTTCCATATATCGGCTCAAATAAAAGGGAGTGTTAAGAAATATAAATTCGAATCAAAAGAGGAATATATTCTCTCCAACATAGCTGAAAATTGGATCGCTAGCTAGTCCAGTCGGGCAAGGAAATGAACAAACATCATTCATGACTAACCTCGGCAACTTTAAAATCACTCTCGAGCTCCTCTTTATCCTGACTGAGTCTCTTCACGATTTTCACATAAGGCACCACCTCCATCAACTCATTTTGTGTTTCTTCATACTCCCGCACACGTCGCTGCAGTCGTTCAATTTCATCTGGCAATTCGGCACGCTTCCTATTAACCTAAATTTTGAATTTTGTGACAGATCGCTAAAAACCTAAATTAACCTAAACAGCTTATAGAGAATTTTATTTTCAAAAAAAAAAAAAAAGAAATCTTTAAATCAACCTGTGAAGAATGGCTTCATAGTGGCATATAAAATAATGAACGAAATCATTCAATCACTGCTCCCTTCCTTCACCACTGCCACACACCATCATAATAATCATTCCTGTCGGAAATTCTATGATTATACAAGTTCCCAATATGCTCAGAGCGAAAAATTCTGTCACAGTACCATGTTCAGTTAGCAATCCTTCGACCCTTCTATTTTGCGCTGTCCCATGTGGCCTTTCCTCGTTGATTCCTTCTTAAAAAAAAAAAAACCATTCCTATTCTTTGACCTATAATTCCAAATGCGTATGCTGAGATGCCAACCCTCTGATCGGTATTTCTGTATATTAGACTGGGTTTCGGCCTATGATGAAGCATGGTAAAGGAATTCAGCGTACGGTATTCATCGTATGCATAAATTTCGAAACCCCGACCTTAGTGGTTCTCGAGTGGAAACTTTCAGAGAGACATACAAGAGGTTGTGGCGATATGTTCCACGCTATCGTAATACACTTTATAAGCATAAATTTGTAAAATACATAGAAAAATTAATCAAACAGAAAGAATTACATGGCACGACCAAAGGATATGAGCCATTTCAGCTCATTATTTTCTCTGTTCTTATTTAGAAAGCACAAACTCTAGGGCTGTTTATTAAGAAAATCCGAAAAGCAGAAAACAGCACGATGAAAAATTAGAAAATTTGAAAAAATCGATAAACTTCACTAATGAATGCGAAATTTTTCTAAGAAAAAAGGGAGGATTATAGCATATTCTTGTTTTAAGAGATCAATCTTTTAAGAAATCCGCATCGGTAAAACTTAACGGCCGACCAGCCGACTAGCCACTTCCAGGATTGTGACGCCTCAACCATAACAGGAAGGATCTGTCGTGAGGAACGCATCGACTGCACTGGATCTCGCTGCTTTCGCCCAAAACTCAAAAAAATCAAGTAACAAATAAGATACCTTAGTGGCGAGCTGGGAGGCTTCTTGCGTGCTGCCATATTTTCGATCGCACAGAGGACAACAATTTGTCTTGCGTACTTCCTCTTCCCATTTTTCGTACAAATATCGGCAACCATCCAACTGTCCAAGATCGTTACGTGTCTTCGTCAATAAAGTGCTCACTTCCGCTAGTTTATTCTCGGCGTCCTCTCCAGCTGATATCACCTAGAAATGATTCATTAAGACATGGCTTTGAATATGGCTCGGCGTTAAACGCTATCACGTTTGTTCACATTTCATTCAGCAGACTGTCGATTTAGGTCAGATTCTTTACGTTCAGTATCACTGACATGAACGCAAGCTACTCGGCGATACAGGAAAGGTTCCTCGCTATTCCCTCCTCCCCTCCCTCAATACAATGCTCCGCGATGCAAGAAAGGCCTTCATCTCTCCTCCTTTCACTCCTTCCACCAAAAATTTTATCGCAATATTGCCTTAAGTAGCGCAACTTTCCTCTTCCTCCTACTAAGTATTTCCATACGCCGCTAACAAAATTATCCAGTAAATTTGTGAAACAGCTATATATTGTGTATAGGACTTCCAAGCAAAAACTTAACTAGAATTAGAGCCGTGTATAAAAATCAGCATAATTATTACAATTCCCTTAGTGGTCGATGAGGACGAAATTATGGCCATACGAGCCATAAACTGATGAGAAAACAACGATAAATATATCTTGACATCCATCACTAATCAGAAATTCCTTTTTGCATAATCATAACGTGGTTAACAACCGCTAATATCGTCCATCGGATACGACCTTAATTTGAACACAATCCAGACTTAATTTTGAATTAAAACTAGGATACTTTAAACGACCCTTACGGTACCGGAGAATTAAAAACGAAATATACCTGTACTATAATGGCGAGTAGCATATGCGTCTGTTATTTCTGCTTTGATGTAGACGTATGCAAACGGCGAATATTCACTGAAGCTATTTGTGTACTCCATCCCTCCCCTTGGTCATATTATTTTATAAACATTAATCGGAAATCGTTCATTATTCTACCTAAACGAAACCAATATCACCTTTGAAATATTCCTTTTATGAGTGGCAATCTGTTGAGTGATCTGTTCGATGTCTCTGCTGATTTGTTCAAGACGATTCTGTGCTGCAATTTGTTTCTTCTCGCGCTCTTGATACTCTTCTTCGGCTGCTGCGGCTGTCCTATCCAACTTGCGAACAAACAATGCCAGGCGCTCCCTGAAAGCATAACGTATTAGCCAGGAAGCATGAATGAGCGCTGTGTTTCAGAAGTCATTCAGTGGTTTGTATTTCGCACCTTTATTACCTATTTCATATTACCTATTAGCTAATAAGCGCTTCATATTTAACACAGTGCAGGCCAAGGTTGGATAGGAAGGAGGACTGGAGGGGGAGGGAGGGGGGAGGATGCGAAAATCCACGATGTCCCCTGTTAGGGACCTCCAAATCTTCCGTCGTCCACCTTCTTTCGGTCTATATTTTACTGTCGCGCGCCAACATTTGTTGCTTTGAAGTCATAAGATCAGCATCACCTTGAAAATATCTCATCACTGGAGACTTTTACAGACCTCTTTTTCAGCAGCAAAATTTTGAGAAGAGAGTTTGAAACAACACTACCCTTAAAAGCAATTCAGTACATGTGACCATGTAATCCTGTTTTCGATAACGCATTATTCCCCATCATCAAATGAATTTTCACTGAGGGAGTGGAAGGAAGAACGAGGAAGGAGTCATGGTAGGAAAGAAAGAGATAGCATCTGTAAGTATTATAGGTGCTGTAACAGGTCAGCTTTTATCCTTTCTTCCATATAATAACAGCAACCGATCAATAAATATTTTTCAACGAACCCAAGAGGATAGCTAACACTATCATCACCGAAGATCTCTTTGAGAGCATCGACATGTCTCATCGCTAATTCCTTCAGTTCTTCTTCAAGCTTCCTCTCCTCATCTACCGCTCTTTTCAATTCACCTTCCACGTCTTCTTCATTCTGCCTTTCTCTGCATTCAGCTTGCAATCTGCTGATCTAAAAAAATTACGTAATTTACATCCCGGATTCAGATAAATGGCGATTTCGTTTTCCATATTCACAAAAAGGAGGGGAGGGGAGCGAGCAAGGAGGTGGAAAGAAGGAAGGAGGGGAACGGACTAGATATTCTATCAATAAACTTACTTTTAATGCAATTTCGTCGCGTTCTTCTTTCAGCTTCTCCACTTTTCCCGTACCACGAACGTCCTTGTCCAATCGATTATGATCCTCTTCCAAATTCCTAATCTCTTCTTCTATCTTTTCCATTCTGAAACAGCTCGACCCTAACTAATAAAAACAATAACAATTCATCGCTTCACTCGGAAATTTCCAAAGTAATATAAGAAAAAAAAAGTTTCATCCGTTCGTTTTTAATCTCGGCATACAAAATATATGGAAAAAATCGATAATTTTTTAGAAATTTTATGCAAAAGTATTGAGGAATTTGAATTCATGAAGATCAAATTTCAAAGAAATGGGTAATCACTATCAAGCTATCTTTTACGAAGAAAATAAATAATAATATCACTTATGGAATGTTTGACATATAACATATGATTAATGTTGGCATTGAGAATCTCGACAATCCGAAGTCCGCGACCAAAAATTTCTCTAAGACCAAGATAACTGTATCTTATTTTCTACTGTGTGCAATGGCTGCAAATCTAAACTATAGCGATTCTCTCGACAAGATGCATTTTAATTCTCATCATCCATTAGAAATCATCCAACAAGCAAGCAATGGACATAACTGGCGCAACCGGATCCGTCTACGATACTAAGCCTAATTCTCACTCTTTTAGTACATTATCTACAAAAAAGATCATCCAAGGTGCAATTAAAGACACGACATAGACATAGTACCTGGACAGCTTTTAAACTACAACTAGTCATAAGGTCCCAAACAGTCGTTCCAATGAAACATCAAAAATATTCACTACGAAAGTAAAAAAAAAACGTACTCTTGTTGAGAGCTAGTCGTTTCGCCCAATTCTGCGTTCATATTGCGTATCGCTTCGGCAAGCCGTGTACATTCTGCATCCTTCATTCCTAATTCACTCCTTATTCTCGCTAACTCAACGGATGCCACATCAATTCCCTTTTGGCATGATCTCATGCTTTCCTCATAATTCCTCTAAAAAACAACTAATGAGTTAACGTAAAATAAAAGAGAGACTTAATAACTCCATTATTTCCTTTATTTTAACAAAAATAAAACCAAATAGAATTTAGATAGTGAATGAAACTTGCATACAGGAAAAGATAAACGAAATGAAGTTTATTTTACTTGCACTTAAGAAATGCGCACCTCCAACGATTTCATCTCAAAGGGATCTCTTCTCAGACAACTTTATATTTTAGCACGTTTACCTCAAAATACAACTTCAAAAAAAAAATCAACCTGAAATTGACTGAATTCAGCGTTACAATTTTCTTCAAACTCTTTTAATTGCACACTGAAATCGCCGTGCTCTGAAAAACTTCAACTTTCAATTAAATTCTTAGTAAATAAGAAAAAATATAAGAGAATGGCATAAATGATAAAGCTATCGGAAATATAAAGCTTTTTTCATATATGCTATCCGCAGCAGAAATAATAAAAGAATAAAACAATTTTTAAATTCCATATTTAGGAGATTTTGAATTTATTTTCAAGGACTCTCCCCAAATCCTGAAAATTTCACTCCTATTCGATATTCCTAAAATTGGCCATCTGCAAATGCAAAAATTATGCGCCGCTAAATCAAGTGTGGTACAGCGTAATTAAACACATAGCTAAAAACGGCGCAAATCGGAGTGATTTTAAGGAATATGACAAGAAGTTCACTTTAGAAGACATTTTTCAATTACCGCAATACTTTTGAAATAATAGGCAATGTTTTGGAATAGATAAATCAAATCATTAAATACGTTTAAAAATAGAACTGTGTAAAATTAAGTCTCTCAAAAATTAGCGCAGAAGTTTGTTCAACTTTAAGGGATGAGAGATGGACTCGAGTTTTTAAGAAGAGAAATGAAGAAATAGGGTGGAGTGTGAGGAGAAGGTGAATTGGGGAAGCAAACTAATGCAGCAAAAGAATTTGCTCAACATATTCAGAGGTTTTGATCTCAAGAATCGTCGATGAAATAAACTCTCTCTAAAATCGAAACTCAATTAGTTCATTTAAAGCGAATAAAAGAAATAAAAAAATGGCTATTTGATCATACCATCCAAGTTGAACATTCTGCGCGCCGTCGATATCGCTTCAATTTTCTCTTGTGTGAGATTCTCACGCAACTGTAAAAAACAAACACAATAATTTTACAACGAATAATCCCAACAACTTTATTTCTTACACAGTAAAATTTTATATTCAATTCAATACGACTTTTACTCTGCAAGTATTCATCAGCGATTTCCTCTCAAAAAATTTCTAGGCCGTGTTCATTCGAAGAAAGGAAAAGATGTAAAAGAATATCTTCTGCAATTCCCTTAATTCTGTCCAAAAAAACCAAATATCCCATCGTTTCGACAATTACCACATATACAAATCTTGAACGGAAAAATATGCCGGTCATTTAAGTGATGTTTCAATTCCTCTCCCATGTCTCCATCTCATCAACTCGTTCTACAACGCATTACGGATTAAAATCTTTAAAATATGACAATCAAACAAAACGACACTTTATCAAAGATAATCTTATTAGTGGGAAGACGTATCACTGCCAATTTAGTGATTATGACATGAATGAATAATGTCGAGTTACTTTCTGAAATAATAAAAAATACCACCTCGGGATTAGAATAAATCAAAAATAAGAGCGCTATTTAAATAACTGGTTAAAAAAACCACTGACCATTTGAACGGCTCTAAGTTGTGAGATGGTATGATCGAGTTGTTCTTTTTCAGCTTGTAGTTGTTGCATTTTTGATGATAAATCACTTATCTGTTGTTCGATTCGATTGCGCTCTTTTTCGACGCTTAAAAATTCCGCCGATTGCGATACCTTAACTAGAATCTCTCTTGAATAAAATTGCAATAATAAATCAATATTCTGCACAAAACTGAAGATATATATATATATATATATATATATATATATATATATATATATATATATATATATATATATATATATATAATATTTTCCTTATATATATTCTAATTCGCTACACGTCGTTAACAGTGCGGCAATAATATATAATACTTTCGTTATATATATTCCAATTCGTTAGGCGTTGTTAACAGTGCCGTAATGCTGAGACCTACTGAAGTCAACTTCTACAACATAATTAAATGAATCCATAACAGAGATCGTTTTAACGCGATAACGTTTAAACCAAATATCCGATGTGATTCGACTGCGGAGCTTGATTTTGCAACTACAGATTTATATAAGAGAAAAAAAACCTAAATTAGGATTCTGTTGTAATTGAAGGATACGACCTCCACAAAAGATTTCTTCAGGAATTTCCACCATGTTCCACAAATACGATAAGCGTTAAAGTAATATTCGCGTTTTTCTTTATCTAATTTCCTAATGTTCATGCTAGCTCCACATTTTCTGGAAGTCCACCTTACTTGCCAAAACTGGTGTATCAACTGAAGCTTTGACGATCGCCTTACAAAAGAACTACGTAACAGATCCGCAGGGCATCAATACTGAGCATAGTGGATCGATATATTCTTTAAATGAAACAACGAACAAGCACGCAAACCATTCTAATAAGAATGACATGCAGACATAAGAGAAGCACAGCAAATATAAAACAACACTCAGCGAAACAACCTTTTCAATTTCCCTTCGCAGATCATCGACAGAACCTTGATAGTCCTGCACTGTGCAACCATCGTATTGCTCTTGCAGGATCCGACATTCGGTACGCAGACTTTCTGCAATAACCTTAATTCTATTGACCATATAAAATAAGAAACGTGGCGATGAAATGGCATTATGAATTTTACAGCTGGGTTTAAAATGACTCTTCCAGGTGGGATGATGAGTGCATCGAAAGGGCGCAACGACCAATCATAGGACAGCAGCGTGACCTCTTGCCTCGACTATTGCCAGGATGGCGCCAAATACAGGATAACATGACTTGCAATTATAGGGTTCCGCAGGAATTGGTTGCCTTTCGTGATGCCTGGCACAAGATTTCGGTGGCGAGAGTGTAAAAAAGGTAACTAACGGCCAGGTGACCAAAAATGTTTCCATATGCACTGAGTATGGCAACGATATATGTGAGTGATTGCAATAAGTAAAGAGCGCACTTAGAATTCGAGACAAAGAAATGGAAATGCAGAGGACAATCCCCAAAAAGTCCCACTCCAAACGAGTATTCTGAAAAGCCAACGACAAGGATCAGTGGAACATAGAGCGCCTAACAGGGTTCCAGAAGGATAACGATGCAAATTTCATTTAAAAAAAAAAAAAAAACAACGAACCCCAACTCCTTCAAGCCATCATCTACAGCATTGAAACCGGGAAGAATACGAAAAAACAATAAGCTTAAATAAATCCCCCATATCCTCTCCTCTCATATAATTTGCATAACAAATAAACAAACCGCATTCTCGTTCTCTCTTTGCAGCGTCTGCCAACTTTCCTTTAAGATCATCCCATTCGTGTTTCAATTTTGTCAACATTGCTTCACTACCCGTTAGCTCTTTTTCGGCCTTTTCATAACGTCCTTTCAATTCTATATACTCGTTATGTAACTGCAAAAATCAAATATCAAACAAGAATTCCCCACTAAATAAAAGAACGAAGAAGCAATACTGAAAAATAGATTATTTTTAGCGTATCACTCAGGATGGAGGAGGAAGGAGGAAGTTGAAGGGAAGCGGGAAGGGATGGGGGTGTCACAGAAGGGAGGAGTATCTCAACTTTATACCTACTGAACATACCAATCATTTTTTTAGGAATTAAACTGTAATTAAGTAAGAATAACTGTAGTGAAATAATTACTACGAAGACCTTCTTAGATACAAACAGAGACTACATAATGAGCAACGAGGTGATATGCAATGAATATGAACTCTGGGTAAGTTCATACTTTGGCCTTTGTTCAGCCATAAACACACTGGCCTAGCATACGTTATCATCACAGTGATGTGAATGATCTATTAAAATACACTTCTTGTTTAATGAGAGGAAAGGAGAAATAAACAAACAGCAAAATAATTTGAGCGGGCTATGAGCTTCAAAGAGGGAAGAAAGGAGAATGAACTTATTGAAAGGATTGAATTGAACTTTCAAGGAATAAAAGAATCATTTGAAAAACAAACTTTCTTGTCACCTTTTTCAAATGAACGCTCTCATTAAATTCGAAAAAAAACTTCATCTCAGAGAATTTTGAAAAAAAAAAAAAACAAGATCGAATATCAGCCTCACCTCTACTTTACGATTCTGTTGTTCAATGAGAAGCGGTAATCTCGCATGCGATATTTGAAGTTGACTTTTCTAGAAATTAAAAACTTAAAACAAGGAATTAAAACCACTTTACCGAAAGTCATATAAATCAAACCGCAGAATGCAACAAAAAAATATTCGATATATTATGAGCCAACCGTTCTAAGTATTGCGCCATTCGACTATCAGCATTAAAAAAATTTGAGAGTTTATACCAAATTGAACTAGAAAAACTAGAAATGGCTGTAGAGAGATAATTGGTATGGAACGCTATGCGTTCGGATATGAAGAACTGAATGAAGCACTATTCAACTCCACGTCGAGGATTTATCCCGACCGATCGTAGATTTATCCCAACCAATCGGCGATTTTCTCTACCTGATCGGGGACTAACCCCAACCGATCGCGGATTTATTCCAACCAACTGGAGATTTTCTCCAATCGAACGTTCTCAAAATCAACGAATCTATCACAAGAGATTTTGCGACTACAAAAGTACGAAATAATTCAATTACAACACGAATTCAATATCAATCCTTTACACAATAATATTCTGAGTTCTTTTTTTCAATTATTTCCTGCTTTAAAAAAAATACCCACAACCGTCTTCTTTATCGGCTCCTTACTGGCCAATTCCTTCAAGTGCGTGTCATTCTAGAACGGTTCTTTATAAGCCCCCTCCCCACATCCCATCGCTTCTATTACAAATTCCTTATTTCTTTGCCACTACCAACTTGTCTACAGACTATATTATGAAACAACAACAACAACAACAACAACAAATTCAATTCAATAATCAAAAATCCACAAAGCACTCCTCCTTCAAGCATTCATCCGTTTGGTACAGCATACTGCTAACATAAAGTGTCGGATTTGCAAATAAATTGAAGCAAATTGCATTTTGAGTAATAAAAAAAACGAGAATACAAACATTTTCTTTCATTTCCTTCTTCAAAAGTTCGATTGCTTTCACATATCCGGTCACTTGAAAGATCTCATCGAAACGTTCCTTCAATTTCTTTGGTTCGTCGAGTGGCCTATAAATATAAAACGTTGTTGATTTTAACCAAAACTATTTCAGTGATTTTATTGAAGGATGAAACGTCGCTAAACGGCGCCTGTTGATCGTTGGGCCATCAAGTCACAACTATAAGTTTACCTGTGCGCTCTAGCACCATCTCCGAAAGCAATTCATTAGCGGTGCATAGAAGATGATGGCCAGTTGGGAGAAAGCAGAGATAAAGAAGACCTCTACCCGTCAGGCAGACTGATACGAACTCACCTATACGTACCTTTGCCTTATACGATGCCACAACGATCATATACAACGCCATTGACTAGGACAAAGGTATGAAAACGGGTATCACATACAATTTGAAAAGGTTTACACAGGGCTATTATGACTAATAAGAGAAAAATAACAAATAATAATTTTTGATTGGCTACATAAGAATTTATTACTATATTGCGAAGTTTTGTTAAAATAAACGCTCATTGAAAGGAACGAAGCGTTTCATACATCAGAGGAAAGAATGTTAATTGAAAATCGTGAGAATTCGCACCAGGTTGATTCCTCTTGATGACAAAAGACCACATATTCCAGAATTGCAGCAGGAACTCCGAGCAAATTTAACACCTAAAGTACATTCCACATAAAAACATTAAACAATATAAAAAATACTCCTTGTGAATTTTATGATTTCATAGTAAAAACTATATCTTTATAGAGAGAACGACTAGGACGAGTAGATCGACAAAAATACCCGATACGTGAAAGCATTTTGGCATAATAAGGCGGCTCAGCAGTTAGCTCGTCCCGCCATGAATTTACTGCTATTTTAAATCACGTGAAAGATGATCATAGATTTTTGAAAGTTTACATCCAAGTTAATTGCAGAATCTCTATTACGCTTATCTCGCGAGAGATAAACCTATATTAACGCTGCAGGCACATATATCTTTACATAATAACATCTATCTATTACATATGTCTGTGTATGTCTAAGCATTATATATATATATATATATATATATATATATATATATATATATATATATATATATATATATATATATATATATATATATAACATATGGCTGTGAAATACCTCTTTTTTGCAGTCGATAACCTTTGAAGAGAGACTCTTCCACTCATCAGGCTCTGTTTCAATTGCTATTGTGCTCTCTTCGGACCTCGTTGTAAGCTTACTCTGCAAAAACCCAAGTTAGTTAAGTCAAGCTTTCTCCATTAAGAAGTTTCCAGTCACCGAAAACACATAAAAAGTCTAAAAGAATGTGGAGGCGTTATCGCATCAGTTACAAAGTGAATACAAAACAAACAATAATCCCCCCATTCACTTAAGAAAGTCAAAGTTTACATGAAGCCGAACTTTTAAGGTACAAACCCGACATTTTTGCATAAAAGAATCTAAAAAACATTTAAATTTTAATGGATCCCTTCATATAAATTTTTGAGAACTCCTTCCGCCATATTGGATTAATGCGATACAGATATTAACGGTGGAAGTGGGAAGCGAAATTCGCGGACTCGAATTGCTCAACGCCAGTTGCTGCCCACTTTCGAAGCCGACGTAATGCATATTCAACCAGTCGATATTTACTGTCTATATTCATATATTTAAATTATCCTACTTCATGCGACGATAACTTCTATTAGCCTTCACTGAAGCAATAGCAAGTAAAAAAGCACACATACAAAATGATCAAACAAATATCACATTAATCAACGAATGCCAAAAATGTTTCAGTGAAGATCAAACAGAAATCTTTTAATTTCCAACTATGATATTAAAAATATTTCACAAAAAAACAAGCCATTTCGCACGAATTCCAACCGTAAGCAACGATATCGGAATTACCTAGAAGCGTAAATGAGACTAATTTTCCTAAATTTAGTCTTTAACTTCTCATCGAAAGGTAGGTAAACCTGAATTCCATGAAATATCGTAATCCCGAAATTAAAAGCTCAGTGGCATTATATTGCATTCATACTTCTATGTCTTAATAATCAAAAATGAAAATAGTTCCAGATTACTAAATCGTAGGCGCTAAAAAAACTGTTAGGAAAAAGAAGACTGAAGCCACCTTAGCACCTTCAGCTCGAGCGGTCATACGACGTGTAACAACAGAAGCACGACCACGAATATCCTTGAACTTCAACTTCACAGACGCGTCAATACGGGTCTTGCCCGCCAACTGAAAAATAAATTAACAGCAAACGACCATAGTACTTGTAATACGTTTGGGTAATCAGAAGATTACTAGTGCGTCCACTAGATACACTATCGAGATACAGAAATCCGTGCTACTTCTGCCGCTGCGGTAGCCGAGCTTCACCGCACTTCATTCCACCGTTTTCGAATTTAACAACTTCGCTTTGCGCTATGAGCGAGGTGTATATACTTTTTACATTCTGACATAATGCTGCCGACTCATTATCAATACTAATTCGAAAAATAAGTGCCGCTTTCAGAAGCGATTTTTCTGATTTAAAATCGAGCAAAATGCAACGTCAGCTTTCAGGAAGCAGTTACAGCAAGTATGTCGAGTACTTGCATACTACACATCAACTGTCAATACGTACCCATCTTCATGTCTTCCCATCAAAAAATTTGCTTATAACAACAAAAAGGTTGAGCCAATCGTCTGTATGGATTTGCATATTCCACCACTGGGTAAGCAATAGTACGAGTGAACGACATAACAGGTACTGGTTAAGCCCACAAATAAGTACTGATCAAAGGTTGCGTTCATCTTATGACCTTTGCAAATGTGGACACAACTAATACCATTCATTCAACTAATACCATAAGAGATCGTTTGGTTTAATTTGTAACCAAAAAACGATTCTTGGTTGAGTAGCTAATCAAACGATAAATCAACTGAAATTCTCTTAATATACAAATTTGAGAGGTAAGATGAATTAGGTAAGTTGAACGAGCACTTACGCATCCAAATATGAGGGAAATTATTAAACATATCAGTGCAAATTTGCTATAACAATATCAAATATGAAATAACTAAACGTTTGAATAAAGCAACGAACCCGACAGTCATGAATAAATGTGGGCATTTTTCCGGATGGAAGTTCATTTGTAGTTGCATATTTGAGAGCCTCGATAATTGTCTAAAATATAGGAATAATGCATTCACTTGCTCAAGCAAACTACCGTGGTAAATTAATTCGCAAAACTGGTAAACTCACTTGGTAAAAAAGCTACTTATTTAAGACACTAATGGTCTAAGTAATGATTATGTCTCGGTGGTGTTTTACCTACATTTACCTACCCACCGGGTTTATTCACATTTTTAGCGTAATGCTCACGAAACGCATCGGTATATCTTTGCCACCTTGAAAGGTGTAAACCAGTGCTCAACTAAAAATCCCGCTTTCTACTTATCTAAACGTATAAAACAAACAATATACCTCCGACATGATAAAAATTACATTTGAACAATCAAATGTTATTTACAAACAATATACATTATTCTTAGAAATATGCAAAATAATGTGTTGATATTTTTAGTGAACCAGCGACTAGCACAGATCTTTTTTAATGAATCGTTTTTGTCACGAATTTGGCATCGTAAGCGAGAAACTCGATTCGTGCAAACAGGAGACGCCGCTAAGGTTCTCATCTATCCAACTTCAGTCGTTCCTCAGTCGTTCAGACAAGTAGACAGACATATACACACGGGCAGACGCGACGTGCCACGACAAACCTGTTATGCAAATATGCAAAACTGCACAATAATGAAACGTATGAACGAACCGTTTTCCCGGAACCATTAGGACCACAAATAATAGTGAGTGGTGTGAGAAATTCGATGACGATTGCATTCTGAGGACCGACTCCAATGCTACGAATACCTTGAATATCGATCGTATCAAGCAACGACATTCGATGCCTTGGCCTATGAATCTAAAAGTCATAAACACCAGGTACGAACTGTCGAGTTTGTAAAATTATAGAATAAGCTTTGAAAAAGCGACGCCTTCACTATATTTTGAATAAATATTCCAGCACACGAATAATTTTACAGCCAACATGAATGCTACCCCTCACCGTCCGATCCTTGCACCTCTCTCACTCCTATTGTGTATTACACAGCATATTTTCGCATAGCCCACTTCTAAGCAAACTCAGAAAAGAACTCCTCTCGTCCACTTCAAAATGAGGTCATAAAAATATTAACAGAAAACGGATTATCCATATATTCTACGAGTTGCAACGAACAAGGCGACCCCACCTCCATTCGCCAACCATTGCCCACAGTCTATTACAGCCTTTCGCATTGATGAGCAAAGACCCTCTCTTTACCGTTCAAGTTGACCATTCTACCTGATTTACCCTCTGTACTTGTTCGCCATAGGTCTTCTTTATGCTTAAATGTAGCCTTGCATCGATCTCTGTTAGGTGTCGGCCACACACCGACTGAATTAACCGGCAAGCAAGAAATGGAATGGCAGAACTAACCGAATGTTACAAGACACCAACCAGATTTGCCTCGTTGATGTCTTGTAACATTCTGTTCGTGTCTTGTAATAGGGTCATAACCGGAACCTCACAAGAATTTATTCGGAAATACCTGCGAAAATAACGCAGTAAACGCACTCTTACATATACTATGCGCCGAGCAAACTGGATGAATCCGTTACCCTGAGGTGGGAGAATTTGCGCCCTGGTCATTCAAACCATCTAACTGCCACCATTTGTGGGTCGAACTCGCACCCTCTCTTCACCATTTCTCCGCGGAAAGGAAAAGGAAAGAGGAAGGTTGAGGAGGAGCGCAATGATGTCGCATAACACCTTAATCCTAAGAACCTGCAATCCTTCATGGGGCGGTCGTCTGATCATTCCATGTTACCACAACAATCAGGTTCTCCTAATTACATACCTTATTTGCGTAAATCTAGCAAACAGAGAGCCACTCCCCCCATTAACACCCTTTAGCTTTTAATTGCTCACGTTGAAATTTAAAAATATCACCAAAAAATCCGCATTTCCTTTGCCTACCTTTCATGCCATTCTAATTTCTCGTCACACCTATAATTTTTTGCAGTAATTGTTTATGATTCAACGTGTACTTTATCGATCTTTCAACACTCTGACCCATCTACTAACTTTCAGGGAAAATTTGTGATTCCTAATTAACGATTTAAAGATCAGCTAGGTAGTTGAAGTTGACTTCACGATTATAACAAAAAAAAGACGGAAAAATATAAATAAATTTATGAACACCAACTTGCAAGACATCCATTATCAAATGAACACTATGAACGCATACCTGTGGAACATAGAACGAATACCTGGATAACATGAATAGTAGAGTCAATGAGTCCTACTTATCATTTAGAGCACAACATCGTAAAGAGGTAGATATATGATAGCCGAATTAACTATCAAAGAACATTAAAAAGTTGAAGAAACATTTCTGCTAATATCTTTGGAACAATTAGTATTTTAAAATGATTTCCCTCTAAACTTTGGAGATTAATCAGGGTCTTTTCTAGCTTTTTCCACATTTACTTGAACCTTCAACTGTGGAAAGCACTCTCCGAGAAATCTGCCAAGTCCCCTTTCCCCTCTATCGTTCCCGATGAGATATGCAAAACTTATGACAGAATAACGACCGTATCAATAAAATATTATAGATATCGAAATCAGTCTAGAGTGACAGTCACGAACAAAACAATAATAATAAAGTTTAGCTAGGCTATCGTAAGTTCATAGAACGGATATATCCGAAGGAAAGAAAGACGCCAGTACAATGAAGAAGATTTCAGAGTAGCTCTGGGAAGGGAAGAAATTTGCTCACCAGAGCAAATTTAGCATCAAGAGTTCGTCGCAAAACGGTTGACCTCCTCTTGTGGAATTAAATGTTGGCACTCCCTCCAGCCGTAATATGAAATTGGACCAATAAGTCCAAACTGTTGACGGTTTTTTCGCTCCATCACCTCCCCCCTCCCCTCCGAGGCAATTTACTGAGTGATCACTGAAAAGGTACTGGGAGAGAAGATAGCACAATATAAGGTTACGCACAACACAGAAGCAGTAAAAACAATGAGTGGTACACTCAACATTTTCCATTATTCATAAAATCATATCAATGAACATTACCGATCGACTATATGCGACGACCAACATGAAGAAGCAGTCAAATAGAGGATACGATCATCTTCCTCTGTCGCAAGATGCCGTGCAATGAACTCTTTTACAACAGGTAGACGAAAAAATATAGCTTTAAATGACACGAACTATGGACGACCGGGATTGCAAGTTGGAAACTTATCGTCCACATTTAAGAAGCATCAAGGTTAGAGACCATTCAGTTACAATTTACCACCCTGAAGAAGCGTCTCGATATCATCGGTTAAGTCCTTCGGCTGGATCTTCGGCAGATATCTCTTTACCTACAACATTTCAAACATACTCTCAAGCGCCGCTATCCTTCTTCAACAATAGCCTGATTTAAAAGTAGAGAGATCCCTCATAGTGTGAAGACGTCTGTGACAAACTCTCCTGCCGACGTCGTTAATGCACCCACTTTTCCGCTTCAAATTACGGTTGAGTCATCTCAATCTTTACACTCTTACTGCTCTTAGGCGTCAAATATCCACTTGCCATGGTTGTTGCTTTGCCAACTTCTCTCTATTTCTCGTCGTTTGTGCCCACATATTTCTGCTATGCTTACCTACTTGGTAGATGTTGAAATAAAACAAAACAAAAAATAACATTAAAAAAACTTTCGCTTTTATTCCACACAATTTCAATCTTTCATCCATCACCTGCTTCAACAAATGCCATCCCTCTAGAGTGAACATCGACCTCGTCTCATCTGAAAATCCGAAAAAAAACTCGAGGAACTTATTGAAACAATTACCACATAGCCGTCTTTGTCCACAAGGAACTTTGCAAAATTCCATTTGATAGCTTCATTGTTGCCTTGCTCGTTCTTCAGGAACTTGTAGAGCGGATCAGCACCAGCGCCATTTACAGCGATTTTTGCATAGAAGTCAGGCTCGAATCCATACTTCTCGGCTATGTTTCTTTTTATTTCCGCTGCCACACCTGGCTCCTGAAAGCAATGCTCACATGGAATCCGCATATAAATGCACTGTGATGCAATGAGCACTGCTAATTTGCTGCACTTTCTGAGGCAGAAACCGATACGCATAATCCAAAATAACTGCGATCGGCAACAGCGCTCGCTTTTCAGAAACTCTGCGTCCCTCCGGAAACACATGGAAAAAGCCCAATAAATGCTAGCAATACATATTTGAACATAACATCTGCTAAAATAACCCGTGTATAAAAATGGACTTTCGCGTGACGAGGAAAATAATAAAGGTCATCAGCCAAAGTCTTGGAACATATAGATGAATGTAATTGAAGAATAATATAAGGCAACGCGGCTTGACCAGTTATTGCTGTCTCAGCGAAGAATTAAAAATTGTGGCATCTCCTATGCGAGATACAATAAATTGGAAAGAAAAAGGGCACATTGTTTTAAACGTATCACATCCGGTGCTGTTTCTTCACGACGCCATCGCCATCAAGCTGCTCAATCAATCCAACTTAACTTTATGAGTGCTCATTTAGAACAAATCCCTTGCATTTCTCAAGGAAAGCGAAGCGATGTAATATCGTAGAAGAATGAAAGCACTGCGGATAACCCTACCCGCTACCCCTTACCGCTAATTCGGACCCATACCTATTTGGAATAAAAATTCCCACACGAAAACCGAAAGAAGATAGGATGGAGTTTAGCCATCGTTCTTGACGCCTACAGTATTTTCCCCAATTACCTACGTAACTCTGCCCGCTAACAGAATCCACACTACAATTTCTGGAATATGTTGTGCACATTTTAATTCGGGGAGTATTTTACAATAAAGCCACGTATGTAAAAATATAGCGATTGCTCTCAACATCGCTGCAATTTTGTGGGCTGAGAGATGGATCGCGCGATTCGAAGAACGTCACTGAGGGCATCTTAAGTGCCTGCACTACGGGGAAACCCTTGGAAGATCATCGGAAGTATGTGTTATCACTGAGCTGTTCAGGAGAGAGTTCCTCTTACACAGAAAGACCCCTTCCGCTTCCCCAAGTTATCGCAAGAGAAAAAGCCCTTCCCCTATTCATACTGATATTTTATCATTGTAAGGTCTCGAAACGAGGGTGGAGGAAGGAGGAGGGGAAAGGAGTCGTATTCACGGTGTACTATATCACAACACAATATGAAAATTTCGGACAAGTACCTGTCCACCGAACTGATTGCATGGGAACGTTGCAATGCGTAATCCTTGCTCCTTATATTTGTCGTATAACTCCTTTAATTGAGTATAGTTCTTCTTCGTATGGCCACATCGAGAGGCGACGTTCACGATTAGCACTGGATGACCTCTTCAAAAAAAAAACCTCAAGTTTTGCACAGTCAGCTGAATAAGTGATATTCAAAAAACAATGATAACAGCGATCGTAATTACAATACGTATATAAACTTTTCTTAGACAATAAAAATAGTAATGATAACAAGACTTATGGGAGAAAATAGCCGCCAAAGTAACAAGTACAACCAAAAATATTACCGTAAACAGTCAGTATTACTAATAATGACAATAATGACAACTACAACAGTAGTGATAACCATCGTGGCGGACGTGTTAGCGGATTTATTGATTAAAGTTTGAATAAATATGATCATTTTTTAACTAGACCCTATCATTTAAGCTGAACAACGCGGGATTAATTTGATTTTACAATTTCTGAAAAGGGGATAACCCTCAATTCCAAAACATCGGCGTACGGAACAGAATGTATTCTGAACGAAATTATTCCCCTTCTAGACGATAGATAACACTTAAGAACACCGATGACGCACATAACATATCAAAAAATTGCGTTAAAATATCGCAACTTTCCAGAGCATCCTTTTTGCATAATATTACTGCGAACAAATACTCCATTAACAATTTTATAACTAAAGAGTAATAATTCAACGACATACTTCCAACAAATCGACTGATTCCTGCGAATGCAAAATCTGAACTCGCAGCCAAAGAAGGGTTTCATATAAAAACCCGCTGTCTTTACTGATGCATGAGAAACGATTGAAGAGGGGAGAACCAAATCGGGAGGTTTCAAATGTCTCATATATGGAAAGACGTTAGCATCTTGAGAGTATAAGGGAAGCAATTTCCTCCAACTAACTTATTTTATCAAAAACGAGCGAAAAAGTGATAAGCAAATATTTTTAATATAATGCAGGCGATCCTGAAGAGCTGTCGCATCACATCCACAAAGGGTACGAGTCATGTGCACATATGTCGACTCAGAGACCCAAAGTCAATTTCTCTCCCCTCCCCCTTTCCCTTCCTGCAATATCTAACGGCGCTGTGTGTACTCTTCCTACCTATCTCCGATCAAGCCATATCACAAATATTGAGAGCACAACTTACTTGTACTTTGCTAAAGAAACATCGTTATCATCCGCATCCTTCACTGTGAAGTCATAGATCGTCGAAGATGTCTGCTCCGTTTCTAAAACAATTCAACCTCAATAAGCTCCAAATTAACGAACAGTTCTAAATTATCTCTAGATCTCTAGATTAAAACGAAGAGTTCTTATCTTATTATGAAGCTCAAAGAATCTATTTCACAACATATGCCCCCCATTTCTCAGGACCATCGCAAAAAATTCGACATTGCACGTTCTGCTACTTATACTTTTTTAGTGTTGCATTTCCAAATGAAAAAAAAAAACAAACTCCTATAAACAATACATTCACCGGTAATTAGTATCTCATAAGAGCGTGATGCCATTTCAATGAGCACCTCCTTTAGTCTAAAATAATGTCCCAAAATATACCTGAGTTGACTGCATTTGCTTGCTTTTTTGTCGTCGCTGGTTTACGACCTCTTTTGGGTTTTGGTGGCACGGTTGTTAGGGTATCCGCAACATCCTTCTCCTCTCCGGTCTCTTCGACCGCAATTCCACCTGTCGGTTTTTCCACAGCAGGTTGTTTCCTCCCTTTCTTTTTGTTCACCTCTTCCATAATCGGTCCGGCTTCATTCGCACCCTCCTTCCGTGGAATTTCTGGAGTCGGCTCCACCTCTGCTGTTTTCCCGATTTTCTTCGCATCAGCTGCTTTAGCTTTCTTCTTCACTTTCTTTTCCAGACCACCTCCAACCTCATCTCCTGGCTGAACGGCTTCTGCGTTTGCTTGTTTTTTCGTTTCGCCTATTCCGGATCCTCCTTTTTTCTTCTTCTTTTCAGGCATTCCCGTAATTTCATTTTCTTCTTGCGGAATCGCCTCGCCATTCACCTGCTCTTTCACCTCAGCTGCCTTAGCACCCCGTTTATTTTTTGCAGAAACTTTTATAATCTCATGTTCTTGTTGCGTCACCACTTCTCTGTTCGGCTCTTCGGCTGCTTCATTTATCATCAGTCCTTCCTCCTTCTTGGTCACTGTTTTTGCTGTTTCAACGGTCTTTTTCTGATTCTGATGTATGACAGAGGACTCTCCTGAAGCAGCCGCTTTTTTCGCTCCTTTTTTTTGTTTACCTGCTTGAATCGTTGGCTCCTGCATTACCTGCCGCTCATCCGACATCGTCTCTCCTTCATCTACTTTTGCACTCACTGGCTCCTTCAAAGCAGCTGCTTTGCTTCCCTTCTTAGTCTTCTTCTTAGGAATAATTGAAGCTTCAATAGAGTCTGCTTCTTGGGATGCCGCCTCCACGCTTCCGTTAATTTCCGCCGAAGCACCTACGGCAATCGTTTTCATTCCTTTTTTAGATCTTTTATTGGGAGCGGCTGATCCGTCCGTACCTGATGACTTTCTTTTGTTAGTCTCCACTGTCTTGCATGGTTCGACTACCTTTGTCTTCTCGGCATTTTTCTGCGTCTTTCTTGCTCGAGGCATTTTGCTCTTCTTCCTGTAATTTCAAGCATCTATTAACACAGTGTTGTCATGCTATATTTCCGCATTTCTCGGTTTCTTTTCAAGGGAATCGTACAAAACAGTGACGGCCTGAGAGAACACTCACTGGGAAGATCCCTGATTTCAGGACCCTGAATGGCAATACTATTATCGGTCCCACCACCCCTCCCCACTATTATGGGAATCTCTGAGTTTCGTGCGAGGTCCCAAAAAGTTCGAGGACAATCGGGCCTATGTCGAAGGTCTCCGATTTTCGAGTTTCTTCCGAAACCTCTCGCTATCGACAATCAGAACCAGAAGGAGCAGTCTCATGTTCAATAATTAATAAGAAGTGAGTCCCAATGAAGCGATAATAGAACAGAGCAAAGAATATGAAAACTCCAGCGAATCTGAGGAAAATCTAATCTAAAAAGTGCAATTATAAAGTCGAAGAAGCTTTATCTGCAGTCACTCAGAAAAGACAATAATATTCATAAAACATCGCTCAAACTTCAAATTGCCAATAAAATGATTATCTCTGGACGCTTATCAATCAGTCAATGATGTTCCAATCAGATCAAAATACTCTGTTTGAGCTTCGAAAAATTAAACCTACAAGTTCCGAGCAGAAATAACAAGCTTTGAACGATTATCTAAAACCTAAGTCATTTATATATTCTTATTGCAAAAGACCTGCTAAGTATACAATAAACAGGTAATTCAGTAGACTTTTGTGTTTAGCATATGAGAAAGCGTACTCCTTCTACAAGTTACTACCGATAATTAAGATAAACTTAGTTCATTACCATATGTACGTAATCGACTTTTGTATGGTAAAATTTGCTATTACGCGCCTATATTTTGGATAGACTCTTAGCATCATTTGAAAATACGATTTTCTGTGTTCGAGAAGGTTAAATAATGATGTTTGCTGGGAGGGATCGGGAGGGGGGGGGGTGAAGTATGAAGCGTGTGGGGGAGGTAAGCATAGAAGGAGAAACAACTGATATTTGCACGAGTAAAATTGTGTTCCGCAACTTAAAATTCAAGGATGTTGCTTCAAACTACCATATATTATCAACCTTTTTCGGCAATTCTCAATCATCATAGCTAATAAGACAGAAAACTTCTATGCAATATTTAATATGCAATAATACTCATAACTAATCACCTTGCAGCATTTGATTTCAATGGAAAAATTGTTTCAACATCATCCTCAGCTATATAAAACCTATCAAACCTAGCGAACAACACCGCTATCCTTGCTAGAAAGGAAAAATCATCGGTTGTTTTACACCGTTAATTAACCTGTTCCAACCTACAATTACAGGTATCGCATATACACCAAATAAAAACATACGCACGACCGCACCCACAAACCCAGCAAGCTAGAGTGGTATGACATTGGATTGAATCGCCACGCGAGAGCAAAAAAACTGCAAACGTCCCGCGCAAGGCCACCGTCGATGTTAGCGGCGGGAAATGCAAAATTTCAATTGGCGCTAGCATTTACATCTCAGGACCAGCTTTTATAATTTAAGTTCTATAAGAATTTGGGGGTTTTTTTTGGGTCTGTCATGAAGTTTCTGAAATTAAACTGAGGAATGATTACCATCAACTGAACGATTATTCATATTTCCTCATTTAGAACCCCAGGGCTAATAACGTGTGCACCTTTCTTGTAAGTATTCGATGATAACAATTAGAATATCATAGGGACCCTTCGAGTAATGATGAATTTTTTCCACATTTTTATTAAATGGAACGGTAAGAACGTTTGGCAGATAAGAAAACTCTCAACAGACTAGCAATGAAATAATAAAATAATTGGTATTACTTAATTACTAAAATTCATTGAAACTTAAGAAATACAAAAAAAAAATTTTTTTTAAAGCAATAAAATTCAGTTAATTGTATATACAAAAAACAGTTTTAGCAATGATAATTTATGAACGTATGCTAATGAGAGCGCAACAAATTTGCATATTATGCGATCTTTGTACTATCGAATCAAATGTAAAAATTTTTCAACCTCATCGAATTTATTAGATTTATTATATTTTGAATTTCTTGCTTACCGAGGGGTCTTAAATACCCCCCCCCCAATACCCCCCTATTATTTTTCAGTAAATCTGTCCTCGACATCTTGCAGCATTAATTATTTTCAAAATAGGTATACAAGTGAAGTTTTCTGCCCACTTAGGTTGTCTGAGAGAAATTTCGGTTATTCTTCAAACCTAACGCATTATTCGACGATGTATCTGTGTATGTCTGCGTCCGTCTGTTCTTTAAGTAATCTCAGTTGGTGAACCAATAAGGCTGGAGCTGCGAATTTGATCGATATCGATATAGCGTAAACATTCATCGTTTAGTTTTGCTTAGTGCGCGGTCGGTTTTGAGAGGGCTCCGAGCAAACTCTTTGGCTTTGTCATACCGAGTCATTCCGACCAGTGGTCTCATCGAGACGCGGGCGGTGGAGCAAGTCGCATGGAACAACGATGAATCGACTCGTCAGTATCCGATGGGCGGGAGACGAGCCTAAGCCCTCACCTTCACGCTACCTCACAACTTCAGCTAAACGGAAGTGGTAGTGATATGAAGAGACATTTATTCGTAATGAATGCTTTGTCGATTCAAGTAAATAAGCGTAAACGTTAGTCCGACTTCTTGCAGCAATTTCGAATTAATCGATAATATATCCGGATCAATGAGTCTCTTTCATTTTGAATCTTTATCTGCGCATCCTTTTCATATCACCTTTGATCCATCTTTGCTCGGCTGAAGAGATCATCAAAACAATCTCTGTAAAACGCCCACTGAGGGATATGAAAATGGTCAAATACTGTAAATGACCTGAATCATTATCGATCCTGTCTGGTACTCTGTTTTGATTTTGCATTTTTCTTTTCTTAAGTCAATATGATTGTTGGATAAATATTTTCCAAAAGAGGATCGTTCGATTAGCATTATTTGAATTAAGGAAAAAAAACGTCCATTGGTACTTGAAGGAGTTTAAACAATTTTCACACATTTTATTGGCAGATGGTTTATATTTCACGCCAACCGAATATGAGAACAAATTTTTATTTATTCGAACTAGTGACCTCAGCAAGAAAAACCTCTATCGCGTCAACACACCTGGCGCCTTCTTTAACCTCCTTATATTAAATAATATTTTGCGAAAAGAATTCATTAAAAAGCTTGATAAACTGTCCCTTTTATTGTCTCGGGGTAGGCGGATAGAATTGGGGTGGGCGTGGAGGGAGGGGAGGGAGACAAACGAAGTGATAGAAACGTGAGAGGTCGAGATAGGATTGTAAAGAGACCTAACCGCTCAGCGGGAATATTAGAAATATTCGTTCCAACTTTTTCAACTTTCGTATATTCTATTTTCCTTTTTTATGAGCAAAACTTTTAATGTTTTTATCGAGCAACAAATAAATATTTATTCATAAGCGACGAAAGAAATCAACATCATTATCAATGTTTTCGTCAAATAATTTCTCTCATTTAATAACTCATAATAAATAATATTCATTGAATAAAATACTCATTAATTATTAGTTATATTTGAAATTCGCAAAATTTTCTGGAAATTCCCTAAATGTATTTTTCAGTCTCTTTTTAAATGGCTTTTTTTAAAAATCACTTTAGCTATTTCTTGATTTTTTTTTCTTTCCAAACTTGCCATTTTTCGCTTCTTTCTTCAATTTTTCATTGTTTTCACAAAGAAAGAAATTAATTTATGCCCTGATGTTTCATTCATTTATGAAAACGCATTTTAATGCCCAAAATGGGAACTATGAGTAGCATATAATGAACAAAAAAAAACTTCATTATCGCATTAGCATTATGAATGCTCATCACTTCGATCATAACATCAATATTATTTTTCAATAGTAATCAAATTTTATGAAAATCGAACTTTTTATTTTTTCTTTCGATTTTACTCGTAAAAAAGAAGCCAACTTTAGTTGATAGAGGTGCGTTCCTCATGAAAAATTATTAAAGGTTCAAAATGGTTTAAAAGCATAGCACGTGATATCTTGTTTAGCCGTTTGACAGAATAATTCTGTATATGCAAAATATGAGAGATCCCCTTTGACACAGATCACGTTCAACTTTTCGTTAAGTTCTTCCTCCGCAACTTTCTGGATGCGTCGTCTGGAATCGGTGATATCGTTGGTGATACTCTGAAAATACAACTTTGCCAACTTTAAAGCAAACTTTTTTGAAGTAATAATTTGTCATTTGCTGTTAAATTGTCTAATAGTTCCAATTATTCTTCGACGGTGATAGCAATATTGTGCTCAACACATCGTATTCTCGGACTGTAACCAATGTCGGGCAAAATGAATAACTATGTTATCATAACACATTCCTTTGTTATGCATCTTGTTGACGTCGATGATAAAACAAAATACATTGCGGTAATGCATCACCTTATCAGGTTCACCCTCCCTTTATCCTCGCCCCTCACCCTCTCGCTTGTGTTGCCGCTGTAAAGTCCAGCCAAATGCGTAATATTGGCCTCAGTGCTTTTATTTTTGAATTGTAATTACGTAAAGATCAAAGATCGTTACCTCCAGCATTATTTCCTTGAGTTTTTGATTATTGCATTTAGGATCATCGAAGGTTTCTTTGGCCGGAATCGAGAATATTTCAGAAACGGATCGCCGTCGACGTGATCGGAAGGCGCACGGACTTGCACATCCATTACAACACTCGTTGGCGAACGGGAACGGACGAGGCTGGAATTCGAATTCATTCACATATGAAATAAATTGATACTCCAAGTGCCATAGGAATACATACTTGGGAGTATTCTACAGGAATATAGTCCCAAGAAATTAATTAACGGTTTTCACAGTTCAACGAAAAAAAGTATTGCATAAAGTCGACTCATTTACATTGGAGAATGAGTTTGCTTTCCCGTGAATTCCATTCTTTTTTTTGTTAGAAAGTACGGGAAAGTGTTCTGCTCTGTTTGTGGAATTAAAATATGAACTTGAGGAGGACTTACCCCACATGGCGGTGGATAAAAATGGCAAGGGGGTGGAGGTGGTGGAGGAGGCGGTGGAGGTGGCGGAAGACATGGTGGAGGAGGCGGACATATACGAGGAGGGCAGATAACTGGAGGTGGACAGGGCGGGGGTCTCGGCGCACAACACGGCGAGGGACAACCACAACCACTGATCTGGCTTATCGTGCTGTACAGCGTAGCCAAGAGAAGCGATAACCAAAGCATCCTAAATGAAAACTAATTTTACGCCTCGAATATCTCACATCGAGTATAGACCCCTCCTTGCAAGTTGAGAAATTTATATGGCAGTTCCAACAAAATCGACATGGCTTTTTTCCCTATTCAAATTCACACGTGATACCGTCTGTTATAATATTCGGTCGTTATGCAAGCTGTAATCGGGTATTTGAATGTCAAGGGATATATATATATATATATATATATATATATATATATATATATATATATATATATATATATATATATATATATATATATATATATATATATATATATATATATATATATATATATATATATATATATATATATATATATATATATATATATATATATACAGAGAGAGAGTGTGTATGAAGTGCACATTGACTTATTTATTTATTCATTAACACATACATTGATATATATTGGTGTGGGTGTTTTTGCATACACTTGTAATGAAAAAAAACAGCCGTCTAAGTAAGGAGTCAGTTGTAATGGCAACTAAAAACTGACAATATGAAAGGAAAGTGTTTGCAATATCGAATTAAAACTAGCAAACTAGCAATTATCTGTGCGGGAATGTAATTAATTAAGTGCTGTAATGGGGTATTGATAGCGATCCGAGATTTGCTGATCTTTTATAGATCCGATTTTGATCTGCGTGAAATAGATAAATCAATAAATTGGATCACTCTATCAGGTCACAAGTCTACGAATTCGCGGAATTCATTTTTTTTTCTGATCGATTCTCATTAAAATTTCAACGATGTGTGATTTGAATGCTCCACATTAGAGAACGGAAATTTATTAACGGTGAAATTGTTGTTGATTTTAAAATTTTCCTTTTTATCTCTAGAGTTTCTCATATATTTGCTATTTGTACTCGTTTTATTTGTCTCTCTTTTCATCTCTTCCCCTCTCTCTCTCCCTCTTTCTCTCTCGGTTTTTCTCTTTCTCGGAAATTTTCAGCTGCGGTCAAGGACGATTTTTTTTTTTGAAGTCCAAGACATCAAAGATAAAACATGAATTTAGAGCAATTCGCCGAAAACAACAATTTTAATCATTATTTTATATTAGTTGACATCGCTATGGTTCATAATCAATCATAAATCTAAAAGGAACTTCAAATGGCGTTTAATTTTGACATTAAAAAACAAAAAAAGCCAACAAATATTATTTGCATAAAATATCAATGAAAACAATTTAAAATATTATTTATGCAAAAATAATTGCAAATTTATTCAAATATTTGTGATTAGATTTGCATCTATTCATTTTTCGCTTTGAAATTTTGCAAATCAATTTTGCAATAAAAATGCAACAAAAAGGATTAATAGATTTTCATTATTTGTGCAAATGTTTCGACTGTAAAATCATTGACGCAATTTTTGCAAACTTGTGACATTAAACCGGAAACAAATATTCGTTGCAATTGCTCGTATATAGGAAAAAAAAAAGAAATTTCGAGTAAACAGGAACTTGCAATCGTTCAATAAGTCAAAATTCTTCAACTAATTTGAGATGATTTGTTAGAGAACGAACAAATAGCTTTCGTTTACGGCAAATAACTTCCCGATTGATGGTCGACTTCAAAACACTTTGATTTAAAATGAAACAAAGAGCTGAACACCTTGAATATGCTGATATTATATGCAAATTTCTCGGTTAGTTTGCTGAAGACGTCATTAGTATTAAACACAAAATTGTTTTTTAAAATTATTTCTTTCATATATCATTATTGAATGAATGAGTGCTGCAATGTCGATATGCAATAATAAGATAAGGCAAATAAATGTCCACAATTCAAAATTCATTTATAAATTTGAGAATCGGATTAAAATGCGATTTACATATTTGTTGTCAATGGTAGAAGATTTCCTATAAGTGCGAAATTTTAATTTTTTAATTAATCGACCATCTTAAGTTTATATTTTTAGTTCTTAGCAAACTTCGATCGATCCGTGTCTGAATTGTCTGTCGGTGTCTTAAGGGTTACGACTGGATACTTATAGCAACAGTAAAGAAGTCGTGAATGAATTGGAGCCAAAATTTATGAGAACTTTCGACGTCGTGTATGATTCGCATAGCTACGGAGTAATGCAGTATAGATGCAATGAAGATGTGATTCAAATAAAAAGTGAAGTGTGTGGATGCACACATAGTAGTTCAACACGTTATGCATTTGCTTGGAGGGCGAAAAGAATTGAGATCGAGTCTATGCAGCAAACACTATTTTCATTTACAACCAAACATTGGCAATAAATGTTATGAATATTCGTGTTAATTTTATTATTATCATCTCTGATATAGGTGAAATCAGCTTTCACGAATAAATATGATTATTTAAGCCAAATTTCCCATAACGATAGTTATGAAAAATGTTCCTGTACATTATAAAATAAAAAAATATATAAAATGTGGTAGGTCTTAGACATTAATTTATTAAATAAGCTGCATTTCCTGTAAATTACCAAATATATCAAATAATGTAAATTAGTTCCTCTTATTTAAAGACCAATTTAAAGAAAAACTTAATAAGATCGCGACAACTCCGACTGACTTTTAACCTTATATGTTAAATGCCATTACAGTGATAATGTTGCAAAAAATCTTAAATATTTTTAATCTAAATCGTTGAAGCGTGAATATATGGTTCTATAAAAGTGTGAGTATTGAATTATAGTAAAAGTTTTAAACATAATAAATTTTCCAAATTTGAGATATCTAAACAAATTAAATAAGTAATAAGTAAGTAACTAAGTAAGTAAGTAAGTAAATAAATAAATAAATAAATAAAAAAATAAAGTAAATAAATAAATAAATAAATAAATAAATAAATAAATAAATAAATAAATAAATAAATAAATAAATAAATAAATAAATAAATAAATAAATAAATAAATAATTCCTAATGCAAAGTTATCTCTCGGCGACTTAAAGTACACTTGAACAATCAATTGTAGCTGTCTAGTTGTAGCTCAATAAGCTATATCTACACACTCATGTTCCTGAAGATATGATCATCACTACAATTGTACGCTTTAACTTTCATTGATCATGTCTACTCTTTTCAATTCAATTCATTCATTTCTTTGCAATAGTATAAATTCTCATACTGTATGTTTGTAAAATAAAACACCTAGGTATACAGTATGCCGGTAATACAACCTCATCCTGCAACTATTATGCTTAATATACCGCACCCTATATTTAATAGAGCTCACACTATGTTCGGTATAGCTCACCCTGAACCTAGTTTAGCTCGCTCTATGTTTGATATAGCCCGTGCTACGTTTAGTTTGGAGCAACGACCAGCCAGTTTAGCTAATCGCCATCGCAAATCATCACACAGAACAAAAAAGATCGCGCAAATGAGCATTCAGCCTGAAGAGTAAGGAGTGACGTACAATCCGATGATCCAGTTGTATCAATAACGCGACATAACCTCACATACGAGCGATTCAGCAAGCAATGCTTCATAATGATCGATATTATTAATGATGGTCTAGTAACTGAATAAATAATTGAAGTAAGAGATACTCGAATCGACCATACGTTTGATTCGTTATTTCCTCAAGAATTTATGGAATTTTTTGGTGAGGAATTTAATGCAGCAAAATAATTCAAGTTGAATGTTAATTCATTGCTTCGAATCTGATATATATATATATATATAAATATATATATATATATATATATATATATATATATATATATATATATATATATATATATATATATATATATATATATTAATATATATATATATATATATATATATATATATATATATATATATATATATATATATATATATTATATGATTGATTGATTGATTGATTGACTGAAGAAACGCCTCCCTCGAATAGCGTCAAAAAGCACTTTTATTTTTTGAGAAAATCTTGATTTCTTGCGGATCGATAGTTTATCTGCGATTGATTTTAAAATTTTCCTATATGGGATCGACAAACGACTGAGTTGAATGGAGAAGAAGATAGCAAGGGAAGGGGGTAATCAGAAAGGAAAAAATATGAGAGTATAAGGTAAACTTATTTATTTCCTATATTTTGCATGTTTCCTTTCATTTCGTTTATATATATCTCGTGTATGTATGGTTGTTTAAGTAATTATTGCCAGCTATGAAGGGAGCTCGATAATTCTGCGGAAACAGATAGTCGGGGTGATGGAATGGAACTTTCTATAAACCAGAACAGAGCGAAATTTTATCACACATCATATAATACAGTAAATGTCAACGTATCATATAATAGAATTAAAAACCCGTTATTGCATATATAGATGAACGACTAAAACAACAGCAATAGAGTCTTTCATATATGTTTGTAAGTCATTTTTAGCAATATATTTCTGAGCATTTTGCATTCCATTATTATCGCAATCATCTCAAAAAACTTTTTTTTTTCGAATACTCAAAATGATTTAATTTTTAAGTAAGAAAAAAAGCCAAAGAAATTCCGAAATATTTAATTCATTTTCTTGTGAAAAGGAAAACCAATCCGAAAAATAAGGCGTGAATTTCCTTTTTTATCGAGTCTCTTCAATACCATTTCATAAATATTCCATAAAACTCCATCTATTTTTCATTTATTCTAGAATGAAAAAAAAATCAACGATGATATATTCAGTAATAAATCTCATCAACATATTAATTGATTACTTTCTTTTCATTCGAAAGATAAAGACGAAACACCAACGACAATCGAAATATTTAAAAAAAATGAATCGACGATCGAACTCAATTCTTTGTTTATCAATTGCCTCAGGTCATCCAAAAATGATTGTTCGCGTAAATATTTCAAAACAATTTTCGAGCATCGTCACTACTTAGTGCCACTTTATCATGAAAAATTAAAAAAACAGCAATAAAAGTTCAAAATGGTTTAAAAGCATAGCACGTGATATCTTCTTTAGCGGTTTGACAGAATAATTCTGTATATGCAAAATATGAGAGATCCCCTTTGACACAAATCACGTTCAACTTTTCGTTAAGTTTCTCCTCCGCAACTTTCTGGATGCGTCGTCTGGAATCGGTGATATCGTTGGTGATATTCTGAAAATACAACTTTATCAACTTTAAAGTAAACTTTCTTGAAGTAATAATTTATCATTTGTTGTTAAATTGTCTAATAGTTCCAATTATTCTTCGACGGTGATAGCAATATTGCTCAACACATCGTATTCTCGGACTGTAACCAATGTCGGGCAAAATGAATAACTGTGTTATCATAACACATTTCTTTGTTATGCATCTTGTTGACGTCGATGATAAAACAAAAGACATTGCGGTAATGCATCACCTTATCAGGTTCACCCTCCCTTTATCCTCGCTCCTCACCCTCCCGCTCGTGTTGCCGCTGTAAAGTCCAGCCAAATGCGTAATATTGGCCTCAGCGCTTTTATTTTTGAACTGTAATTACGTAAAGATCAAAGACCGTTACCTCCAGCATTATTTCCTTGAGTTTTTGATTATTGCATTTAGGATCATCGAAGGTTTCTTTGGCAGGAATCGAGAATATTTCAGAGACGGATCGTCGTCGACGTAAGAGAAAGGCGCACGGACTTGCACATCTGTTACAGCACTCGTTGGCAAACGGGAATGGACGAGGCTGGAATTCGACGATTCAACAATCTACATAGGAAATAAATTGATGTTATAAGTACCATAAAATAAATACATGGCAGTGGTCTGCAGGAAAATAATCCTGAGAAATTAATGAACGGTTTTCACATTTGAAAAATAGTGTTGCATAACAAAGTCGACACATTTGCTTTCGAAATTTGATGTTTTATTAGATTTCGCATTGATTGATCAATATGTAATGAAAACTGCTCTGTGTAACCTTGAACCATGAGAAGAGAGCTTGTTTACTCTTGTTGCCCTTCTGAAAGTGCCTATTTTACCAACAAAAATGTTCTCTCACATTTACGGCGCTGAAATACGAGTCAGAGTGGTACTTACCATGAACATTGGTGGTGGGGGGCAAGGCGGTGGAGGTGGTGGAGGAGGCGGTGGAGGTGGTGGGGGGCAAGGTGATGGAGGTGGTGGGGGGCAAGGCGGTGGAGGTGGTGGAGGAGGCGGTGGAGGTGGTGGGGGAGGTGGTGGAGGTGGTGGGGGAGGCGGTGGAGGCGGTGGAGGACATGGTGGAGGAGGAGGACAGATGACAGGTGGTGGGCATGGTGGTGGCATCGGTGCACAAACTGTCGCGACACATGGCGAAGCACATCCACACCCAGCCCATCCTTGATTCACGCAGCTATACAGCACAGCTAGGAAAAATGATATGTAAAGCATCCTGAAATCATATTATGCATTAGTTTTATTCCAAAATCAGCTGAATAATATTTCTCATTTATACATGAAGACAAGAGGAAAATGTGCAAGAGCCTACTTTTAAACTCAAATCCCAGAATTAAATATCCAGACTAAGAAGTTTAGACAATAATTCTGGGGAGAGAATCACACCATCATAAATGCTCATTTTCGAGTTTTAAGCTTTATTTGATGCAGACAACTAATTTAGCAATCTTCATGAAAATATTCGGCCTATACTATACATGAATAAAATATCCTCCTCCGAGAAAAAAATTTCCGATTGCGCTTTATATGTTAAAATCAAAGCAATATATTCTCAAATATTAATGTGGAATAGTCGAAAAAGAAACTGATAAATTAATAACTTTAAAAAAAACATATTCTTTTTACTCAATTATCGCATTACAATTCTGAAATTAAACTCTTACCTGTGTCGAGTGGGAACAGGTAGAGCGGAAATATGAACTGAAATTTTGATAGTATTCGTTCGCCTTTTATAGAAGATGATTTTTGTTTTGCAATTATATTTGATGAATCTCATTGAATCGGGTTCTTCGATTACGCAAGTGATGTCAAATTTCTCTTAGAGTCTAAAGAATTCGTCGCTTTTTTGCGACCACAAATATTACAACGCAAAAAAAGAAATGTGTGAAGCGTTTCAATTCGACGAGAAAATACGTCATCAATGATTGAAAATTTCAGAACGAAACTTGAAATTGATTCGATTCGCATAAATTGCAGTTGATTTTTGATCTCTGTCCGGTTTATTTACTACTCACTTTTTTTTATTTCTCTGTCTTACTATTTTTCTAATTTTTTTTTTCTGTTCCGCTTAGATATCATTTCAACTCCACTATGATATATTTCTATCTTTTCTTGCACTATTTCTCTTCCTGATCAAATCATATCAAATTCAGCCATTGTCTGCACACAGGATAATACAGCTTCAACTTTCACAGGATCGCAAGGTTATAATTATGCATAAACGGTGCTTAAAGATTACTTAGAGAAATAAATTGTATAAAATCAGCGACAGTTGAAAATATTTAAAACAAAACACTCAAAATCCTTAAGGATCATAAACGAACAATCGGTTAAGTTTTGAAATCAGATGTATGCCTCTAATATCCGATATATAATATCTGATGATAATATGTAATAAGCCTCTAAATACTGAAATCAATCTGGAATGTGGGGGTGGTGAATTTCAATAATGTTACATCTATATTAATAAAACAATTCCCATTGTTATCAGAGACCTTTTTTTGAAAATTTATTTCAGGTCTTTCATATATGGTCCAACCTCTACCATGCCCATATTGAACAAGTGGAATTTTTGTGGTACCTTTTCTTTCAAATCGCATACGTTTCTGAGCAACTTTAATAGAGAAACATTGGCGCCTTTCAAGTTCTATTAATCTACGGAAGAGGTGAAAATTTTCACTTGAATGTCCGATCAATCGCTTCACTAAAGTTTTCTATGGCCTACGTTGAATCTGAAGGTTAAAGCATTGAAGATATTTCAGTATATGATTATTCCACCTAAATGGTGAACGCACGTTTGTCAAATCGGATGTTTTTATCGATTTTCATAGTGGAGTTGTTGTATTGTCTGTTTATTTCAGTTTATGTGTGCTATGTAATTGTTCATGTCCGTTGAATTATCTGATTATTTCAATTTATGTCTGTTGAACTTCAGTTTCTGTCTGCTACATACTTGTTTATGTCTGTTGAATTATTTGTTTCGTAAACGCTCCAATGAAGACATGCAATATCATTTTGATATGATGGACATCGTTGAAATTATGTATACCATAAAACACTTTTGGGCTGGTCACATGTCAAGGATGGACATACTAATGGACAAAGCGAACTGTTGAACAGTATCGGCGAAATAGAAGAAGAAGAGGGGGGAAGCCGGTGTTGATGTGCAGAAACCCCTTGAGTGCCTCAGTAGAATCACCCGCATGGATTGTTCAACAAATCCAATATCCACCAAGTTGATATGTTGCATCCAGTTATGCAGATTTACACGACTCTGCTGTCGTCAATAGGTTCATTTTACTTCTGCACGCATCATGAAAACTTAGATTGTAGATTCTCCAAAATTCGCTGTAAGATTGCCATGTTTCAATTATTGAAAAAAAATGGAGAAACGCGCCAGATGAGTCGGCACGATATGTGCTTTTGCAAATCATCGATTAAGCAATCAGTTGTGCTAAGAAATAATGAAATGTGCCCAGTAATGCAGCTATATTTTAATCGATTCAAGCACTCGCATAAAACTTCAACAAAGGATTTGCTGTTCTGTAACACCACCGGAGGGAAACAGAAATCCACGAACGCATGGGAATGCTGCACATTATTGCCACTCTTAAATACCTATAGGCCTTCAAGGAGTTGATCGATCAGCGTTAACGATGGTATGCGTTCATCATTGACTCGTAGCTACGTTCAGTTGGTTTTGTATGTGAAGATGGTATGTTTAGCACATGCCGTCACATAGTGCAGAAATAGGTTACAGACGCAAGATGGGGGAGGGGGATTCGGATGCTGCGAATATTTAGCAAACACCTTGATCTCCGAGCAAACAGATTCTTAATGAAAGCAAAAATGATGGGACTTGCTTGAAATTATACTTGAAGAATTTGAGACAATATATTTGGGATGATTTCTTGCTTGAGCTTTACGACACTGCGTCAGCTTCCTCAGGTAAGTACTAAGGTGGCTAGAACATTTTTTGTTCACTTATTTCCTGAGCGAAACGTGATATCTATAGTATTTCACGGATTTTTTTTCTCGATCACCGAATGAAAACCACCGACGTACTTGTGCATATGTTTTTCCTCCATGGGACGCTGAGTAAACAAGTCAACAAACAAATAAATAAATAAACATATGAGTAACTAATTAACCATCTTTTCCCCCTCTAATTTACAGGCGGAAGTGAGCAGTATCCCACAATTTAAGGAGCTCTTAGGAATTGTCGGAAGATCATTCCTCACGATTTTTGTCATCGAACTTCTAATTTCACAAGTTAATAGTGATTTTGCCCACCAATGGGCCATCAAATTTCAGTAAATTAGTAGGCAACGGAACATTCGGGAATTGAAGGGATACGCCACTGTTCATTGCTATAACCGTCGTTGAGGCATATATGCACACAACACGCACAGACGGGACAACACCTTCCACCTCAAGCTCTTACGCACGTCCACACGCCTCCCTTCCAACACCTCTTCACTGCTTACTTGCTCTTCCACCTACTCCAACCTCAACCCCCAACCAAAATGATATTCGGAGTTAAATCTTACGTGGCTCGTCGAGACGAGACACTATGAGCTTGCAAGGAATGTTGGCCAGGTTCAATGATTGCTCAGCAGAGAAATCAGAGACGCGTATTTCGCATGTCGCATGTCATATTGCGAATGCAGTCTTACTTGAATCGACAAAGCATTCATTACGAATAAATGTCTCTTCATATCACTACCACTTCCGTTTAGCTGAAGTTGTGAGGTAGCGTGAAGGTGAGGGCTTAGGCTCGTCTCCTGCCCATCGGATACTGACGAGTCGATTCATCGTTGTTCCATGCGACTTGCTCCATCAGTGACATGCAGTCACTGATGGAAATTTTATCGGAGGACAAAAAGTGCAGAAAATTTTTGAATAAAATGGAAAAAGAATGAAAAGAACGATACTGATGGTTTTCATGGAAAACAGTAAATTTTTATGTGCACATTGCAGAGGATGAACGGTTGAAAATCACCCATTCAACTCCAACAGTGAGCAACACTCACTTTCAACCATGCTCTCGAATCGACACCAAAGCGGTGAGAGCAGAATAAGAGGTCCCCTGCAATGGCAAGCCGCCAGAGGATCGAAACTACAAAGAAGACAACCGACCGCATCTTAACACTAGTAAACAAACGAATATTTACAGCACTCAACGACTGTCCAGAGTACAAATATAAAAATATGCATATGCAAATTTAAGTCAAATTTAAATTTTTTGGAAATTTGCGAATCACAGCAGACAATGTCAGCAGTTTTTATTAGGCGGAAATGGCGGAATTATTCATTTTCGATTTTAATTTCAAACGAATTAAAAGCTCTGTGGGGAATGCGTATGGATAAGAACCTTATGTGTGAGATGTCCCTCCTACCACTATTTCGCGTGAGTTGGTCACTACTAAAGTGTTCACTCCTCTGCTGTTAGATTATGAGGGCTGTCGATCAACGAGTGCCATCTCTAGGTGCGTTCCTCCACACATGCTTTAGTTATTACCTCACAGAAGTGAGAGTGAAGTTGCACATCCCTCGCAATGGCCTCCATGGCTCATAAGAATTGCCGAATCCTGGCGAATGATACTTCCATACGCACATTACTTATAGATGAGGGATGCACCTCGTTCCCCACCCCTCTCTTTCATTCTTTTCGCCCCTCTCTCCTCACCTATCTATTTCCCCGCCCCCTTTCTACTGTTGCTTCATGAAAAAGTCAGCAGGTGAATGAGAGCAATGGCAAAGAGAGAAATTCCCGGTCGTCCGTCAGTTACCTTTCCGCTCCCTCTCGCTGCACGGATCATTCTTCGAGCAATAGAATGAGATAGCGCGAAGGAGTGGAAAGTTTATGCAATGTCACACATTCTTGAGGAACTGCTAGAAGAAGCCGTCTTGGTTCACCTGTAGAATTGACTGAAATCGTGCCATTCGTTGAGCGAAATTTTTATGTATTTTGAAGACCAAATGAATGGCGATGGTGAATTAAATGAAATCAAGTCAAGCCATATGCAAACAATGCAGCTTCAAATATCACAGAAATACATAGCTACAGTCTCTCTAAATGGTGGAGACGGTCAATTAGAGTACAGTTTAGAAAACAAGTGACCACTGAGAAGACTCAAACTAAAATGTTTAAATATCGTTGAGAATATTGACAAATTTTTGAAAACGAAATAAATTTGACCTTGTCCATACGATATAATAAAGGCCCTAAGTAATGAAACAATACAGGTGATTTCGAATGTGAATGGCAGTGAATTCCCATTGAATTAATTCCCCCTTCTGCTAGGGACTATCTTTTTGGACGCAGTGATCCTAGTTGATTGTAGAAACAGTCGATCCTTTTCAACGTATTTTTACCATCAGTTTTCAAAAATATGACAAATGCATTGGCATATATCATCTAAGTTCTAGAGTGCATATGTTGAATGGGTAAAACCTATTGTGATATTCTGAATGGCGCAATTTTTAAATCAATCAACTTTACCGTGAAAATGTTCGAATCTTCGCAACTATTCGATTAATCAACCGATATGAAAATCAAAAAACTTTTATTCAAATATCCTATTTTTTAATGAAAGACTTCACTTAATTTTTGTAAACGTTAGCATATATCCCAATATTTAAGGATTTAAGTGATTAGCACTGATAAACGCTGATAATATAAGTTCCAAAATATGATAATTAAAAAAATTTTTTTACCGATCAGAAATACTTGAATAGATCAACGAATATTTTGCAATATTTTAATTCCGGTAGAAATAGTGAATTACTCACAATACACTGAATAAAGTATAAAGAGTGGAGAATTTGAATATACCTCTCAAACAATATCATAAATTTTTTTCATTCATATCATCATGAAAGTCCTCAATTCTGCTATACTCTAGGAGCTTTTGCTTTAGCATATATTGAAGTGTTTGGAAATGGATAATATGAAGTTTTGATGCGTATGTGGAAATAAACAAATAAACGTTTATATATTTATGTATTTATATTTATATATATATATATATATTATATATATATATATATATATATATATATATATATATATATATATATATATATATATATATATATATATATATATATATATATATATATATATATATATATATATATATATATATATATATATATATATATATATATAATGTATATTACATACCACAGTGTTTTTTAGATATCGTAGACTTTCTACATATGTCCACTGTTCTATGAAGATGCAGCTGCTAACATGCAAACCGGAGCTTTTCTCATGCTGCGCGCACGCCAGATCCACTAGTCCAGCTGTATTCGAGACCACAAGCATAGGAAACTGCTGGTGAAAAAATTTTTGCGCTGCAAGAGTTGAAAGTGGAGTCCGAGAGGGAAACAGCGAACGCCGCAAAAATTTAAATTTGAATGCTCGGTGGAAAAGTTTGCATCGATCGCATCATCTGCTGATAGCTTGAGCATCGATAGTGGGGTGTGGACGCTCAAGCCATGAGTCTTTTTGCAGGGTTTGTTTGAGGGTTAGTTGGGGGTTGAGCGGAGGGTGATTTGGGGGGGGGGGGGAGATATCTCCGGTGAGTCTGCTGAGGGTTTCTTAGTTGGACATTCTATATGCTGAGCAGTTTTAGGTAATTCCGGAGTCGGACTCCACAACGAATTTTTTTGCATATTATTGTAGAGTTTGACCCACTCGCAAAAGTGTATCATAGCGTGGGTATAGTGAGCTCGTTCAAGCGGTTGCGTTGATCTTGAATTCGCTGGTGAATTCTTATTGAAGTGAGTCTATATGCAGTAGCCTGTGGTTGGTTTTGAACCTCATCTCATGAGGATTGTTTATTTTAGGTTTTTTTAAAATCATCATCGAGACGTCTTTTCAGTTGTTTCAAATTTTTCTTCCTCTAGTAGAAGTGCTGTTCGTACTCAGTTTTCATTTAGACAGCAAGTTTCATTTCATCCTCCCTTATATGGTTTTTTACGTAGTGCAATGTAGCGAAAACTGAGAAAATGAATTTAGTTGATAACAGTGCATTTCTTGTTGTTGAATTGACAGTTTTTTTCCTCTGGCTATAGCCGTTATCTTTTTTTTGAATAAAATTCCCCATAATAAAGCGAGAATATTCTTAAATATAAAGGTGTTTGTGCTCGAAAACCTATTTAATACTCACATGAAAATCTGATATATCCAATTCTCGCATAATAAGGTCGATGCCATTTGCACCAAAATTTCACCAGCGCAAACAAATTTAAATACCTAATTCAAATAACATGTTGCGTGGAAAAATATTCAAAACAAACTCGTAATAGGTAATATTGATCCAAAAAATATAGGTCCCCTCTCTGATCGAGAAATAAATGAGGCGTATTTTTTCAGGGCAATTAAAAAATTATAACTGAGTTCAAGGGACGGACAAACAGAATGCTTAAGCCTGTCTCATATGGGTCCACTATACACTTCAAGTTGTCGTAGTATAGTTTTCGACGCATCTGCTTAAGAGGGGAAGCAAAAAAGTGAGAATCTAATTTTCCCAGAAAGTTTTTTCGTTAGCATGAAGCCGGAGCCGGCTGCCGTCGTTTCTCCACCTTGGTGCCCTCTCACGATCGATCTCCTTCACAGAGTCATTAATGGCGATTAAAAAATAAGTTTTGATCTAAACACATGCTTCGATAGCCCTCGGTTGCGACATAATTGTGATCTTTGCTCGTTGCTTTTCGTTCATTATACAAATTTGCCGCTCAAATGGCCGTATTTAACTCTCCCATTTGTTTGTTTACTTCAGCTTTTTCTTCTTTGAGAGGCAGAGTGCGGAGTCGGACGCGTTCAACTGGTTAGATTGCGTGTACGCGTATAAGTTCTTCCAATTGTTGCAAGTGTGTTCCATGACAGCACCTTTGTCTGTGCATGTGGGTGCGTGTATGTCTGTCCATCTGTTTGTCTATGCGCGTTGGCATTAGGTGAATATAATCTGCACCATGAAGTGACCCCCTGATCCTGGTCTTTCAGACTGAAGGTACCCTCACTCCTTCAAAAATGAGACGAAATTTCGTTTCTGCATTGCTCGACATATATTCCAACTGGGTCCGCAATCTTGTCTTAGCGGTCGACGACAGCCACCGTTGCTGAATAGGCCACGCCGGCATACTCAATGCTTCGCTCACCCTTTGCATTGATTGCAATTCGCGAAAATTTTGGGTTATGTTTATCCATGAAAAAATTTCATTTGAGGTCCTGAAATCTGAGGATCTTCGATTTTTTCGAGAAAAGCGGGGAGGGGCCCCCTGACTCTGTTCACGTCCGCATCGCATCTCGTTCAGCGGCAAATGAGCGCAGTTCCATAATCACTCATTCGGCATTGAAGCGTGATTGCACAACTTGCGATATCATCAAAAAAACTTTCCTTTGCAACCTTTTTCTTGAAACTGCTCCTTCATATATGCATTTTTATTGTCGCATTTGATAAAACCTTAAGCTCTCCTCCACATAAAATCTTAAGCTCTCCTCCATATATATATATATATATATATATATATATATATATATATATATATATATATATATATATATATATATATATATATATATATATAATAATTTCTTCCTCCTTGTCATAAATATAAATAGTCGTTCAGAATATTCGATTTCTTCCCTGTTTATGCTTCCTTTTTCGTTGATTTTTCTTTCATTTATTAATATTTATTTGCACATTTGTTTGTTTATTTAGTTTAAAAGCAACATATACATAACTATGTAAATTCCTATTGCCTTATTCATTTTAAAATATCCGAAAGGTACAGCCAGTGCTCTGAGATTTCAAATTATGATTTGGAGTGTAGGAATGTTACAACCTTCATATATGTATATTTCGGTCGTGTTTATCTTCTATTTTATCGTTATTGTTTTCAGTGAGGAGTGAGGTAATTTTTTCGATTTGGATTTTATTTTTTAGACGGCAGAAACAACTAGCTGGAAGGGAGAGGAGTTAAAGATGCTCAGCAGTGATCTGTCACGGGCGATCCTTAGTCAATACGCCGAAAACCGCAGCTATGTCCGCGAACTAACAGAAGGACGCGAAATTGGTCGGTTTTTTTTAAAGCTTATCTAAGAGGTGGCGGCAGATATGACGCCCATTTCTTATGTTATTGAAGTAAATTCTTGATGTGATTTGTGCGGCTGAGAGCGCAATAGAGTTATAGCGGAAATGCCTTCAGAAGTGGCCCAGGGCTCTAAATAAAACATTGCGATCGCAGGTTTTGCATGGCGTTGTGTGTCGAATTTTCACTGCAACATCGTAAACAACAATCGAAAGGTTTTTATAGAAGTGAAACCTATAGTGGAATTCATAAGTGATGTTTATGGAGCGTTCTTCCTCTCCATTTCGCATTTCCCATTTGTTATGTTAAATGGTTTGGTTGGTTTAATGGTCGAGTGGTTTGAAAAAGATTCGATACTTCAGAAATTCTAAAGCTGTTGGATTTATTGGATCGCACTCGACAGCGTTGGGACGATGCAAAGAGGGATGCAGACGCTCTTCGAGCTCAACTCAATTCGGCCGAAGGGGAAAATGAGTTCGTTTTTTTCGTTCATTCGAAACGTAAATGAATCGCTTTTTAAGGACAGATTTTGATGTCTTGGTTTCTCAATGGTAATAAATGCTGTTGCTTTGAAAGCTCGAGAAAATCTTCGTCAGTGAAAGAGAAGGGGAGGACTAGCAGAGTCTGTAAACATCGAAGTGGTGTAATATGAGTACATGTCGTTGGTTCATGAACGCAGTAATTCGGTTATTTTAAGTTTTCCCCTGAAGAGAAATGCGTTTTAGGACGCAAAAATATTGACTGCGATTCAGGAAGTTGTTTTCTTTGTAACATGATTGGCGCCTATGAATTCGTTCTAGACTGACATTTCATGAATTGTTTCCTTCCCGTAATTTCACCCAAACTCTTGAATCCCTTTTCTTAAATCCCAAGGGGTTTCGATGTTCATGCCTGAATGTTTATAGTTATGTAATTGCAGTAAACTTCGTGGTGAGGTTCGTATGTTGCGGGAACAATTGCGCGATGCACGTGCACAGATCGCGTCGTTGATGTCTGAAAAGCAGGGAGTGGAGCTCGACCTGGCCGAAATGGAGCGCAAATTTGAGCTCGTACGCGAGCTTCTAAAGGTAAGGCAGTGCTGCTTTAAGTGCCGATGTTTATATGCAGGTTCGTGAACGTCGATTATTTTTTATTGAAATATGAGTTTTTCCCGTCATTTAACGCAGTTTTCTCGCGAAATATGCAGGAACGCTCTTTGAATAGTACAACGGGGAAATTAGCAGATATTTTTCGTTGATCTGAGACGAGGATTGTTGCGTAATTGATCGCCAGTTGATTTCTGATTTCACTGAGTTTTCTTAGTGTCACTTAGATGCAAGAAGTGCGTAGAAGTCGGTTTTCAGAATCCCTCTTAATTAACCAGCGTGACGTCTAACATTAACCTTTCATCGGGGAATCTTGAGTTTATTCGATTCGATATTGTATTTATTGCATCCATTTTACTGAAGTAAAGGATTTATATTCCAGGATGACATCTCACATTTGAATGACGAAGATCAGCGAAAATTGGCTTTCTTGAAAGATGTGCACTCGACTCGTACGCAAGCTTCATCGCGTCGTCCGGCGGGCACTCGCGTGGGGGCGAGTCGTTCGGGTGGCACTGAATTGTCGCAGGATGATGATATTGATTATGATAAGACAGGTGATTCCATGGAGGTGTCGTATGACGAATCCGAAGAAGACGCCCATCTCAGAAATGGAAAGGTTTTCCGAAGGTAAGCTTTATCACTGATTAGAATGGGTATTATTTCCATTGTTGTTTCTATATTAGATGCTTATTGAATAATTTCCACTGATTTGAGTTGCTTTTTGCTGTTCTTTTTTTACAGCAGATGTAGCCAATTCCCTTCCTTATAGATCAGAAGAGTATTTCCGAGAAATGAGCGATTTTGCGGTATCGGAGATCTGTCATTGCGTCCGAGTTGCAATAGCAATTAGTGCTCTAAATTTTGTGGATGGTCTTTCGAAAATTTGGAAATGAAGAATTTACTGGGATTTGAAAAATGTTTGTTCTCTACCAATCCTTCGGAGTTCTGCTAAGTGTGAAACTCCCTGCCTCTTCGTTCCGTGCTCCCCCTCGTTCTTGTTCCTTTCCTCTTCGCGATTTATCACTAGATATAAATGCACTTTTATTGTGCTGGAACGGAAACGTCGAACTTGGAAGGTTGGTTTTAGGTCTCGTAGCGGTTCAGCTGCACCCGTGGTCCGCAATCATCACGCAGCGGCGAAGCGTTCGAAAAGTACCAACCAACCAGCGCTGGGTATGGTTGAAGAGGAGTCGGTTAGTTTTGCATTGTTGAGGAACATAAACTTGGAGCTATTTGGCACCAATTTGAAAAGAGATACTGCAATTTGGATCGTTGTTTTGTTTTTAAGCAGCAAATAATTTCTGTAAGATTGAAGGTGAGTGTAGAATACCGTTCTTAAACCCCCGCATCCTCAATGAGTCATCAGATTTAATTGTTTTGTTGTCCATTTTTATAGATGAGAGGCATTTATTCATATGAGATTTATAATGTCTTGCAATGGTCATTTTACGCCGCAGCTGAAACGCTTATGGGATGGGGAAATTTAAAGTTTTCGAACAGTGATTCTTCGTATAGTTCAGTGAGTGGTGTATACAAGACATGTAATCGTCATCAGTCTTTATTACTGCAATACTGCCGGATACTTCGGCGGGGTTTATTAGGATTATCATAAAGTAAAGACGTTCAGGTGAAATACTATTATTAAAGGAAACACCGCGTAAGCGAACAAAGGAGAATACCGAATCGACGTTAGTAACGGCGACTACTACAATTTCGATCGATCCAGAGGGTAAGACGCCGTCACGTGCCAAAGTGACCATCAGAAGATCGATAAACCGATCAATGTCAGAATCGAATATACTCGCTACTGTAAGTTGGTGCTTTTTGATTACGCTATATATGGGAAGTATGATTGGGATCGGAGAGGGGGAAGGGATGAGGAGGGTTGTTAAACCTTCAATTTCGGTGGGGTGAGGAGCCCAGTCCAGAGATTTCTTTTCATCTCTTCTCAGAGCATGTTATTTTGCTGTTTTGTGCAGCTGCTTATGAAATGTTGATTTATCGCTTGATAACTGTATTATTGGAGTGTGCTTCGTGATATTGTTCAAGCATTACTCATTTCCTTGCTAGGTGAGTATTCAAATGGCTTATGAATATGAGAAAAGAGGTAAAAGCAAAAAGTGTGAAGAGCAGCGGGCACTTGAACCTGGACCACAGGTCAAAGTTCAAGTTTCTGAGGCGTCTTGTACGTCTTGTGTATATCTGATTTATATCTTCGCACACTGCTGATGCTGTACTGTTGGCTCGAGCCCGCACCTAAATTACACATACAATACAGCACCACAGCACTCGTTTGAGCCACACCTGGGTACACCTGCGTATTGAAGCTACGACGTCATATCTAGTCTGAGCGTTCGAATTCAATTTTATAATGTTCGGAGAAGTTGAAGGGTAACATTAGAGCGTTAGCTGTAAAACAATTCATTATTGGTGGATAAATGTTCGTTGATTTCATTAAAGGGCATTCTCGCTCACGTTTGATAATACTGACCTTAGTAGAGGTGTATCCACGTTGTCATTTTGTGTCCTGGGTGCAACATTATGCCTTCCATGATATTGTTTAATTTAAAAGCACTGTTGCGCTTTATTTTAATGTTGTTTTTGGAATGTTTTCTGCAAGTATTTCGTAATGGTCGTGCGTAATTAGCGTTTAGTAAAAGTGCAAATCTGACTTAAAGCTGTTTAGGTCTGTCGCTTAGTCTTCATTTTTTGAAAAAGTTGCCAATCACGATTCCACGGAATGTATAAATTGCGCTTCAAGACTTGGATGGCCGCAGTTGAAAATCTGTACTTATTCGCTGAGGGCATTTTTAGAGAAGAAGTCTTTGAAGGCAGCGCAGAAACGATAGCGCTGTACATTCTTTATATCCACTGTTTCCACTTCGGGAGGTTGGCCTACATACGTTCCGCAGAGTTCCGCTCATTTCTCGAATTTTTTTGCAAGAACAAATTTCATTTATTTAAATGATTGAAAGTTTGTTTAATGTTTGATTCATTTCTCATTTATCTCACTTTGTTTGTTATAGGAGAAAGAAACAGCAGCTGAATCGGCGGCGAAATTCAATGCATTGACACCGCGTTATGGAACGACCAGTACAGTTGATTTGTGAGTGATACATTATTGTGTTTTATGACGTATTTTTGAATATCCATCAGATGTGAGCATTGTTTCACTCGGACTTCCACTTTTGGCTTTATTGAAGGATGCTGTGTTTTGTGATAGTTGGTCCCCATTCAGTGGAAAATGGGTATTGAGGGATTTTTAGCACTTCTCTTCTCCTCCGTTTGCGTATATCCTGGGTTCCACCACTAGATTCATCACTAAACAGATGTTGCTGATGCGAAAACATAGACTGAAGAAGTTGGCGAGAGAAGAGTAAAAGAGGAAAATCTTCGTTTTGTCTAGAATTTCACAGCAATATATGGAGGAAGAGCATGCAGACATTTCAGGGAAAAAGGTGAAGATAGGAAAAAGTAATTAGAAGTATCAGAAATTTATCCGCTTCCAATTCCTTAAAATTTTTGTGCGTATTTATCCGGGAAAGTATTGAATGAATTAATCACTCTTTGCTCTTGCAATTTGCATAATGCAGCATTGCCTTAAAATTAGTCAGCGTGGCTCAAATCTCTTATGAACTCGTCGTGATTGAGAAGTGAAATCTTTCAGACGAAATAAGAGTCTGTCACAGACGGAGCCGAGATGCAATCTCTCGACCATTTGGTTATATTGTTCTAGAATTTTCGGCTTTATCCCTTTGTTGTAACGTAACCTTCTCAGTGTACCTTCGCTTAGGTGCATTTGCGAGTCCATTTTTCTGTAATATTCTTTCATATGCATTTGGTCCTTGGTCATGTTCGTCTTTCGAGATCTGACCGTAGATTGCACCACCGGGCTAGTACTATCCAATTAGGATGGAATTAATTAGAAACTCGGTTGAGGTTCAGCGCATTTACATTGCGTTAGAAGGCTGCATATGTGTTATTGTTCCGTCTGGATGACATTGGTGTTTATACTGACAAAGCTTTCTTTGTTTCCTACGCTTTGGTGAAAGAATTGCGTCCCCGCTGTGCTGTTGGCATTCTTTGGTGTAGCCACTGCAACTTCTCCTTTTGCATCTGCCTTTCTTCATCTACGAGCTCTTACACCGTCTCGTTGTTTCTACTCGTTTAAACAACGCTCCCATATATGGCTGTCGTTATAGCAGAGTTGTTGTAATAACGGTATTACGGTATTATAAAGGATGGAATTAAGTATGATTGTCTTAAGGCGCAGTCCATTCGTGCCGGGACGCAGTTGGATCAGCGGTTCATCGATTGAGACACGCCCTCACAACTACAACACATATAGCTCACTTCTCGGTGATAAATGTGACGTTTGCAATCGTTGGATTGGAATTGGCGGCAAGGCTGCTTGCAAATGCAATGGTAATAGTGAATACTTCAACCTATCTACCGACCATTACAGATGGAATTAAATATGGTCGATTTCGATTGGATTTGATTATACGACCATCGCGGTTTAATGCGACAAATAGTGCATGTAAATTGGATTCGAATTTCCTTTTTCTGTTTATTTAGGAGGAGAGATATTGAACGAAAAAAGAAACTAGTGCAGCCGACTGGCGCAGCCATGGAAAGCGCGTATTGTACAAGCTTATTTAGCATATATTTCTGCTTGCTTTCATTAGACGTCACCGGGCACTTCGTTAATAAGGATAACGGAGGACATTTCATTAATTGGGATGGTACTGCGATGAGATTATTTGAGCAATCGGTGCGTAGTTTGATTGAGTCGATGTGATTGTATTTATTTATTTGTTGTATTTTGGATGCAGTAGCCGGAAACCAACTTTTTCGCAATTATTGATGATTAATTTTGTTACACCTTTCACGCCAAGAATTATGTGGTTGTTTATTTGGGCAGCAGTTAGCGAGAGAAGGTGTACTTTATTTCCACAGTTTTGGCTGCCCGCAAGAGAGCTGATGGAGGTGGGGCTTATCGGATCAACATGTCTTGCTTTTTCCTCACATGTATATCTAATGCTATTGGCTTATTTCGAGAAAATGCGAAGGTTTCTAGATCCGAATACCCATTGGTGCATGAACGCTACAGGCCAACTTTATTTCCTCTGCGAGGAAGAGGAATGAATGAGTGATCTTGAGCTCCCGAACTGTATATTTGCAGATTGTGGACTTCATGTGCATCGTTCATGCGTCTCTAATGCACCAATGCCGTGTGTTCCTCGAACTCCGAACAGTTCACGTACACCGGCTAAACAAAGACAGCGTCTAAAGGATTTGTGTCCGCCCACGCAGCCAATGATTCCACGTCTTATTATCAGCTGCGTACTCGCTCTCGAAAAAGATCATCTTAACTGCGAAGGACTCTATCGTATCCCTGGGTATGATATCCAAATTTTACCGTTTTGAAGACCTATTTACAGTTTTGGAATTGCGGTGACCTGCGAGGGGGAAGTAGGGGAAGAGGGATGGACGGGGCGAGGAGCATGGAAGTGGTAATTTTGTGCTGAGGTGATATTATTGTTGGCATTGTTTATTTATTAGCTTACGTTAGCTTCACATGTGGGAACTTATGATTGCTACGGCTTCGATATTACTGCGGAATAGCATGGAAGGTGCATTCAAGATTAAATGGTACTATTTTGTGATTATAAGTGACGTTAATCTGTTCGATAATTTTGTTCCATTCTTTGTTTTTATTTTTATTTTTCCACTTATTCGATGAGCAGTGACAGCCTTAAACCTGCAGTAAATTTTTACGTATCGCATCTGTTGGTGTTATTCCATAGTATAAAAAAGAAATGCCGAACGCATTCTGAAGAACATGCAGTTGAGCTCATGGTGATGTTTAATGCCTTCCACTTGGATGAGGAATTGTTTTTTTCTTTGCGAGAACCAACATTTGAAACAGCTTTCAAGTACGCAGCTTTCCAGCGGAGCCACATTTATGACTCGTATCGACTCGAAAAGGGGGTAACGAACGTTGGTTTTTGCATAACCTCTTGCTTTGTGAGAGCTGAAAAGAGTTATCTGTATATTTTTTCCAGCTCCCACACTATAATGTTTCGTAAATTATCTGTTTAAAGTGTTCCCACATTATCTATAAAAACCCGACTCCTACTCTGCCTAATTATTATTATCTATTTAAGGCACGAATCGCAGGTCGTTAAACTCTTGGCCGATTTCAAAAATGCGCGTCTGTTACCAAAACTGGAATATGTGGATACGGAAACGATCACTGGATGTATCAAACGCTTCTTGCGTGAACTGAGGGTTTCTTTCTTATTTTTATTTATTTATTTATTTTTCACTGTTATTCCTCGTTTTTCCGTCGATTTCACTTTTTTTTTGGAAATCATGCTTTGGTGGTCTCTCTCATGCCTTGTCGTATTTGTGTTATTTAGGAATTGCTTCTAATAATATTGTGTAATTTTGCAAACAAATAGCTAAATGGCCGGATGCATTATGTGCATTCTAGGATGTAGATACAATAACCACCATCGGGTAATTGTTTTCTGTATGAAGCAATTGTTTTGTCTGTGATGGAATAATGTCAGTTGGATTCTTCGATGAGAGCGAAAATATTGCTGATAGTGCAATCTTTTAGGGAACGGCGATTACAGTTTTGGTTGCGCACAGTTGAAACGAAATATGTCTTGCATCGGAGTCAATTGTGCGATTCGTGATGCCCTTCAGACGTGTGATAATCCATTATACTATCAATCCACTTATTTCATTGGTTGATTCATCGAGGTAGAAGGCAGTGTTAAGTAATAGATTTCATGTTAAGGATTCGGTGATACCAAGTACGTCGTGGGAAGAATTCGTGAAGGCAGCAGAAGCAGATAACATCGAAATGCTGAATAACGCGATCTTGGATCTGCCTTTCCCGAATCGTGATACACTTGCTTTTCTATGTGCTCATTTCCAGAAGGTAAAAGGATTTTTTTTTTTTGTTTTTTGCTTTTGAGGGAGGTATTTGCAAATGGGCAGCGTTGTTAGTAGTTTTCTGTAATGAGAGGGATCTTTATATAGTTCGTGTTTAGGGTGAGGCGCGATTTTACTCATGATATCCATCTGCAGCAGTGAATGCCATGTAAATATTCGGCGAAGAGACATTGGGGAGGGAGGGAGGGTAGGGGTCTTTTTCTTTCCAATCTTCTGCCTCTTCCAGGTTTTGGTTTAATTTTTGATCAGCCATATTTTAAGGTATGCGATAATAGCATTCGCAACAAAATGACTCCTGAGGTACTTGCTCGAAGTGTGGCACCAACGATTGTCGGTCATCCACCATCACGCACAATGACCATGGCGCAGGGTGGCGACGAAGTCAGCAAACAGGTCAGCCCCATAGCCATTCGTCTACTTTTGGTTGTTTTCCAGCAAATTAATCGATCTATTTGAATTGATTGAAATGAAAGGAATGAGGTGATATGACATTGTGGTAAAGTGTGAATTTGTTAGCTTTGTGGTGATTAGTCTTTTCATAGGTAACTGATGAGATAACCATATTTGGGTTGAGGGAAAGCTCTTATCGTTATAATTGAAGTTGTTTTGATTAAGAGATTATTATAATTTTTGCAATTCTGCAGGTTGAGATCTCTCAGAATTGTTATATAATTCCCCGAGGTAGGATTACCTTGTTGATCAATAGGGACTTATGCTTTAGCAAAAATATGTTTGTATGGAGAAGATAGAAGATTTTTGTTTATTTATTTGAAGTCCATGTAAACACGGCTTCTGCATATTGGCCATTTTATTCAAACGTTATGCATTTGCAGATAAAGGTGATGTTAGCCCTGCTGAAGATGCCACGAGATTATTGGCCAAGGTTCTATACGTGTGATCCGGGAACGCAACCACTGATCAGCGGAACCGGCAGGTATTGGTGCTGGTTCATGTTTTTTAAATAATATGACTGGGAATTACTTTGCATCAGCCTCATTCAAGATAGTTGAAGTAGATGTGAATGGGCAGATGAATGGTTATTTAGAAATTGCGATGATTTTTTTTAGACGTTAAATTTTGATTGAAATTTTATTTCCGTATTATTCGCTAAATAGACGAGAAGGCTTATGAAGCCCCATTTTGTCTGCGGTTTCTCTTTATTTCAACTTTACTCAAACGTTTACAGCCTTAACGTTCGTTAAATTCTTCCTCTCATGCAAAGGTTGAGATTGTTGCTATTGTCCACAACTATTGAATTATGGATGAAAGTTTTATATAAGACAGTTTCAGTCACCCATTAACACCATCACGCCATCAGCAACAGTTGGAAGAGGGAACTCCAAGAAAGCCGATTCCTTCGTCGTCGCGTAACGCAAGCAGTATCTCGCCATCTGCGGCGAATCAATCAATTTTGGGCCCAGTGAGAACGCCACCTTCAGGCCAGCCGAAACTCATCCATCCAGTTTCGCGAAGAGGAAACTTTTTTGCCGATCCGTAATTGAGTGTGTGGGTTTATTTTTATTCATCGGTTAATTGATTAGGTAAATCACCATATTGTGTTAATGTTTTCTGTGATAGGTGATTATGACAGCGAAGAATGTTTAAGGGCAAAGGATGTCTAGGTAGGAGAAGGTGATGAGGCCGGACAGCGGTGGGACAAGTGCTCTCGAATACTCAGTAGGCTGTGTGTTTGGAGTGTCGCAGTTAAAAAAGTGATGCGTTATGTGTGGCACAACTAGCGTCTTCGGCCACTGTCAGTCGCGACCACACTATAATTTTGAGATCAAACGAGTAGTAGAACAAGCATTTGCCGGGCCTTCTGAAGTAGAAGGTCATTGCTTTAGATGTTAAAAACCGTTGCATGGGAACCTTTTTGTAAACGATATATAAGGAGATTGTGGTTGCACAGCTTGTGGATTTGATTGTTTCATTGAGGAGAATCCCATTATCTTTATTTGATTCTCGCAATGGAGCACATGGTCAAATTGAAGGCCGCTGAAAGCTAATAACTGAGGATTATTCATTTGAAAATTTGAAACTCAGATTTCATATTTATAAACCTCTTCTAAATTGGAAGAGAAGGTTAGGGTGAAGCATCGATCTTTGTCGAATTTCTTATGGATTGCGTAAGTATGAATAAGAAAGTGAAAAATGAAAAAATTGCGAAATATGATGGTGATTTGGTGAAAAATAATTTCGCACGTCAAAGCGGTGCACCAAATTTAGTGATGCGTGCAGAGCAAGGGGACGGGGAATGTTGGAGGTACTTCTACATGGTTGTAACATATGACATTCCTTTCTTGCTGTTTACGGCATATTTTTCCAGCCGTTCTTTTGTATTGCGGAATTTTAGCCTCCCATCGTGTGCAGCCCTCGAGGAAAGGTATGTGGTGATTTATGGAGTCGTTGCTTTATGGCGTTCTGCGGGATTCTCGCCAACCAATGTTCTCAAATAAGGACCGCGAAGTTGTTAATTAGTTGTGTCACTGTCACAGTGTTCTTATTTGATATATGTTTCCCGTAATGTATTTATTTTCATTCAACACTTTCATATTCGCAGTTTCGTCGTTTCATTGGAGTAAGGCAAGTGGGGAATTTTCCTTTTTAATCGTGAGAGGAATTTTAATAGAACGATCGAGGTGGATTATAAAGAATTGAGGTGATAGAGGAGGTAAATTTTCTAACCTGTTGCTTACCTTGTTGGATAGCACTGTTGATATGATGCATTTCGGTTCTGGGTGTTGTACGTTTGGAAGCATTTGCGAAACGTTTTCACATGAAACGATGCTTTGGCTCGGCGTCTACCATTTGAGTTCGGCGGTTCGTCATTTTTACTGGATGAAGTATGAGGCGCTTTGAATGATCGTTTTAGCTATTATTCTTGGAGGGACTCCCGCTTTCCTCCTATTCACCACTGCGCTTTCCCATGCCTCTCTATTTTCTGTAGGTGAAAACCTTTTTGAATGAAATTTTAAGCGTGTAAAAGAGTGTTATTTAATGAATTATTTCTGCTCAGTAGTATGTATTGCTCTGCCAGTCTTTTTTCGATAATCTTACAATTACATTGCCCAAACTTGTGTATTTACCTCTGTCTTATCAGGATATTATCATTATTTTCACCTGCATTTTTGAGTGCGTCTACATAGGATGAATACATCCTCTGTGCCTTATTATCTAGATGTGGGAATTTCTTTAGTAAAACGCTGATGGACGGCAGTCATTTTATGACTCAAATCTGTGTGGTCTAGTTGCAATCATATTGATCGAAAGGTTCATTTGATTCATGGATTTGGTTGGGAGTCAATTTTCACTGTTTATTTCTATTTTACTCAGGTAGTATTACCTCCATCAATCGTTTCTTAATACCAACTTACTCATATAATGAAGTACCGGTCTAAGATGTATCGGTTATAGGCAGGAGAGGGGTTGGCTTGTAACAGAAATCTTGTTGATAAAAGGTAAAAATAAATCCTCACCTGTAATTTTACCAGGTACTTCACTGTTGTTGAAAATTGCATTTTTCTTTTTGCATTGATGTTGCATTATTCTAAAAGCTCTAACCAAGTGTCCGAAGTCATACTATGTGAATATTGCGAGGAAAAGGCACAGCCGAAGTGACTTTAAAAAAAAATGTTTTCTCGTCTCAGTTAGCCTTTGCCCACTATATTCTTGCCCAATATACTTAATTTGTCTGCCTCAGTATACTCGTGTCGATTATTCACTTAATGAGAAAGAAATTGCTTTGAAAATGAAATATTGGAATGTTGTGGTTGATCAATGTAGGTGGTGGACGTTTTCAATTAAATGCTGCTTTTTTTTCTGAGATGTTGTTTGTCCATAAATTTTTCTCGTTTAGTTTTTAAACATCTTAATATGCGTTCTAAATGTTTTATTTGGGCTTTGTTATTGCAAGATTAGGAGGAAATGGGAGGGGGGAGGGGAAGGGGAGGACGTTGCGGTACAAAAATATGGAGAGCACCAACTACATCACGTTCAAGAACTCTCGAAGCAGTTTTTTTTTATAAGCCTGCTCGAGCAGTAGTCGCCATTGGTATTCATTCTTTTCAAGGTCAGTCGAGGGAATATACAGACTTCACGTTGCGCAATTTCTGTCGTAAAAGATGTACGCTATCATTTAGGTGATGCAGTGTTTCCGAACATAGTTTATCAACTAAACGGTTGAGTTTTTGAGAGGTGTCGACAGTGAAAAACTTCGTGAAAGTCTGACTCCATTCGACAACGAAGCGCATTCGGCAGCTTTGCAGATGGGAAAAGGGAGGGGTTACATCTCATGTGTGAGTGAACGACAGCAACTACGCGATTAATTAAGTCGTAATATCAGCACTGAATTGCAATACAATATTAAGTTCGATGTTTGCGATTGCACTGAATTGCAATATATGATGCAATACAGAGTGCATCCAGACACATGCTTAATGCAATGTCTCCAGTTGTATGAAGAGTTGGGCTGAATAGAACTTGACTAGAATTGAACTTGAATTAAAAGCTACGAAATGCAATAAACGAGCTCGTCAATTAGACCTGGAAATGAAAAAAAAAAAGGATGGAAAACGGTGCAATTTAGGAAGCAAGGTGGTAGGAGGATATGGTCCGTGATGGTCAAAGAATCGTTGCTGCGTCATTCTTATTCATTTCGCATATTTGCATACGATTTTTAATTTTATCGTAACGAATAGAGAAAATAATGAAATTGATCCTCTTCGCAATTAAAACAATTGTATTCTGTATCGATTCCTCAATCTTAGCATTTCAATTTGATTGTTGGAGTAACTGCACGACATCAAATGCTTTGCTCAATAATATCGGGCGTTAAACGGGCGTCGGCGTTATTTTCAATATTTCACTATCAACACCTTAGCAACCCAAATTAACATATTGTACTACAAATTACTCGATTCACTTTCAGAATTATTTCAAGATAGTGTGCACTTAGTGTCATGCATATTGCCTTTATAAGAGAAATTGAAAGTTCTTCATAAATTTTTAAACGATTATATGAAGAAATGCGTACATTTATGTGTACGTGTATTTGTTTTAATGTTCGATTTCACAATTGAACACTGTGTAAATGGGCGTATGCAGGAACTACTTGTGCACTTATATCATTGAATGATATTAATAAGAAAGAATATCAATTCTTTGACGATATAAACAACTCAAAAATACAAATAAAATGCATTAAAAATTATTTTAATTTTTTATGAAATAAAAAAAATTTTTTCTATCATTATATTCGTTAAATAATACGTAATAAATATTAAAATTTTTGATTCATAATAAATTTGTTTGCAAATGAAACGATGAAACCGGTTGCGAGCGTGAGTTTTAGGCGTCAATTTGGCGTCAATCTACTTCTCTTTTCTCCTTTTTTTTTTGCATCGTCATGTATGATCACATTTAATAGTTGACGAAATGTAGTTGATGTTGGCAATAAGCCATTATTTTTCGATAGTTTCTAAATGCGTTGTTTCCGCTCTTCTTTGTGCTCTTAAACTGAAAATTTTAGTTGAGCGTCTTTTACTCTTTTATTTTTTACTTTTTTGTTTCCTTCAAAGTTAAAAATTTTTGCCTTTATTATTTTACTTCAAAAATAAAATGCGATTGAGAAAATTTCTAAAATATTCGCATTTCATCGCGAATTTTGTGAAAGAATTGAAGTAGAAAATTACTATGATTTTGCATAAAAAACTGTTAGCGCTATATTCCCCAACGTCCTCCCTTTTCCCTTCGCCTTGACAGCCTCAATCCTGATCTTTGCTTGAGTCCTCCCCAACCACAAGAAAATTGAGACGTTGATATATGCTCTCATGAAACAACATTCATCACATGGCCATTTCATGGCGAAAAAAGACATATAAAGTACATGTAATGATGATTTATAGTGAGCGACGAGTTTCAGCGTTGATGTGCTAATTCATAAACGAGACTTCACACATACATACCATAACGTTGCAATCCGACTCAATAGTACTTTCTCCGCTATTTCGCATTTGTTTTTATTGCAATTTTATTGCACTTGAGGATTTCTTTTTTCTAGTTGTCTTAAAAATGGGCACGCTAAAATTTTTTATAAACTTTAATGGGTGGGGATATTGAATACGTTGTAAGGCAATGAAATTTACCAACTTTCAAGGTAATATATGCAATTTAGAAAGAGGTATTGAGAATTTAATATGTTTATGGTGTACATACATTGGGCACTTTTTTCACCGGTTAGGTTGGAAAAAAGGTATAAAAGCCGGTTTTTTTGGACGAATTGTACGAATTTCAGGTCGGCTCGGCAAAGCATCGTGTGCATATTATTTTCTGTCAGCAATTTACGAAATAGGTTTGTTAGATGAGATGGATTGCAAAAGCGCCTATCATGCCGTTTTGTTCATTTCAAATTGAATTCAGTGGAAGAAATACCTTTCGAGATCAATAGCAACCTCTCTGCGGAATTGATTAATCACTCATTGTAAAGTATGAATAACGTTCTCGATTTAAAAGTATGACAGTTACATCAGACAAACGAGCACGTTGTTCAACGACCCTAGCTATTATTTAATGGCATCGAACGACAACGACCTTTACTGCATTAGAGATCTCGAAAGAGCACATTCTCCTCTCTGTTTCCGTTTCCGTTAGCGTACCCGTTTCGTTCTTGCATCATAGTGATACTGTGCATCGCCTATTTCCTGGAATGGCTGGAAATGTCCTATCAACATTTGTAACTAACATCACTAAAGTTTATTTTAGATGTTTATGGAATATTCTACACTTTTTGAAACATTGTTTCCTATCCGTCTTGGGGTACTTGCCACACCGGGTACTCCACGATTTAAACGTTCCGACGGCACAAATGTCTTGCTGTTTTTTTAGCACCACCCAGCTCTGTTGTTTAATCTGATCCTGAAAATTTCGAATTATCTTTGCTTTTTCTCCTTCTTTGATGATCATAATATTGTTGGATCAGCTGATCTGCAATGTTCGCATCGACCAGAGAGCTAAGAAATCATTTTTCATTGAAAAATTTACTCAGACTTTACTATTTTCCTGATTAGCTTCAACTGCCTACCACTCATTACTGTATTTTAATCTACCTAAATTATTTCACTCAGTAAAATTACTGCACTCATTAGGTCCTGCTCATTGTTTTATTTGTTTTTTCCATCTTTCATATTTATGCTCGTTTCGAAGCCGTGCTAATATTAACGTGAAATCACGTCACCATATACACTCACTGTACAAATATCAATTAATTTTCAGTCCAGCAACACAAATGATCCTAAGGTGCTCTATAATCGCTATCGGCCTATTGAGCATTGTGGAATGCGCAAATGTCGATCGATCACGAAGACAGATCGATGAGACAAATGATCTGTTAGACCTTATAAATCAAATGGGTGATAAAGATGATTTCACTGAACCGATTTGCACCGATTGGATGCTGCAAGTAGCCATGGAAGATGTGAGTTTGTAGTCAACAATGCGATTAGTTCATATATTTCAAATACTCGCGCCGAATTAGTAAATATGAATAATATGGAGTAATATCAAAGTTCAATTCCGTAGTCGGATGTTTTATTTATTTTCAGAACTACTCATAAATCAATGCAATAAAATTTAATAAGCTTCAAATGGTACTTACCAAAAAACTGAATCCCTTCCAAAATTGGTCGTGAAAATCTCTCACATCTCAAAATTCAATGAGAGGATAAATAAGAAACTTATAATGAAGCAAATAAGAAATTTTATCTTATAAATGAACTTTGACCTTACAGAACAACCGCTACCTCGAACTTGAACTTGAACTTAAAGGAGATCGTTAAAAAGTAAATGATCGATAATGTTTAGAGTATGACAAACGATACAGTTGAATCGAAACAAAGTGTTCAAGAGGCGGCAGAAGCAGTGTTGGGAACTCGTTTAGATGTTGCGTGTACGCGTGGTGAACTCTCATTTGCAGTCTCGACTAGACGATTCTGTAAGGTGACTCTTGGCGAGATAACCTGCTACGCTTTTGAGCCTTCCGAATAGTCCGCATTATTGCTTCTACCTGTATTCACCTGAATTTCATCTATCATCACCGGAAGAATTATTCGTTTTCTGGTTTTTGCGCTATGCCATCATTGCGAGCGATTTTCAAGGTTTTCTAGCACCATGCCATCAGTTGCACTAGCTATTTTCGCATGAAATTCGAAACACTGGAAATTCACAAAAAAGAAATTATTATATATAAGTACTAAGGAGGACTAATGCATAATATTTTCACAAGGATGATAAGAGAAAAAAACGTTCAGTTCAAGTTTAAAAGCAAAATTTTTTCTCTATATGATTAGCCATGTTCGTTGATAAGCTTGAGTGCTTGTTCTTATATAAGGAAGTGGAAATGATCGCTAGATACGTGATTTGATGCCATCGCCACTATTTAAATTCAGTTAAATAACATTTACGCTCTTATGACTAATTGACTTGTGTACATTTTTTTATAGCGTTCTTTATAAGTTTCTTATATAGTGTAAATTGTGCGATCTTAATGCATTTTAGTAATCAATAAACTCTCTTTTTTTCCTTCTCTAATCTCGACATATATGTGTAAAGTTTACCTTTGCAATATACGTTTATCTGTTATACAGATTATATGACAAGCACGCTTTGACTTATATTGCTGATATAGTGTCTGTCTCCACTATCAAAAAAACAATAATTTGTTGCAAATTTTTGCAAAATTGAAGGGAAAGAAAAAAAAGAAGTAATCTCGAATTGCAATGTGCAATAAACCTGGAAAAATACGTCGCATAAAATTTAATTAAAATAATTCGTTCGTTGGCATAAAATGCAATTTGCAAAAGTGAATCTCTTTGAGGATCTTTACCTAAGTTAACTAGCAATTGCATTGCAAAAATGAGCTGATACAATTAATCTGCAAATGTCTATTCTTTAACAGATAATTTCAAAATCGAACAGAATAATGTATGAGAATAAGGTTAAGAGGAATGTAGAGAACTGGAAATAGGAGACCAGGAATGGAAGAGAATTTGTGCGATTCGATCTCGGGTAGGAAAATGAATGCGTTTTATTCGACTTTCGAATATCTATACATCAGTTTGAAAAGATAAATAGAAATGCAAAAAAAAAAACGTCTATTCAGCTAATTTTGTTGAGAGAAGAGATGTGATGCGAGAATAAATTTCGGTACTTGTGGATGCATTTTAAGGTATTAGGCATTTGCAACTCGAAAATTATTGCAATAATGCCCAATGCTAGTCATATTTGAACACATACACTTCCAAAATAAACAGTAAAACACGTACAGTTTTTTAAAAGGAGCTGAAATCAAAGATGCGATAGCGCTTTTTTGCTTGAAGCATTTACTGCATATGATATGAGAATAGGGATTGAGAGTGTACACTTTTGAATATCAATTTAGATGCTCGATGGAAGAGAAGCCTTCTGAAATTCTTTTGGCAGAATTTTTTCCACAGACAAACAGCACTTTGAAAATATACAACTGCTAAGGAGAAGATAAACAATTCCTATTGGTTTGCCTTGAAGAGAAAATATTTTGAATATAAGCTTTCTGCCTCTTAAGCGGAAATAGAAGAAAGCAAATGCAACTGAAAGTGTTCCTTAAATAACAAAGGACGCTCGAAATTCAGGAGAAATAAAGCTTCAGATCTTCTATTCAGTTTATCAACTACATGTTATGTGTTGCGTATCACTGATGGACCTGTTTTGGATCTAGTTGGAAGGTGTAACTATCTACTGCGGATACACAACTAGTCGGGTAGGGGTAGTATGTCCGACCATGCATTCATCCCCACCACCACTCGTGGTATGTGCGACCATGTATGTCCTCCACCTTCATCGTTCTTCATCTCTCTTCTTTACTACCGTCACCATAAGAATATCTTTTACCCACTGGCATTCCTTTCATCTATTGTGTTCAAGTGCTGAGCCTTCAAGCACTTCAAATAGCACATTTGCTTCTGCCATGGAGATAAAGAGCAGTTTCCCATAGAAGGACGGATGCCTTCGTTCAAGCGGCCAGAGAATTGCCTTCTGCCAGAAAGGTCAAGAATGGAAACTGACAGGTCTTCAAAAACCTTTCAGTGAAGCCAAATTGGAAAGTGACAAGCTATCGCAAAAGTGATGTCTTTCCAAAATGACTTTTTAACGTCTGAACTGTGTGTTCACGAAATTTCTCTTCTCAATATTAATGAAATTTCTAGCGAATGCACGACGTCATAAATTTTTTCTCAAATCGGTTGAATACAAGCAAACGTATAAACGAGGGTCGTTCATAATATTACTCTTATTTGTAATTGTGTTAACTAAAAATCCAGTTTTGCGTCAGATATTATATAGATTATTAAGGTGTGTTTCTGTTCATCCGAAAGACTAATAATTTTCAGGTGATATTTTGAAAAAAGTCAAGAGGACCTTCGAAGTTATTTTTATGGAAATTTTTCAGCCAGTAAAATGAAGTGAAATTCTCTTTTTTTTTTTCGAAATATTGAAACAAGTTTTGAGAAACTTCAATTGTCATAATTGTTCTGAAGCCTTTTATGAGAAATGTGAAGTGATCAAAAATTTTTTAATTAATGCGAATGAAATGAAATTCGAATTTCCAGTGGGAACAAAGCGAGCGGAAATATTTTAAAATAACGAATGAAATGTGACTAAAAAAAATCGCTTTCATCAGCGATATTCTTTTCTTCCAATGCTCCTCTATGATCCTGTACAGTTGGAGGTTCGGCAACAGAAGGAACTCGACCTCCAATCAGACCCCCTAACCAGTGGTTCTTTAAGCTAGTGATTTCAACCGTGAGAATTTACTTCGTTCAATAACAAAAAACCGCCAACCCTTGTCAACGGGTATTGATGTGTTTGATGGTCCTCCAGTTTTTCTATATAAAATCCTAAGGGACTTAGGAGGGGAAGACTTTTGAAATTCTTATGGAAAGGTATGCACATTCAGGTGAAACTTTCAGTACAATAGGTTCGATTCTATTAAGGTTCACTTTGCAAAACTGCAGCCCTATGATGAGTTTAAGCAGTTAAATCGTTATTCCTTATTATGGGAATTCTTTAATCATCCACGTTTTACAACAAAAGTTTTGAACGCGTTATTTGACGCCAAAATTGTGCATTCTCTATCCGAACCTCCGAACTTGCCTATTATATTTCAACAGCGTATTGAATTGACTTCCGAACAGCTTTTACGGTTCAATCGACGATCTTTCGCATCCAGAAAAGCGGCTACGGTCAGGTTAAATGATAAAAAATTCCAGTGAAAGCTCGTTGTCGGCTGTCGGCGGGAATAGAAATGGCGGCGATCTCCTTCCCAAACTTTTATATTGCCTGAAAATATTTCATTGGAATTTTCTTTGCAAAGTTTTTACTGATCATTGTCCGTCCAATTGAGTATATTCATAAATGCATTTTATTTTCTTGATGATATACAAAAACAGTGGCGATATCTTTCAGTGCTACTCATTTCTCTTATAAGAAATCTCTGAAAATCCAAATTATTAGTTCGGTTATACCTGGTCACAAATTATTCTGTAGTGAAAATTCTACCACTATAGAGCAAGTTCGTTTATACTATACTGTGAAACAATGTTCGGTCGATTTTGTCTTGTTTCGACTACGTCCATTTTAGCACGCGAATTCATTGAAACTAGCGGATGATGAATCGTTGAAAATTTCACGCTTTAAGAGCTTGACCATCGGCTATTGAATTTTGGCCAGAGCGGCCTGAATTCGTTTGTCAAAAGTGGAACAATGAAATTGGCTTTATTGGTGCAATTTTATAGCGATTAGTGCTTGCATTTATTTTCAGTCACCATTATACATGTCGGTGTTATGGGCTCCTGAAGTTGGAAACACCTAATTTGCGATATCTGGGAGCAAAGGCAACACAGCTATTACGAATAACGCTCCGATGTATGACGATATGACATCATAGCTGGTCGTGCGAAAGGTTCCTCATTCTTTATTTCCGATCATGTGCTATTCTATGGGAAACGGGGGATGGCGCTGAAGGGGTGCAGGGACAATACTCCTTTCCCACTGTCCTGCTTTTCTTGATGAGTTTCTAGTTTGCCTCCTCCTTCTCTTTATCTCCTTTCCGGCCAACAAATTTCGTCATAAACAACAATGATTTTCGATGAATTTAGTCAGGAGTAGAATAAACAACTTTCTGGAGACTTTATAGTTTTCAAAAATCCTCAGCTACATACTACCATTTCGCCATTCATGATATTTCTGCTTTTCAACAGCTTTCCACTTTTTTCCTCACACTTTAACAGCTTTCCACTCCGAATTCATCCCCCCCCCCCCCCCCCACTCTCCATAAAAACAAGCGGAATGGCGAACGCCAGTAACAGCATTTCTCAGAATTACTTTATTACTTACTACAAATAGTTAAGTAATGATGTGGGAGATATACCATTCGTCGAAAATATTTGTGACATTTTTGATGAGATGATGAGCATCGTTTACCGATCATCTCCCCATAGCATCATCATATTATCGATAAAATCTATAAAAAAAATGCCCGTTTAGCATTTTTAAATATGTGCTCATATCATATCGGAAATAGACACTACTGCTTTGACTTTCAAATTGGAACTAATCAAAATTCACTACAAAAAATCATAGATTGAAGCAATAATGTATCACCCATATGTGCATTGCATAGACCGCGGAAACGTACGTTAATTTCATGCAAATTTCAAGACGTATTAATGATTGATATTTATAGCGGATCAAAACATGACTGATAACTGTAAAACAATTCAGGCTTATTGTGGAACGAATACATATAGAGTTATTGAATTATGGCCGTTGTATTAGGCCGTTTACTGATATTTCGATCCTTAACGCTGTTTTCAAAGCAATTTATAGGGAAAATTTCACTCAGAATTTAATTTTTTTTTTTGAAAATTTATTTACTAAGTTCGAGGCAGCTGTTTTAAAACTTGCTTTAGAGACTGAAACGTCAGCATGACAGTTCTCGCAGATACATCTTGCAACAATGATGCGAGGTAAATCATTTAGTGATGTAATGCTCGAAAAATTCCATATCATTTTTCGTGACTGATGAGTTAAATACAACAATGCAAGATTGTCCTTTACACATAGTGGATTTCATTACTAGTAATATTTAAATACCAGTAACGGTTCATGAGTTATAAGGGATTCTGCATTTTCTATTACTGTACTACCTATTGCCTATATCATAACTGCAATCCTAAATATGCAACTTATTTATCATGCAAAAAACCCATATATTCTTGATTGATAGGTTATCACTAATTGTAGAGTGTAACGGGAAAATGATGGCAAACAATTGTCACCATCGAGTGCTTCAATTCATTTTTTTTTCAGCCACAACAAGCGAGTATTTATAGAGTATAACGAGAAAATATAAATATCTCATAACATAATACTTAAAAGTAATAGAAATTATACTATCCGCTCAATTTAACATCCCATATGCTAAAGGAAACGTTGTTGATAAAGAGTTTTCATTAACTCGTTTTATTAATAAATACATAGCATTGTATTATATGCACTCATTTTAAATCATTTTGGAAAAAAAATTTTTTTTGTAAAAATGCATTGGAAATTTTTCATGCAAAATAAAAATAATAAAAATAATAATTTCTTGGGATTTCTTTCAAGTATTAATAATAAGTATATTTATGGGTATTAAGAGTAATAGTGCAGTAGGTATCGCAAATATTACTGGTAGGTATGATGAAAGGAATTATTTTACTACCATCTGCAGATCTACAGATTTGAGAGAGAGTAACTACGAATATTCTATAGTCGGTTATTTTGTTTATATGATTTGAATTTCGTCACACAACGTTTCTTCGTTATCTGTGAATATGCATAAAATCAGGTCTCCAAAAATTGATCAAGTACCATAAACTAAAAACTTTAGATTCGAATTGTATGTTCTGATTCGATCGGCAGCGAAAATTTTCTCTGCTTGTTGTTTTATTTCTTAATTAATCGTTATTGTTGTTTTATGTGGTACCATTCTATAAATAAACAAATTTTCATCGATCATTTTTTTCTAATTATATATAGAAACAAACCTTTTGGCAATAATTGCTATGAGTATTGTTGTGATACATAGAAAAGGACGAAAAAGACAAATATGCAAGTGATAGAGAAGATAAGTATTCCAGTCACAGCGACACATGCTAGAATTGTTCTCGCTGTATTTTGTCGCCTGTCGAAGGTAACCGACGAAAATGTTTGCAACGTTTGTGTAAATGGTGTTCGTTCGAGATTCGAATATTGCGAAGAAGCCATTCGTGAATGAAACTTATCGATAATTCAGCTAAAAGTATAAAATATTTCAAAACGACGACTAGGAACGAGCAGTTTTCGCAATTAATAAAAGTAAACGTGTATAGAAATAAGCAGATAAGCATGCGATAAAAGAAAGCATATTTAAGCATATTAAGATTAATTTCTTAGCGAAGAAATTTGAATAGACTGAGTGCAAAATTTATCGACCCTCTAATATGCAATCATTTATGGAATGATGATAAGTGAGCGTAAAATTTCAATCACACAGTTGTTATATTATATATGAATGCTCTTTCGATGGAATGAAATATGGATGAACAATTTATTCTTCATAATCAAAGAATTAGTAATAGAATTTTCCAGGAAATTATAACTAATTTAAAAAAAGAACCTTTCATAACTTGCCATCGGATGCTTTCAGTCTCAAAAAGCCCGATTCGAAGAGACCACAATGAAAGAGTTATTCGAGTTTTCAGTAGTCGAAATTGACAAAATTGACTAGTATATATTGCTCATAAACTGTGCAGCATTTTTTTCTTTTACCTGAAACTCGAATACTTTAAGAGTTTTGAAAGTATTTCTATTCATAAAAAATCACATCGCGTATAAAACGTTATGCAAATGATTTGAAATAAGCGAAATAATTGTTAAAATTTGCAAATAATTACGTTGCAAAAAAACAAGAATATGCAAAAAAAAACCAAATATGCAAATAACTATATAACTGGAAAAACTATATTGAGACAAACATTTGATCTTCCATTAAAAATTTTACGTGATAGTGAAACAATATGCAAGAATTTTCTGACGTATACAAACCTATTAACATCTGGGACAAAAAATTTGCATACATTAATAATAAACATTAAGAAATTAATAGCAGATGCAAATTCGCAAACCGAATTAAACCCATCAAATTTCCACACTCATTTCTTCGATTGGCAATTTTGTTAGATGCCGCGGACAATGTGTTCGGCGACGTTGATTCGGATTTTTTACACCATATGCGTGCTTGGGATGATTGCACTTACGGCGATCTCTGTGGTTGCACCCGGTATGGAATTCAGCTTTGCTAAAGTTTGATCGATAGCGGCGAAACTTTTTACTCTCAAAAGCTCTCAATAATCCAGTAGTGAGAAAGGCTTTAACCAACATCAGCGAATGCTACTTAAGAGGCGAATGGATATAACATAGCTACAGAATTGAGTAGCTAGACTTTTAGAGTTTTTAACTTCGAATCAACTGCGAAAGCACAGCAACAAGCAGCAAATATGTTGCCGTAAGGAAATTACGAGTGAGGAACGGATGGGAAGATAATGCAGTCAAATTGACCTAATCGAATGAGATAACACCTAAGGGTAAATTAACGTTTTCTTACGCGAATAGGTGCTAAAAATCTTCAACTGAAAACTCGGTGCTGCCTCCTCTGCCTCTTCTAGCCCATCTCCTCACCCAACCGACTCAGTGCGACAAGGAAATTTGCATACGCAACTCAGTATTGCCTAGTCTCTCAAATTCACATGCAAAATCACCAGTGACAAAGAAATAAGTTGTGGAAGCTCATCGATGACGTATTTTACGTTCACCTATTCCATTGCTCATGAATTAAAAGTACTGAGTAGAAAAGGAAATGCATACAAGGATATACCTATATGAATTTTTTGCAAGAAATTGCAAAAGTCGCGTAAGAAAGAGCGTAAGGAAGATCAATTCGTATTAATAACATGGTTCACATTATAATTTATATTTTGCATAATATTGTTCTTTTTGCACCATGTCAGGATTTTGCATTTATTATAAAAATAATCATAATGATCTTATAATTCAAATTTCGTGCTTCTTGTAAGTCTTCGAATGCAAATTTGCAAAGCGATCATTATTTCGCGTTAACCTTTCTGAAATAATCTCAGTAATTGCTATCGAGAACCACTCACGTAAGGAGATAAAGACGTGGCTATAGTAAGTCAAAACGGCGAAACCATTACACTTTAGTACGACAGCAAATAATTTAGCAGAAGCATGCGGACTTGAACGATTCGGACGATTATAGACTGAGTGAAGCAATGCAAATGGGACAGCGTGAACGTCGCACACTTCACGCGTCATGCACGTCCTTTGCCGCATTCGCAACGCTTATATGTGCGTCATGGCAATTAAACACCGTCGTACCATAGTGAAATGATCAACGTAGAAACTCCGTTGCAGATGTTCAAAGGTTTCCCAAGTGAATTTGATTTGCTTGGAAGTGTTGAGGAGGTTCACTCTAAAAGTAACTTTTCGCTGACTCGAAAAAAGGCGTTTAGGATGGAGGAAGTTCCACAAGGAGGGTGCAGCGAGCAACGTCCTTCCTGCTTCAACAGGACTTTTCCCAACATCATGCATGCCTATGAGAAATGTGACAGAATCAGAACTCGACTACTGCGAACAATGGATAAAAGTAATTTGTGATATTTCACTAGCGCCCTTAGAAATCACCTACAATTAATACAATTTATCATTTTACCACTCACTAATTGTACTGAATTTGTTAGTTAGAATATTCAGCGTGTCAGCTTGAACATCTGCACTTCATTGTTGATGCAAATAACTTTCATTTGCATATTTCAAAATTGTTGCAATAGCAAAATGTATTGCATTCAACAAAAAGCTGCAATTATGTTTTTTTAAATGAACATTCGAGAATAAATTAGGCTTGAATTTAAAACAACTTTATAATCCTCAGTCATATCAACGTACAATTGTCATCGAATTACTGTTTTCCTCTTTTTCGTCCTCCTTCTCTAGAGAAAAAAAAAACAAACACTCGTCAACGTTTCAATTGAGGTTTTTTTTAGGAGAAGCCTGTATGGGAGAAGATGGTTGCTGCTTGCATGATTGTGGGACTAATTAGTGAAGTGATGGGCTTAATTATGGCTATCTTAATACTAATGACGTGTTGCGACAAAAGAGCAGCTAATATTATGCTACCCGCGTTCGCACTCCTCGCAACGATACTAATTGTTGTTGCGGTTACGCTTTATGGCATCAAAAACGAGAAAGCAATCGGTATGCTAATTTTGTTACTTTTTTTTAAAATAAAATTCTATCCATATCCATTTATTTCTTACCACATCTGTTTCAATCCTTTTCTACTTTGATTCATATCTATTCCAATCTACGCCTACTTCAACCTACATCTATTTCAATCCCTATCTATCACAATCCATAACTATTTCAATCCCTATCTATCACAATCCATAACTATTTCAATCTACATCTACTTCAACCTATATCTATTTCAATCTATACATATTTCAGCTCTTAGTCATTAAATCGAACGGAATCTGATGGGCTTTTTTTTTCTGCAAAAAAACCCAATAATTTTTTGCACAGAGTAAAATGCATGCAAACATTCAAATCATTAAAGCATTTGCTTTCGCTTTGTTTTTCCTTTTTTCATTTCTGAGGATTAAATCGTCATTTCTAAATTGCATCCTTATGCGATAAATTGTTAAACGATGCTAAGTATGCACTAAAATATTCAATGATTTTACGAGGTATAAAGCTAACGAAGTCATTTTCTTTGCCACAACTTCAGTTTTCACATATTCCTATAGACCATTCATAAAATAGCTATATCACGTATGCATCTCATCACTAGCGTTAACTCTCCTACAATAAAAATTGTTCTATTTGTTCTCGTTATATTGGGTAAACGACCAAAAAAATGAAAGATTTTTTAAGGTGCCGAAGGTTTCAACAAGGATGTCAATAAGAATATGAAGAATATAGAGAAGGTGATGAAAAGTTCATCGCTTGGCTATAGTTTTTATATGGCTGTATTAGCGAGTTTAATTGGCATCGTTGCTAGTGTATTTGGCGGTACAGTTGTCTCATTTTACAAACAAAACTAGTAACCATTAACTTGGTAGCAATAGTATGTAAATGTCGGGAATATCCCCACTTCAAATATAAACCGCTTACTCTAAAGGGAACTAAAAATTTCTGTGACTATTTCGATTTTTCCGCAGTTTGTTGATGTTTTCGTCCCACTCAATTATGACCGAATATTAAAAAAAAAGGGAATTTGAGTGAAATTTCCACCTGAAAGCATTACTGACTGGGAGAATGACAGCAGCTTATGACGGTATTATTGCAATAACAATACTGGAACAAAATTATTAAAGATTAAGGGCAACTAAACAAATGGTCACTCAATTGATAAAATGTGTCAATTTATTGAGCCGAATAAGTCAGCGGATGGTGAAAAATTAGGATGAAAGCTTATTAGTATGCAATAAATTCGGTTGCTTATTTAGTATGCAACGAATTGGCTAGTAAACAAAGAATGACGTAACAAATAAGGCAGTTGTTATATCGTTGCAATATCATTTGTTAAATCGTTGCAATATCAAGTCATATGTCGTTGCAATATTGCAATATCATATCACTGATATCATTATCATTAACGGAAATTTTTTCTAACTATTCCATTAAAGCATTATAAACAGTAAATGAGAAAATTAGAAATTGAAGGATACTATATGGTTGAGTATTGGTCAAAAATCCCCACTCCAACTAACTATAACTTTTATAAATTGAGTGCTGTTTCAAGGAAACCATTAACCTACGAAAATTAATTTTTTTTTTTTTTTAAAATAAAATGAGAAAAAAAATTAAACTGATTAAAAAAACTAAAAACATTCTAAGTTTCAAAAGTTTTCATTGTGATCATCTCTACAACTTTTTAGGTGATAACTTGGGAAATATGCTTTATTTGCATTATTTTGTTTACATCCCGAATAATAACTAAGGTTTCCATTATTTTGGCCAATTATATAACGCAAATATTTTCGTTTACGCCATAGCTGTATTTCACCGTCACGACATTATACATTAAGGTGAAAAAATGACCCCTTAGTAACAAATAGGAGGAATAAGCACATCTACACATAAACGGAAGCCATTTTGTTTTTTGAATATTGTAAAACAGCGAATATGAGAACGTCTAGCTGCAATTTTGGTATCCATTTAATTGAAGTAATTAATAAATGGAAGCGAATGATACCATTATTTTATTACTTTTTTCTTCTAAATGAGTAATGCAATCGAATTAAACTAACATCTCAGCATTGCAATCCTTCATCAATGACATTTCAGTACTGGAAATAATGCTTTAACAAACGTCCGCCGATTATGAGATTGCAATCACATTAAACGAGATGTTAGACTCTTTAGGCATGACGTGTGTTTTTTGTAGATGTTCAGTGTGATGAAAGAGTTTTTTAGGAGTAATGTAACGAAAAAAAAATGAAAAACGAAAGAGTTTAAGGGTAGTGAACTCCTCATTCAATTTATTTTCTTACTTAATCAGGGCTCATTTGATTGTTAGAGCGATTTGAATACTTTTACTTACTAATACAAATTACTTAAATCGATTTCTAGGAATGTTTAGCTTCAAAGAAAAAAAACGAATATCACATAGCAGAATGTTTACTCAAAATGTTAGTTCATCTATCATTTCAGACCTTTACGTCGAATCGTCGTCTAGAGATTTAAAAGCGTTACTCCACTAATTCAATTGTGAATTTAAAAAAGAAAACTGCAAAATTTAATTAAATTCGAAGAATTCAGTCATTATAAGTAATTAAAAGAAATAGGGAGCTCTTCAACGCAAAATTGTCATGGAAATGATTGGTAATACGGAAGAAAGTGGATGCTCATGTCGATGCAAACTAAAGCCGAAAGCAATAATTGGTCTCAATAATAAATCGATATTTTCATCACATTAGCATATTGAATGCAAAAGAGGGAAAAAGATTATTTTAATAATGCACTAAAGAGGATTGATTGATGCTGTTAGAATTTCCAATAAAATTGAATTGATTTCTTTTCTTTTTTTTTAAAGAAATGCACAAATCACTTTGAAATAGATCATAAATAAATGAATAGAAATAGACAAGAAATTAAAGAATTAAAATAAAGAATAAACAAAACGTAAAAAAATATACCAAACGAAATTCTACTATTACGATACAAAGAGTATATTATATCAAACTGCACGAATACTAAGAAAATAACACATGAAAGATTTTTGTTCCATCGCTTTTCTATCAAAAGCACAACAAAACCTAATAAGTTGAACGAGTTATGACAGGGTGAACGCTTGATAATGTACTCTTATCATTCAAGACTAAGCGGATAATCGCCGAAAAACTGCTCAATTCGTATAGATCGCACTAGAAATATGAATTCGGAATCCACATTTCGTTGGAGGAATAGCCAACTTTGCGATGCAATTTTGCACATGACTTTTGCATCCGAATTCCGGATTGTTTAGCTTCTGGATTCGAAAACTTTATGTTAAACATCAACTGCACTTCGCATAGCTAATTTATTGCATACATCAAAAGCAAACAAATAGAAAAGCATGCTGCAAGAGAGCACGATATGCGCTTTTGTTTCATATTCATGCGACCAACCGCTTCTATAATTCGCCAACAAAAAATTAAAATGTGCAGAATCATGCCTTCATATTGCAGCCTGTCCGATCAATCATTAAAATCTTCAGCAAATCGTTGTTCTACGATCCAAGCTCTATCAAATGAAAATCCGATCGAGTCAAAAAGCATGCATTTCTTTTTTCAATGTTGGCTCCTTCTGGAATTGGTGGATCACTCCGGAATATGATTTTGAAGGTCATCTAATAGCGTAAAATAAACCTAACGGATTCTGAATGTAATATTAAATGATTCCGGTTTTGAAACTACTAGAGAGACAGATTGATGTACGTATATAAGTGCACTGATGCATCATCTCTCTCTCTCTCCCTTTCAAATATGTACGTGCAAATATATTTTTGCAAAGCAAATTCGCAAAGGCGCATAAAAAGGAGTTGCTGAAGGGATTGTCGTATCCCGCAGAGAGTTTAGCAATGCCTTCCCCTCCTACCGCTTCCTCTCCTTTGTCCACCGCGTTTCCTTGCACTTTACTGACCTTTTTGCCGTTTACTCCTACGTTTAGAAATTCGAAATGCATCACATTTTATCAAATGCATCCTCGTAACCTTTTAATAGGAAATTTCACTGACTGACCACTTAGATTACTTTCATTGTGCGTTTGAAATCAGTGCGCTCAAGAAAACAAAAAAATTTTGCAATTTTTTGAAGTAAATAAACAATTTGAGTCGTGCAAGAGTAATTATTATCACGTATTGACTGTTTCATGCAATACGCCAAAAGCAAACTTGGGCATCCAAATAGCTTCGAGAAGTCGAACAATAAAGATCGTTTTAATTAGTTTGTATTTAATTATGGCCAGAACTCGAAAATTTATTTATATTTATCCACTCTTTATTGGTCATTTTTTCTTATTCTGCGTACCAAGATTATATATATATATATATATATATATATATATATATATATATATATATATATATATATATATATATATATATATATATATATATATATATATATATATATATATATATATATATATATATATATATATATATAAATATATATATATAAAAAATTAAAAAAAATAAAATACAAAAAAATAAAAATAAAAAAATACAAACAAAATTAAAATAATAAATAAAAAAATGCAAAATAAGGGATTTCCTTTGGTAAAAGCAAAATAAACGATATTTTCACTTAAAAATATTTACAATTTATTGTAGTGATAAATATATTTTGTAAATATAAGAAACCAAAGCCACTAATCGCTCTGATCTCCAAATATTTTTCACAGATGAAGCCATTTAGGGCCCCACCTAAATAAATAAATAAATAAATAAATAAATAAATAAATAAATAAATAAATAAATAAATAAATAAATAAATAAATAAATAAATAAATAAATAAATAAATAAATATAATAAATAAATAAATAAATAAATAAATAAATAAATAAATAAATAAATAAATAAATAAATAAATAAAATAAATAAATAAATAAATAAATAAATAAATAAATAAATAATACAATTTAACCGGACAAATTCATATAAATATTTCTATACTCTTTGTCCGTTTGTCTATCTCTGTCCCTCTCAATTCACTCAACGTTCATTGCGTTGTTGTGGAAACTTCAAAAAATTCCACAGTGACTAATTAAAATATTCAAAACAACGTAAATGACGCGTTCATATACCGATCAATTGATGAGTGCAAAAATTTCATTGTGAATTCACTTGCATGTTTTATCGGAATTTACTCAATGGATTACTTCATGGTGAATGTAAAAATGTACTATTTTTTGAATATTCCACTCAAGTCACTCTTTATATATTCGTTATTGTGATTGATCGACGAGATTAGATTCAACATAAAATGAGATTTTATTATGAATGATAATATATAATTGAATGTACGATTGAGAAGTATTGATAAATGAAGAAATATAACTGAAAACGCAACTCTCCAATCACTCATCACTAACGTCGACATTTGAGAATAATTTTTTGAGTTTCAAATATTGAAGAATGCGCCAGGTAGGGTGGCATGATGTACGCAGTCGCACTAGTGCTCATCGAACCACTCTCAGGTTCGTAAATTTTCAACAATTAATAAGACACGTCAGGAGACGCCTATATTTCAACCTAATCGATCTCTCATACTAATGATCTATAAAGTAACCTGCCTCTCGATTCGACCGGTTGCAAAAATGAATGAGAAATTCTCCGTAATTTTTTAAACTACAAATTTAACTATTTTAGATCTGCGTAATATCTCCGTAATTTAAACTATTTTAGAAGTTGATGCATTGCTTCATAACGTAGATTATATTCACCAAATTTTGTGACCCTAGCATCAGTTGTTCTCGAGGTGAAACTGCCCGAGAGAGAGAGAGAGATAAAAGCACAGGCAGACAGAGATAAGCACGTACTTATGTACCCACCAATTGTATAATAAAATGTTTGCATTATAATGAGCTCAGCAAATGCACAATAGCGCATTCACATGAAAGCCATTTCCATGTGATTTTATAAGGGAAAATTACCGTAATTATATTCATTTGGAGCATAAAGAAGAAAGTATAAAAATAAAATGCTCTATGAAAGGATAAAACATGCATTGAAGTTGAAATGGGATTTCAATCTTGTGCAAAAAACAACAGATTGGTGAAGTTTATTTTTTTGCAATTTATCTTCATTAATAACGCAACAAAGCGCCATAGGTATGCTGGCACTCGACATTGCTCTTTGTAAGAATTACCGCTTTAAGAATGCATAATAATAGCGAAATAATCTATTTTTATTTCCGCCGAATGAATAAAAAATTTTCAAACCAAAAGCGAATTTCATAGTGAATTATATTTTCATAAAAATTGATGCAAAAATAAATGTTTATTGCGTAATTAAAATAGAACGATTCATTTTCGCTAACTTCAAAAAGATAAGACTGAAAACGACTTATAAAAAGAAATTGCATCAAATAGCCAAAAAAATTTTGGCATTTGGTTAGATTTGTCTCTTTATGTGTTCAAAAAAAAAGTCTGCCTAAGCAGCATAAAACTGATCCAGCGTCCACGCTCAAAAATGTGTTTTTGTGTATACGACTTCTATATTGTATAGCCTACGGGACAAAGGCGCTGATCTGTGATATTTCAGTTGACACATTCACTACTGATCCATGATATTTCACGCTTATAAGCCATACTTCTGGATCACTACAGGATCATTCCAATTTCACTCCAGGATTATACCAGGATTGCTCCACGATCGTCCCAATATCATTCCAGGATATCGCTTCGAAATTTCCTCGTTCTGTGACATGAATAAATTGAGCAAGAATGCTATATATCTTCACTGCGACGTTGTAGAACCACTTGATATCAGAGGAAAATGTGCTAATGAGCAATTTTTTCATTGTTTTTTTCCGAGGATATTGAGGAAAACTTGCCGAGGTTGAACTGTAAACACAAAACAGCATATCACCTCAGTGTTTGTGGCATCATTTTTTTTAGCTCTAAAATGCTTCATGACTTCAAAAGAAAACGAAGAAAAAAAACAGTTCTATATGAATCAATTAAAATTAATTTCCACCTATTAAAAAAAAAATTCAAAAATCGAAAGAAAATTCTAATAAGCAAATTAAAGGTGAGTAAAATTATAATAATTGAACATAGTGCATGAGTATCGTATAAGAACTTAATAATAGGAAGCAATATGTGTTAGCAATAATTAACTATTCATATAAATGCAACTCGCACGACTTATTGAAAACTTCTCCAATGCATTGAAAAAAAATTAGCTGTTTCATTTATAGGTATTAATTTTCATGCGAAATAATGATGTGGTTTTCTAATTTGAAAAATGTGATCATTTTTGTATAGTTTATTTTTTCTTTGATTTTTTTTATAGGGAATATTTCGGTTTGAAAAGGAAACATTTTTTCAAATTTGAAATTCTTTCAGCCGTTTCCCATTCAATTTTTTCATCGATTTTTCAAGCGTTCAAACATTGATCGAAACGCGAAAAAGCTTAGTCTAAGCAAAAAAGGTATATTCAGCAACTATGCGCGATAAAAGAAGCAAACATTCAATGACTATACACACGGAAAAGTGAGTGGGAAAATGCGCCATACGACGCGCTTTTGTGGTTCCCTCATCAAACAATCCAACTCATCAATTATTCACAAAAGAGTGAGTTGTATGCAATAATGCAACATTAATATCTGCTCCATAAATGATTAAAAATTAAACCGCCTCATTCATTCGTAAATTCGTCGACAAATTAGATATTCATCGTATTCTAAAACTCTTATAAAAAATGAAAATGTCGTCAAAAAATTAAACTGCCATTCGTCGTATCAATTGAAATATCTTCAAACGCCTAGGTTTCCTTTCGAAATTGATAAAATATTGTGAAATATGACATATCAGGGCTATCTTATTTTGCATATATTCACCAAATTTTGCAATTCAGAATTCAACAATTTTTGAATTGAAACAATGGACACACAGACAGACACAGAGGGACGACGCTGCAACAATGCTAAACGTATAAATGCTAAAGCATTAATTAACATTCCTCAGGAACATGAACACAGAGCCAAAAGAAGTTTTAGCAAAGAGAGAGTGAGAATAATTCCCGCATTGGGAAAGAGGAAACATTGTTTCGGAAATGTGTTCACCGTATTAAGTTTGCTCGAAAGGTGACCGTGGGGCTCGAATTCCGATCCTTCGCAGTATTGGCGCATGAACTTATCTCTGATCTATTGTTCTACATTTCTGCTGTCTTTTTTGAAAACTTTTATGCCGCTAGGCGTAACTATGCAATGTTTTGCTTAGAAAATAGATGGCAATGTTCGATAACGAATGAAAACAGACTATTTCTATGTGGAAAGACCGAAAGTTAGAATGTCGATCGCGACAGTGTTTCACTCGTTTTCAAGCAGTAGGTATCACCTATGTGTGAATTGAATCAAAGTCAACATTAGCATAAAAATTAGTATGGGAATGAATAAAATAAAGAAGATAAGAGTAGAATGAAATAAATGAAATTAGCATAAAACAAATGAAATATAATAGAAGCATTAAAATGCAAAAAAAATTAGAATCATTCCCATTGAGCGCACATTAAAAAATTTTTGCTTTTATCAGCTGAATATGAGAGACAAGAGATGAACGTGACTTTACTGCGTGCCGAAATGAATTGACAGAACACTTCCATTAAATTGCTATGAATTATTCAAGGCAAGTTTGAATAAAATGGGAATAAGGTGAACGAATTCATCAGTAAAACTTTAAATCATTGTGGGAGTGATTGGGCGCCGAGCACACATATCCAGACAAGTCGACAGACCGGCATATGAGCGAGAAAATCATCTCGTACATGCGATAATTTTGATTGCGAATGAAGGAATTTGGAAATAAACGTTACATAACAACGAAGAAGTCCCATATTCCATGTTTGGACTCGAAATACTGAGGCAACTGTTAGTGTATATTAAAAGGCCTGGCACGATATGTGTTTTTTAGAGCATTTTTATTGAGGCAAACAGTCGTATGAATATTTATATTAAAAAAATGAAACAGTGTCTTAGTTAGTGCTTTGATTGTCACCTGTAAATGGCATAAATCTCCAATTAAAATTTTTTGCCGTTGAACTTGATTCGTTGTAGTGAATAGCTAACCCATAAGTTTGTAGCACTTACAGTGTAAATGACGAATACAGGATGGTCACTCGAAATGAAATTCAGTTTTTCGGAACTGTAACGACAAATAGAATGTATCGAAGCGAGAGATACATATTCACATATATGCGCGCAGACATGATCGTACGCACAGACACGGGTATGTCACCAAAGTGCATAGAATTTTTCTTAATTTGATAAGAACGTATCAATATCAGTTTATTTTTAAGTGGACGCCTCGGTTAAGCGTCTTCTTTGGCAGGAAACCGCTTCAAAGGAGAACGGGCAGTGAAAAATTGAAGACCCCTTCTAGCTGAACATTTTCAGTTCGTCGATGCGGCATCGACTAGGCGGCATATCGTCGCGCAAATATGCCCTTTAAATCACAATTAGTTAAATATTACCTATTCCCTGTCCTCACTCTTTAGTTAAGAGGGAACTTGGGTGGCTAAGAGAGTCCTTTCTAGGTGGCCAAGGTAATCCTCCATTAAAAAGCGGAGAGGAAAAAAAAATGCATGTTCCGGCAAGTAGCACGCCATATGCCAAACAATGGTTAACGCTAAGTCTACCATTTCCGATTGCCACGTTCATTTCGACGGTAATTGTTTTTAACAAAAAAAAGGAAACACCATATAGCAGCCTGTTTTATACTTAATTGTTCTTTATAGAGAATGGTTGCGAATCTTACGACAGATTACCTGCAATATATTCCGTATATAATCAATCGAATTGAACTGTATTAAGAAGAATGTGCGTTTTATTTGTGTTCAAAAATAGGACGTTTTATTTGTCGACGTCATATGATCAGAACTTATTGCCGTATAACGCGATTGTGAACGATGCCATAAGGTCATCCACTCCCGTCGAATGCAACAATTCCACTGGAAACAATCAGCGACAAACTGCACGCAAAAATTCGGATGTTCTTTCAATCATATTACGAGTGCAACGTGAAAGAAAGAAATTCCTATGCAGCTGGTTAGATATGTTGTATATTTTGTGTCTGATTGTGTCGGAGGTTATCTGTTATTGTCGGTTGTTACTTGTGTTTATGCTGTGCGTCACAGCTGGTTCCTTTGTGCTTTCTTGCAAATTTTCTTGTCTCTAATATGTCCGCCTTTATATCTGTACGCATATTTGCATTTCGCTTGTGTATTTGTCTGTCTGTCTTGCAGTGTGAACTCCGGCCTGTCACTCCAACTGCATAGGTTGTGATCCTGAAATTTGTTCGATTTGAAAAATCTTGTCATTCATGGCCATCTATCTATTCAAGCTTTCATCATGATCTATTACATTTATGGGCTTTGCTGAATGCACTTCGAGAAAGACTTCTTCGATTGAAGATTTGAACAATCTATCGGTTTCACGGGGAGATGCATTATGGAGTATTTTTTGGTTGATTTTCGAACTACACGATTGAATAAAGTGATAGCGAGAAATACAAAAGCATATATTGTGCCAGTTTCTCTAACCGCACTGAAGAATGAGTGAATATATTTGAAAAAATAAATATTTGCAATCTTTAGGTTGTTGATAAGATCTCATAATAATAAATGAGTTAGAATTTAGGAAATGAAGAGTTTTTTTCAACAAGAAAACCAAACAACCGAATGTATAAATCTGATAGAGCAATTCAGTTTGGTAATTTGCTGTCCAGTTGCGCAAATAATGAGTAAAAAATTTTCTTCATCTATATGCTTGTTAATTTTGATTATTTTTATTTATTTAGTTAGTAAAGCATTCATTATGAATAGTTATCTCCTCATATCACTTCCACTTGCTCTGACCCAATCTCTCTGATCCAGTTGGCTCCTGTGATCTTCATGACGGCCTCTACCTCTCGCAGATCGGTCGCGTGAAGGTTAGAGCTTAGGCTCATCTCCTGCTCGTCGGATTCTGAAAGGCCGATCCAACGTTGTCCCTCTTATGATAGTTGGGACTTATTCCGCTGCCTTTGTCCCGATGAGAGTGCTGAGCGCGGTTGCTCCGCTGGTCGGAGCCAACAAGTCTGGTCGGAGCTTACTTACAATCGACCGCGCGTAGACTATAGAAAACAATGAATGCTTACTATGCTGATATGAAAAAAAAATTCAAAACAAATGAAGACAAATTGTTTCTCAAAAATTCTTCTAAACCATCACTTCAAGCGTTCACCTGAATAGAAATACCATATGTGTGGTTTTTTTTGGCAAATAACGGTAACCGGTTGGCCTTATTTAATGAATTCTAAAAATGCATAACTGAAACAATTCATCTAACAGTTCTCTACTTTTATTTATTTATTTTTTTGCTACATTTAACCGTCTCATCGCCACACAATTTATAGCGTGGAAATATTGTTTGCCTCGTTCAAATATAACCTCATTAATTACGCAGAAGTATCTGATATTTGATTTTATTTGCATTGCACAAATTTTTGCAAACAATGCAACAACCTCATCACTAGTCAATATTTACTAGCTGATCCGTACTCCATTATATTGTTAGCCAATGTTAATGTTCTCGTTACGTTGATGCGTTTTATACGTAACGATAAAAAAGGTGATAAAATCGTGAAAAAAAGATGATAAGGAAAATGCAAATATAATGCCTTTTTTGTGGGCATATTTTTGCAATTTTCAAAATGCAATGTAGTGCAGGCAACCCCTCTCACATGCACATTCAATTTCGACGATTCGTATTCAGAAATTTCCATTTTATCAACACTTTCATTAGGACGTTCAAAGAACAGTCCCCAAATAGATGCAAGGAGTGCCAAATAAATTTAGATCAAAGACTTTCATGGAAGGTAGAGGAGTATCGATCACAAGATGAAACAAAATTTCTACAAATGCCTTAATGCAAAGGTCGGTGCGAATAAAATGAGAACATGTTTGCTTGCAGGTAATCAGTGTGCTTCTAGCTGTCTATGTGAGGTGTCGTCTTGCGAGGGTCGTTTAAGACCTTAGAGGTACACAGTGGGACCGCGAAGTACCTTGAGCGTGAGGAGTTCGAGACGCTTGTTGGCGCAGAGTGACACTATTCGTGCTAAGGGGTTGTCGGGGCGACGTTCCCCCCCCCCCCCCCCCCCCTCGTTACTCTTTGTGTTATTCCCTGCCCTTACTGTTGTAGATTTTATTGAGGCTTAATAAAAGAACCCTAACTTCTCGTCTTATTGCGACATAAAACAACATCTAGTTGAGCGTCGATAGAAAACAGAGCCGACTACAAAGAATTGGAGATTTGCCGAATTTAAACGACTAAATTGCCCAAAAATTTTTCTAAAAATTTTTATTAGACGAGAGTTTTTCGGCGACTGAATTTTTTTTTCTCATCAGATCCAAATTTCAGATGAGGAATATTTTTTAAAAATTCATAGCCTGAAGTCGGCTTGATATGAGTGCTGCATGAGCATATTGCAATGGTGATTGCAATATAATAGATGCATTTTCTAAAATTTTCATACACATTTAAACGCTTTATTACGTTGGAAATTCTCCATGAGACATCCTGTTCAAAAATAAAAATTTTTGCATACGTTAGTTCGAAAATAGTTTTGCAGGATTAATATTGAGTGAAAATTAAGCTACGTGATTAAATGTTGCCCTATATCTTGTATTTTGGCAATGTTATCAGTTGATTGCCTATCAGCTGATAAGCTGCACGTATTGCCTATCAGCTGATAAGCTGCGCTACGAATTTGTCTATGCGACCCAATGTTACATAGATATTGATTGTATGCAGCAGGGTAGATAGGTTGTTTCCTATGGTGGCCAACTGTAAAATACGCTTATAGAGACGCGTCGCGTGGCACCTATGGACGCAGCGTCCTTATTTACATATATACGCGTGTCGCATCATTGATCAGCACACATTGCGATCCTGTATATACCGACGCTATATGCGCAATGCGCGGTGAACAATCTGGATTTATTGAGCACAATCGTGATGTTCGTCGACCACCTCTGACTTCCCCCGTCCAGGTTGTCCCCCGTCCTTTCCCTTTCTCCTCTCCTGTCACCCCCATATCCGACGTCCTGCGAGCACAACACATGAATCGTTTTTTACCTTGTCTCGTGAAGCCCATTGGCTAGACAGTATTGTATTTGTCGCTGGTTTCTGGAAGTGGTCTAGCACCGATACTGTTCTTCTTATTGGAGTTTATTTTAATTTCTAGTCAATAATTTCTCCTTTTGTGGTCTTCATTAAGTTTCCAGCGTGTGATCTCCAGTATCCAATTCGACATCGAAAATACAACCTGAATTTTTGAAATCCACAAAACAGCTTATTTGGAGAAAATATTTCCAGAACAGCGTTTTTGAAAGTTTCAGTATTGAAAAAACCGCACGATTTTTTATGTTAAACTCATTGCCCATATACCAATAGATATTCAAATTATATTTGCAATAAAATTATATGCGGCCTTCCCGAAATTCTTTTCTCAGAAATATTTCAGTTTGCTCCCATTCCATACTCGGCGTAAACCTTAATTCAAGCTCATCAAATAGTGTTGCATGGCAAACAACGGCCAGTTTCATTTTACGAGAGCGTCGTCGAATCTGCCCTCTTGCCGATATCGTTGATGCATCCATTCCTTCCGCTTTTAAAATACGGTTGAGTCGTTTCCGTCGTCACACTATTACTATCTTAAGCACTGAATGTTTGTTTGCTTAGCGAACGTTTTTGCTTTTTTCTTTCCGCTTATGCCTCTTTATTTTGTGTTTTCCCACTGCGGGCGTTGAAATAGATAAATAATAAACAAGATATTCAAAAAATATTCACTTAGAAGGAGTTGATGTTGAATTTTTAGCAAGAGGTTTAAAAAGCCCTTTCAAAGCGAAATTTAGCAATTATTTTTTACGTTTATCACATTCAAAAAGTTCAAAAATTTCCTCTGCTTTTTTTTTGTTGACATGAGAATAAGTTTAATTTCTTGACCTCAGTTTTCGCTTCGAAAATATTTCCGTTGATCTCTGATGCCTAAAGATTTGTTTTTATGCACTTTGACCAGCATGCCATTCATCTAAGGGGAATCCCTGAGTATTGATCTATGAATGTTCTTTGGAATTCGAGTCTAAAATACCTAAGGAGAACCCCCATCGCGATCATATGACCAAGAACACTCAAAAAGAGTGGCTGCCATTCTCAGTGTTGATTTATCTGGCGCAATCTTGCCGTACCGAGCGGTCTATTGAGCTCTTTTCGTTTGTGTAGCTCCAGCAGATTCATCTACTCTTCGTAGAATATGTTTGTGCTATTTTCTAATTCAGGTACCATGAGTGGTATGTCTACCTTAGCAGCCAACCACCTGCAATGCGATTTCTGGATCGGATTGTTGTATATACCACAAAAATTGCTGCGAAGATAGGTTATTATTGGTAACATTACGTCTATCCATCTGTGCGTATCTACTGTTTACTGAAGAGTTATGGCGTTTGAAATAAAACATAGGTGATAGATCGTCCAATTATGCCTTCTTTCACGTACCAATTTGAAGTTATAAACATTTGAGTTCATTGAAAAAATTTCCATAAGTTTTTCGCTAGGCGTATTTTCGTTTAGTATGTACCGTACTTAATGCATAAAAACGTTTCCATTTGTGGAATATTTGCAATGAGAGTCGGAAGAAGGTGAAGAAATGCTACAATATTTTATTTCTTTATTGATAACCTTTAAAAGCGGTTGGTCTGATGAGAGAGATACATGAGCAGATAGATATCCGCCATCTCTTCTAGTATAATTTTCCATTTATCTTAAACGTATTGCGCTAATTTAGCGTTTTTACATGTGTGTATTTGTTTGCATTTTTTCATTTGCATCGATTCAACAAGGAAGCAAAAAAAAAAAGAATTATATCGATGAAATTTTTTAACGCTCAATTCGCATAATAAAATATACAAAAATTTTCAACGCAATTTCATCGTCGATTATTTATTAACACTTAAAATTACTGAAGAAATTTTATCACTTAAAATATGCTGTGATTTGCAGATGAATTTGCATAAATGAAAATTTATGCAACCGGTCGGTCTCATAGAGGAAAGCGCTTTTATTGATTGGTGAAAAAATGTTTTTTTTTAAAGAATATTTTAAATAATATTAGAAGAATATTTTTAAAGAGGGTATTGAAAAAAAAAGTTTTTTCAACGAATATTCACACAATCGATGATCATTGAGAGCTAAATGAAAAAGAAAATTTTAGTTTCCTATTGTTTATTGGCTCGTTTCTCATTTCGTCCATCGCGTCAAATGTGAGAGTGGTTGAAAGTCAATAACTGGTCGATTGCTTTCATTAAAAACGCTCATCTTTCAAATGATCACTTTATTTCAATAGGGTTTCCTTCGATCCATACATCGTTATCGCCCACATTCGACCGTATTGCTGATTGAATCGGCAAATGATTGCTTTCTAGATATTCTGTTTTTTTTTTAAACGTTCTTTTTGCACTTGTAAAGCACTTTGTGACAATTTTGAGTTGTTATAGGTAATACCTCATCAACGATATCACAAGGAAATGATCAACGTTCATAGAATAGTTGCTGAATAATACTGTAGTTTTGATCAGACATGCATGAATTCTAATCTGTTATAATAATTAATAGCCCTTTGGAGAGACGTAATCATCTCGATGAAGGCTTACGATCATGGCTTTACAGTGATTTGGAAGACCTGAAATGCCTTTTTTTTTTCAATTTTTCTGATGTATTTTAATGCATTGCATTGTTTATTATTTGCGACAGTTCATTTAGTTTTCATATCCTCTCATCGCTTATGATATTTGAAGCTTCGGATTGCTACTAATAATAAATATATTGGTAATGCTATTGATATCGAGTAATACAAAGTAATGCAAAGTAACAGTATTCAATACTTGGTTGATTGATTTTTTTTAAATGTAAGGCTCGTAGATGTTTTTCTATTCTTGGAGGTTTACCCAACACCAGCAACCCTGCCATCAAGGGTAAGAAAAATGTGGCGCCATAGTTGTTGAAGAAACGAATGGGTTTAGGGAACTCTCCAGAGAGCAGGATGAACTCGGAGCTAGACAGCAGTCGATTATAGGAGCAAGACGTATTCCGGGTTTGACAGCGGTCGATTAGATGAGCAAGACGTATTCGGGGTCGGGCAGCATCGTTATTTCCGCGAACACCACTAGTCAGCTGTTGCTGCTTATATGCAGCTCCAGCCAACAGTGGACTTCGATCCCAGTGTCAGCCGATCTCAAAACATCGGCCGACACTGGGAACAATGTCGCAGGAATTTTTGAATTCTTGTGACGTTATGGTGAGAATGTTTTCGCGACGGGCACACATTGCTAAGAGCACTGTGCGTTTCGTCGCGACAATGGTCGAGCTGTCGTTGACCATCGCCAAGCTCATGAGATTCACCATATCCGTACTTGCAACTGCGAATATTTTATTGATAAATTCGACACTGTATTTTGTTTATAGGAGAGCGATTTGAAATAAAGCAGTCGGAGCAAGTTTGTTCGACGTCGGCCATCATGTGTCCTCATTGATAGTGAATCATCCGCAACAGCGGCTCGATTAGAGAACAGTACTTTCGACTATCGGTTAGCTTCTTTTTTTTTTTGTTATTTAAAATTGCCATAAAAATAAGTGCTGAATGGTTAGAATTCGTCGACAATAGATTTAGCTAACGAAATGATTTCCCAACTTTTTCAGTAGTAATTTTTAAGCATGATAATGGAATCATTAAGAACAATGTGATAGTCTCTCTATTTCGAAAGATTGCTCTCGTAAGATCCCCAGTCTTTCTTAGTAAATATAAACTCATGCGCATTGAATTAATTGTTTCGTTCTATTTTCACAGAGGCATATGGAAATGCATTGTGGGACTTCCGTTAATGGGACGAAATTCGTTTAGTTGCTCAATAAAAAACGAACGATAAACGATTACTTCAATAAAAACAAAACATTCGGAGGTATAATGAATAAGAGGAAGAGAAAAATGATTCAGTTCTTTACACTGTGAATTTGTCTACTGCATCTGTTTTGTACTGAAAAATTTCCGTGGAGCACTTTTGATGTCATACGATAGTCGTAAATTTAGTGCGTATTTTTATCTAGGTTCCATAATAGTAGAGCTGCAAAAAATCATTTAAGAGGCGACCTCATTTGAGTTAGGTAAACTAGTCTAGAATTGTCCACTTTCTTCGTTGAAGTATAATTGAAATCGGAAGGAGAATGTAGCATTGTAGTTGCTATTGACTGCATCAAAGTTATTATTTTATGGTAGGACACATATTTGGATTATTTTCCCTTCATTTCTCCTATATTTGACAATTTCATGATTCGCCGATTTCAGCTCATCTATTTCGATGCGTAGAGATGCGATTTTGATTTCTTCAATAAAAATATCCAAAATGAACTAAAGCGTTTTTATCAAAGGAAAAAATTTTGATAGTATGTTAAATGAGTAGTCTAGAAGAATGAGTTGAGAATTTTCTTATCGACTCTAATGAAGACTCCTAAAAATTGCAACGAAATGAATATTATCTGACCGTAGTATTGAATTGAAGGCTTATTTAGCGCTGCATAAAAGCGGCTAGCATTTTCTCGCTTAAACATTGAGATTGCTTGGCCGCAGACAATTTTGGACAATTTCTTGGGGTCAAAGGCATTGACCGCCTTTGATATTTGGCCAATATGTGAGGTTTTAGCGAATGTTTGATTAGTATTTACTGGAAACATATTGCCTTCCGTGCACGTTGAACTTGGCTTTTGATGGCACAGACGAATCTCAGTGGATTAAAAAAATCAGGTTTTGTTTATTAGTTGCATTTTTATTAATAAATATACTGCATTTAGAAGAGTGGAGTGATATCAGAACATCGAAGTATCCACAACAATAACACCAACAACACTGCAACGTTACGAATGCAACATTCAGTAAACGTGACGATGGAGAAGCGTTTGGCGCTTGAAGTTAATAGCAACAAGGAGACGATAACCATACCAGGACTATCCACATTCGCCAACCATCTTTCAAGTATGATATCATGCCCTGATTTCTCGGTTAGTTCCACTCCTTATTCTTCCAACCTGTATTCCGTTCTGCTTCTTATTTCTACAACCGATGTTCCATTACAAATAGACAGCTGGTTTATACCAACCGCAACCGCGAACAAAGCGTATAAAATTTATGTTGCTTATAGCGGAAGTGATTATATTATTGAAATTAACCCTGATAATAGAGATTCGGTTGCTTAAACTGTGTTTGCAGGAATATGGATGCAACTACTACTGCACTATAATTGGAGCAGAAGAGGAAATAGTGCGTAAAGGATACGAATGAGAAAACGACGATTAGCATCTCCCTCAACATCCTCCGAATAATTTTCCCTCCTCAAAATTTTCGAGTAGGATGGGTGTGTGGCATAGATCACTGAGGGATACCAATATAAACTGAAAAAAAAAATCAAAAAATTTTCTCTTAGTTTATGGAATTTACCACATTGTAAGCAATCAAATTGTTTTTTGTTTTTCTTATGTGAATATGTCCAGAAAAAAACGCATTTCTTGCAATTTTTTCCTCCTCTCTTTTTTAATGATCGATATTATTCCATACTAGTTTTGATTCCAGAAAATGTTTCTCATTTTAAATATCTTTATTGCAAAAAATTTCTTCTAAATTTCTTAATGCGAAATGATATTCTGAGAGGTTCGCTCTTCATTTTAATGATTGCATTTTTCAATAAATGATTTTTTAATGCTTAAGAAATTTTTTAGTGATGAAAAATTGTTTGATCTAAAAAGATGCCAATCAAAATAGTCGAAAAATTATAGTGAAGATAAATTTTTCTTAGATGTTTCTTCTTTTTCGTTGTTTTTTTTTTCTTTAGAAATTAAATTACTAATTGTCTCCTATAATAGCCCTTTTTGTAGAAATTAAATACTAATTGATCTCGTATAATAGTCGTTATAATAGGCATGCTTAATTTCGGATGATTTTCATTGAGGGCATAATAGCTTTTAATACTATTAAATCCTCATTATAAGTCATCTACATAACTTACTTTTTTTTCTGGAAAGTTTCTTATGAATATTATGGATTTCCTATAGTTTTATGCGCAACTTTCATAGTGCTTTAAGTTAAAATGACTCAGGTATGATAGGCGCTATCGTGAGAATAGGTAATCCGCATTACGCAATTGCTAAGAACGAGCCATTTGTTGATTTTTAAAAAAATAAACTAGAGAACAGTGGAGTTTCAGAGAATAGCATGCATTTTGATTAAGGTAACAAGACAGGATTAGTTTTCCGGTTTCCGCTATATACAATCAGGCCCTGTTACGAACGACGGATTCCTGAAGAACTTCTTGAAGTTCTGTTTTTTAAATAGTTTTTTTTTCCTTGGAAAGTAAAAATTCATTGAAAAAATCTCCGCTTATTAGCGACTCCAAGGAACAAAATGACATCAAGCGAAAGAGTGCAAAAACGAGTATTTAATGCGAAAGTGCAAATCGATGACTTAAAGTTCAGATTCTACGCTGCATCTTATCGAATAACGCAAAAATGCTAGGTTTCTTATGATTGTTCTATTATTTTTCAACGTCTTGGAAGCCAGTGGAAGGTTTTTTCCGGTTCGAGGCCTATTTCGTCATCTTCTATACTCCTATAAGAAAAATAATTCGGAGTAGAGGCACAATTCGGAGTAAAGCCGATTTTCAGGATCGACGTGCATGGGGTCATAACGTAACGGGGACAGAAGTTGGAATCGGAGGGACCGTCCCGCGAGGAACGGTCGCCGATGCTGGCTATCGTATGGATGACAATTTCAAGCTGGCCTTCTTGCTTAACGATAGCTATTGAAAGTTAGCGGCAAACTGAATTATGAAACTCTTTCCTCTTTTTCTCTATTCTCATTCTTTTCATTAAACATTGCTATCTATGTCTTTCCTGAGTCATCTCTAATTGTTTTTCTTTTTCGCTAAGTTTCTCTGGAAATGTTCTACTAAAATTCTGTGCATGAAATTGCGGCAGGACTGTAAAACTCCATGTCGACTCCTTTTAGCGGCTCTTTGCCGGCTCCTTTCGACAACCCTTTGCAAGTCCATTGAGATCGGGACTGCATTTATTTTTTCAGTTACAAGTTTGGGTAACCGGTTAGCAAGATTTATGCACCAAAACGAGATAAAAAAATTCAAAAAGCGCACCGACACTTTTTTAACGATGATTTTTTTGCTCTCTTCGGAATTTTTATCAATTTCGTCCAATTTTTTTCTCATTAAAAAAAATTGTATGACATTTTTTCTCGTCATTTGTGAAAAGTTTCATGCGGATGCATCAAAATCTCTGAAATTTTGTTTTAGCATCGTCAATGATCATCGCTATCGCGTTTATAATTTCCATGAAATTTTGTGGTCATATTTTTGCTCGTTTGAGCAAAGCCACACTGTTGATATATATTACTTATAAATTCGAAATGACGTCATTCGAAATTTTCAACGAATAGAAATCAAATTTCCGCTTTATGGGATTCTAATGAAATCGATCTTAAAATCAGCTCATTAAAAATTTCCAAACGTTGTGATGGCGGAATTATATTGTTTTGAATCTAGCCGCCTATCAAAAGTATTTTCGTGTCTCATATTTCATATTTTTATATCGTGTTTGGCTGACGCTTAATTAAAAAGCTTTGGTCGCTGGTAGCACGCTTAGAGGAGCGCATATGTGTGCGTTCTTTAGTTGAATTTTTTTACGGACCGAATAGTATACGAAAGTATACAAGGGCGTTCTTTTGGGCACTGTCCCTTATATGACTGGACATCTATCGATTTGCAAAATTCCACCCCCCTCCCCCCCCAAGGGCCGCCGGTTTTAGTTGTCCATCTCTAAGCCTTTTTAATGGGCTTTTTCTTCTAACAAATAGCCTTGAAAAAATCATTAAAAAATGTATATTAAGTGGTCGATAGGTTTGCTACCAATAAATGCGAAAAATTGATGATCATAAATGGTGTGATCACTGCCATGAAGTGCACACGATGTCTTTTTTTTTAATAGGCATGATGCATAAATGGATTATACTGCTCATCTGAATGCAGTACGTGATATCCACTAGTACCTCTCTCTTAAATAAAAGTTTTCTGTCTTTTTTTCGTTTGTGTTACCTGAGAATGATCCTCTTCCATGAATTGAGCACCTCCACCATAGAATGATGTTTTTTAATTGAAGAGAATGGGAAAGGGGGGGGGGGGGGAAGAAAGACTGCTGAAATAGTAGGACAATTAACTAAACAAAATAGGCGAGTCGCACCAACTTTGCTACGTAACGCTACGCAATGTGGCGTATATTAAACGCAATTTGAAAATTGATACAACGGGCATCTAATTACATATCGGGATATTAGACAAGTATTTTGAACTGTTTCAAGAATATTGAAAAAGCGAATTCAGGATGCGTGATTGATCCTGAAATGGCTTTTCGCAGTGGAGTAAGAGATTAGATGAAGGCATGTGGAAGAGGAGGATTGGTGTTTGCAGAGGAGGAGGATTGATAGTGCAGGAGAAAGCTTCTCGACTAAGAAATGTGCAAATTCTGAGAAGAGAATGGCCGGGATAATTTTGGTTTTCTTGAAAGATTCTCTAGGTGGATGAAAAATTTGAGAAGATTCGACCTTCTTCATTTAAGGGCTTCAACATAGAAATTGTTGACTCCGCAAAGAATTTATCACTATCGTTGCAAAAAGTCGTAGAAATGCTTCTAAATCTCAAACTATTGGATCGGATTTGCGAAATTTCAACCTCGTTTTACCACAGGATCTCATCAAATTGTTGTATTTCTTGGCGGAGCAATTGAACAATCTCAAGAAGAAAATAATCTTCGAGGGAGTAAGGGAAAAGGATGGGAATAACCGTCATGGAAAAGAATAATTCAGGTCGTCATTTTAATATACCATATTGTTGTGTTCAAAATTTGATACCCTCTGTTATCCCACGCTGTCTGAGAACGAGCTCTGAGCTTGAATTGCATCGACATTTACATAAGGAACCTTTCGCCTTCGATTTTGCCACCTCGTTGTCTTCGAAAGTTCAGCGAAGGGAGAGGATGGGCAGGATGGAAAGGGGCAGTGGAGAGTACCTTTCCGCTCTGGAAGCAGTTTGCAAGTTCCGCTTCAACAGTTCTCTGATTGCAAATTCTATATGTATACCTTCAAATTCTTTAGCCGCTACCAGAGAATTGCGATCTTCACCTGTATTCCTGCAATAGCTAAGACTATTTCTAGTTGCAGTGCTACTATTAATCGGTCTCATTTCAAATAAGGATAACTTTTTTGTGTTATGAGATCCTCATAGTTTAATTCTAGAGCTTATTCATGAGCTTTCCGCAGAACAAATTTTTGCTTTCCGCAATAAGAATTCAAACAGTTGATAGTGGTACTCAGTGTATTATTCCTGAGTCATAGTGAATGTAGGGATTGAATGATTTAATACTCATTAGGAATGTGGAGGTGTTGATTCATAGAAGTACGAAAGTCCTTTGACATTAAACTTGCGTAAGATTTTAGAGTGTTTTATGACGTTTTTTTTTCTTGTTGAAGTTAAAGTTTCCTTGCTTGTGGTGTAGATATGGAGATGGAAGAAATGCTTTTATGCTGCTGAGATGATCGAGTTGAGAAGAGAGTGAAGAGGTGATTCGAAGGTGGAAGTGACGAGTGGTCGAGTCGAGTTGACGATGGCTTATGCAGCCTTTGCTTTGACAAGCACCGACAAAGCTCTCTTCGGGCATGGGCAATACTGCGCATCTTTGCCCGGTGGTCCTGGTGGTCCGGCCGGTCCAGGCTGACCACGTTGTCCAGCAGTACCTGGTGCACCTGGCTGAAATCAACAATTAGTGGAAACATGCTTAAAGTTGAGGTTTGATAGTCGCCTTATTAGTAGACCTCATTATCCTCACAAGATAGAGTAGAGAAGCTGAGCAAGAGATGTTGCACAAAAAGACCGACTGCAGAAGTGAAGAACGCATGCATAGCAATGACAATATAAAATTATATCAAATTAGAAAGTAACAGAATATTGAGATGTGATTTAAAAGGTCCGCCACAGACACATACAAAACCCGCGATAACTGAGCTAGAATTCACCAATTCCGATAAAACTGAAATGGGTGCCTTTGTGGTCGATTAATGACCTTTGGCAATCGTCCTAGCGATCATCCGAATTGCACAACACGAATTCGTGCATGTAGGAGATGACTTTGTAAATGTTTCTAATGGTACCTTTGCCAAAAAACAAGTTGCGACATTAATTTATGTGCTAAATTGGTATTGTAACTGTGCACATATTCCTCACCTCTCCCTGTGGTCCAGGTATTCCGGGAGTGCCAGGATGACCTGGGGCTCCTGCGGGTCCCGGCGGCCCCTTTGGTCCGGGCAGGCCTGCTGGTCCAGGTGGTCCTCGAGGTCCCTTTCGACCGACAGTGCCGTCCATTCCTGGCGGTCCGGGCTGACCGGGTTTGCCGTCTGCTCCAGGAGTTCCTTAAACGAGAGGAGTTTCATATCTATAAGAATAGCTTTTGAAAGACCTTTTCTGGAATAACCGGTGTTCAGAGCGTGTCGTAAACGTAATCATGATCGAACTCGGTACACTTTTTCGCCATTCGAATGTAGGTCTCAATAAACACAAACAAACACGTGAATAAATACCTGGCGGTCCCGGAGGGCCGGGCATTCCACTGTTGCCGGGCCGACCATCCTGTCCAGGGCTGCCAGCTGGTCCCTTCTCGCCAGGAGGACCCATTGGTCCAGCTGGTCCTGGTGGTCCCATTGGGCCGGGCGGGCATGTTTTGCATCCAGTCGGTGGTGTGAAGTCCAACGGTGGCACAATTCCAGGCTCTCCAGGGGGGCCTAAAATTGACAAAGCAGTAGCGCTTGAGTACTTGTTCACTAGAGTGATCGTCATAACTATACAGTTGTACTCTGAAAGTCATCTATTCTTGATAGACAATGAACAACAGAAAAAAGAGGATGAAACCAACGGTCGACCAGGAAATATCCATTATCACAAAAATCGACTATTCCGGAACTTGAAGTTAAAAGAAATTTTCAATTTTTTTCCATACTGAAATGGTTTGAAATATGAGCAACCTTGTGATGAATTGCTTAAGTTGAACTGATTAAATTGAATGGCAACAAAAATCACAAAAACGCGAGCGATTTTTGCCGAATTTTCCAAGCGAAATGCTGAAAAAATTGTCTTACCGTATTTCTTAAACAGTTCCATTTTGCGATTAAATAAACAATCTAATCAGCTGGTCTGTCTCCTCAATTTCAGGTCTGTTTCCTCAATTTCAGGTCTGTCTCCTCAATTTCAGGTCCTTACAGCTTCGATTTCTTGTGCTGACTTTTTGAGAGAAAATTGCAACTGAATTCATTTCATTCTTGAAAAATATATGCAATATTGCGTGATAATTTTATGACCTAAAATCATGAAATTAATGCTTATAAGAAGCATTCATCGTTAGCTAGCTTCTCGCCACATATTTCACTATACTTAAGTGATACTTCTTTCATGCTACTAAATTTACCTCGAGGTCCAGGAGCTCCAGGTGCGCCAGGAATACCGGGTGGTCCTGGTCGTCCAGGCGGGCCTGGTGGGCACCTGTCAACCGTATCGCATTGACACTGTGGTGCAACTTGACGTTCTTTACGTGGTCTCGGTAAACCTTGACGAGCATGCATCATCTCACTCCATACCTCTTGCTCAAGAACCTTAACATTCCCTTATTGTGCAAGCAATTCGATTGATTTAAAAAGTTCCAGAGAACGTGAATATATGGCTTTGATCAAAAGTCAGGCTCATATACTCTGACGCTCTATTGTAGTGAGAGGTATTTAAATATGTTTCATGAGAAGCGAAGCTGGATGCTTAAACTGGCCAGATAGAATCACGAACTGCGATAATCAGAAGAAAAAAAAAACTTATAGAAGATTTAATTCACTTCTCGGCATTACCACGTTGTGGCGTTTCAAAATTCCCTCATTTCGAATATCTTAGAAATTCGACGTTTTCGGGATGCACTGAGAAACCGGGTGCAGCTTGGTGCAAGTCGTGTGGCATTTAACCTTTCAGCGTAAGACGTATTAGGATCAAATTATAAACAAGTGAATTAAATTGAATTAACTTCCGAATTAAATCACCTTGAATTGATCCATCTTCACCACCAGACTACCTTTGATTTCGTCCATACGGCTCACCAAATACGGTACGTAGAAGAAGCATGCAGCGATTGCAAGCACCGAGACGCAACTCGAGAGATGCGCCAACATTTCAGTCATCTTGCGGACTGCCACCATAACATTCCTGCAATTCGCTTTTATATGAACCAAATTTACACTCAATTTTGTTACGAAAAACTTTCCAACTACAGTTTGCTAGCAGAGAGAGATGGAAAACATTGAAAAAATAAAGAAATAATTAAGGAGTGAGCAGCATTAAAAGAGGGGAACTAGTTGTGTTAGGAAGACGAAGAGAGCATATAGAAGTATGCGAGAAAAGCGGCGTTGATTAGAACGGTGCATGAAACCGGTTGTGATGGGCGCGGAACTGCGAACTCTACCCACAAACGAAGACTCTTTTACCTTACAAGAGCAAATTTGAGAGAGAAAATGAGCGAATAAAAACGAAAAAAATTTTTATTTCCATTATTTCATTCCTCATTTAAGTCAAATCAATAAAAAAGGTGGTAAGATTTGCAAAAACAATGAGGGTTGAAAGTTTCCGGAATAAAGAATTCAACACTGTTATATAGCATTTTCAATTTCAGTTCATATTTCAAGTACTCAAGCTTGGACTTCAACTAAAAACTCGAAATTTACATCCGTTCGGGAATCTAATGCTCTCAGAGAAATTTTTTATCAGACCATTTTGCGGTCAACGATGTATTATTTTCGACGCTTTTAAGGATAGTATAACTCTCAAAATATGAGCAAACATCAAAATCTCGCATGAAAATTTGTTCGTTCAATAAATGAATTCATATTTTAAGTAGTTTTTATTCCCAAAAATTTTTACGAAACATTCTCAAAACATAATGGAAAAATTTCTGAAATTAGTGAAATTTTCTGAATGAGATCTCATCAATAATTTGATTGTTTTAAATAGACTTAAGGCGCGTAGGTGTATGTACTCGGCATAGAAAAGGTGGTTATTAGTCACCAAACGAAGTTTGATGCTACAAAGAGGGTGATTGCATTACTATGGGGGCTTGTCTCATCACTTGTTGCTTGTCTTATCAGCTCGATCGTTGCTGCTCATGAGCCGGTCTGTTGTAACGAATAACCTCGAGCGCCTTTTCGCTCTTGAACCACGCCATTTCCCATTGCCTGTTGGTTTTTTGCTTTTTTTTAAAAAAGAAAAAAAACTTACTTTTACTTTTTATACAGCTGAAAAGGTACTCAAGCATTTAATCCACTCTAACACAGAGGTGAGATATCTATTTTTGAAGAAATTTGACTAAAAATGCTTAACCTTTTTTGTCGGTTGTTTACCTATGTATTCTAATAATTAGCCGATTTGTTGCTACACCGACAATCTAAACATCGCAATAATATGCGATATCAGCCAAACATCATTCTTTTCAAACAGACTAGCCGCTCAACGAAACCTGTTCTCTTTTCCTTGACGCAATTTGCTAACCATTGCGTACTCAAACCGCCTACCAATTACCTATACTTCTCGATGTAACACAACGAATAAAAAATGGTTGAAAGTTGGTATAAGCGGAAATAAGTAAAGGATGCTGAGAATCAATAGGAGTATGGGCTAAGTGATAACGATAAGAATGCTTCTAATGTAATTCCGGCAAAAATACTACACAACATTTGAATGACTCCTTAAAAGAATCAAAAAAACCACAATTTCAAAAAACTGAACACGTGATGTGCGGAATATTTCCTGATAGTACAACACTTTTCCATGTTATACTTGTACAATATAGGTTTCTTGTCTGTTTTCTGCACGCATAGCGCCTTTCACCTTTTCTCTATTACTGCTTTTTGATGGATTTTTGAATAAATGAAGATGACGTGGGAACATAGTACCTTTATGAAAATGAGGAGGAAAGTGGAAATGAAATGCTATCGTCCGATCACTTTAACTGATGTGATCCTTAGCATCTCTATTTGATTACTGATATGATCAGTGGTACTTTCGTTTGGTTAAATCCTTTTCAGTACAGGCTTGTTGTTAAGTTTCAACCACAAGAGTGCAACAACCAATGGAAACATTTATATTTGCTTTCTTTAATGCGTTTAAAAAGAGTTGCATCCATCACGAATGTTTTCATCGCTTCCTAGCAACGTCGCGATATTGCTCACAGATATTTCAGCAATGTTTCGTCGCGGAAAATTTATTTCATCACTAGAAATGGCTGCAATTTTAAACGTCTTTTCAAAGAGATTGAAGCGAAATATTACTTAAATAACAAAAAAAACGGAAGGAAGATTCACTTCCTTCCGTTTATTTTGTATCGATTATTATAAGAATAAAAATATAAATATTTTTAAGCTGTTGTTCTTTCTCTCCCTCATAACTTATTTCGTATCAGGTTTATTGCATTTTATATAGAAAAAAATAGTTCAATTTCTTCCGCTAAGTAAACTAATATTCACAAAAAAAAATGATAGTTTAAATGATAGGATGCATTGATTTTTAATAAATCAACTCACTTTTCAACGTATTTGAAGTAATATAACAAAGATTTAAACAGTGGCAACTGTTCTGAATAAAATTGCTGAGTTTCGACTTTGCTCTTGGTTCGTCTGGTTGGATGGGAAAGGGAGAGGGGGGGGGGGTGGGGAGGTTAGCAGAGATTGAAGAAAAGAGTCTTTAGGAGAGTGGTTGCGCCCGAAACGCAGCAATATTTCCGTTGCAGATTTTACCATTTCGGAGTGATTTCAACGGCTATGGTATTGGAGCGAAAGTGAGACTTGAAGCAACTCCATATGCTAGTGCTCAGAGGTATCAAAGACTACACTGAAAGTGTACTCATTTATGAAAGGCTAAATTAATCCCTTCCGTTTCAAAATTGAATTCGAGCAAACTTCGTTAACCGAGATGAACTGCAGCGTTGATCGCGTGTTATCCATGTCTTTGTGCAGCATCACCGGTACCAAAACTAAGTTATGAAGTCGGAAATTAAATCATGCTGCTGGTTGGTCATTTTCGCTGATATGATCAAAAGCATCTCTATTCATACATTAGAACATTTTTCTAAATGATATTTAGCAATAATTATGCAATTTTTGAATGAAAAATAATATTGCTTAAACGATATTTGAGGCTAATGTTAGAGAATAAAAAATTTTCGACGCCTATTGAATATAAACTTTGTAATCACATATTTGAGAAGAATTGAAGTTTCTTTGTTTGGAATGCTGCTGAATAGACAACAATTTGAATCTTCTAGTGGTTTCGAGATATGTTTGCTAGAGAGTGGCGATGATATCGCTTTCTTTGCAAACGTTTCATTCGATTCTGAGGGTCGTAGCGCTATTGATGTGAAGTCACGTTTCGCTGCCAAATGGTCACCCACTATACGTCACATCGGTATCGGAATTGTAATAGATCGTGCATTTACACTTGAAATTACCGTCAACAGTAGCGAGTTCGTTGTAAGTCTTATCGTTTTATTAAATACTTATTTCATTCTGAAGCGGTGCAATGCAATTCGAACTGCACAACTTATGAATGGAGGAGAGAGGTTGAAAAGAAAGAGGATTAATGAGTTGAAAAATCCAGAGATTGGTGTCTGATCGTTTAAGAGACAGACATTTGCTGATTGCTTTAAATTTCAGCAAATTTAGGAGTTTTCTTGGCAATTTACTCTTTAACAGCAGCTATTATTAGAAGTCATTGCATTCACTGTTACTGACAGTTAACTGCCACTAACAATCTTATTGAGCTATGGAATCTTCTGATGAACAAAGCTCATCGATCATTTTAAATCAAATAATATAGGATAATTAGAGGTTATTTCTATTTTTTAATTTATTCCTTTATGAAAATGATAGCAAATATACGTATCATAGCCAAGCAAAGAGAACGCAAATTTTGCAACAGCGGCAACTTCAAATTAAACCATGATGGGACTGTTCCTAACAGTGTGTTCAATAAATTTCGCACCGGAAGCTTATAAACTAAATAAACTTTAATTGGCATGTTGAAGGGAACTTGTTGAAGCGCCCCATATTCATGCTCGATACGCTGCTTATAAGCCTAAACGAACCGTGATTGAAGGTGACAGTGGATGGATTCAAAGTGACCGAATTTGTGAAACGTTGCGATGATGTGAAAGCGGTACTTATATGGGGTTCGATTATCGTCAAAGAAATCACCATCATTCCATCACTTTGTAACTTTTTAATTACTAATTTAAATTAGATATATGGAAAAAGATGTCCCACTAAAAAAATCCTATAGAGATTTTTTTCATTATTATTTTTGCTTAATAATATTTGAATTTTCCAGAAATTTTAACTAAGTACTCCAGAAAAAAGCATCGTTTTTTAATGTCACACATCTTAATTTTACAATATTAAACATCTGTTAATAACTATGCTCTTATTGAAGCAGATGCCTCCCAAACGTCTTCACTATTAGTAGTGTAGTTCTTTTTTCGATTTTTTCTGGTGTTATCGTCGATAAATTACATTGAACAATCGATTGTTTTGCCTCAAATTGTCACAACAACGACGTGACATCCTAATATCCCAGTATTAATTCTAGTAAGTGGTTAGCTGCACTTCGAACACGATTAAAACCTCAACACTCATCGTCATAGATGATGATGTAAAGCGCAACCGAAAAAATACGAATTATTTTTGTGTTATATTTAACAAAAATAACGACAACTTTACTAGTTCTATATTTAGACAATAAAACAACTTAACAAAGTTTTACAAAGTATTTTAATTTCTGTTTGCAGTATACTATACTCCACCGCCTGAATATTCGACTGTATCTCAAAAAATGGAATTTGATATCAATTCTGCATTGAACAAGCTCGCTCTTATGCCTACCGCACCAGGTATTTGCCTATCGTTAATTCAGCCTTCCTTTGCACTTATAATAAATGTTCATGAATGCATAAAATTATATTTGCACAGATTGAGTTGAGAGTAAGAAAATGAAATTCTTCTCTTTTCCTATATAAAATTTTCAGTAATTAATTAGAGTAATTGCTTGCATACTTCATATTTTATTACCGTTTTACTTCCTTTGTCTTCTCCATGAGTAATAATCAGGATTTACCAATACCAAAATAATTTGCTAAAAACAACTAGCCATTCGGTATATTTGTTAAAACTTTTCTTTATTCTTTATTTCATCAGTTATAAAAATGTGTGCTATTGTCATTGCCATATTGTCATATTCTTAAATGCTTCTCATAGTGATTCAAAACCCCTTAGGCATTGTATTATTGGTCTTATAATATAAGTGAATTCCATTCGGCAAAGAGGAATTGGACAAGTTGGCTGAGACGCTAAAAAGATGGACCTTTTCACTGATCGCGTCGATGTTAAAATATTTCGACGAATTTATTGCTTATAATTCAAGAGAAGAATTTCTTATATATCGTAAAAAAGGGGGTAAGCTTCGGTTGCAAAAGAAAAGGACGCCAACGCCGAACGCCGGACACCCCACCTCATTTGCATGTAGTAGTATGCAACGGCTTAAATGAACACTTTACGTACAACATAGTAAGCCGAAAATCAGCGCTGCTTTGTTCACACCTATAAGATGGAGGCGATACTTTCACAAATACTTACTGATATGATGTTATACTGAGTAGTTTTATAGCGGTTGCCATTTTTTTGCAGAAGTAACTCCATCGAATACACTATTTAAAAAGTTCTCCGCGGAAGAAAGCAACGAGCTAAAAAGCAGAAACGCAGTATTGATGAGTAAAACTGCGGAATGTGAAGACAAAATTCGACATCTAGATCCACCGATGAAACGTACTGTCCCACCAAGACCTCCTCCGCCAACGCTCAAAAATCGCTTAACTCCATCTTACTCTCAGAACGATATGTGCCTCTATTCGAAAATGAAGAGCTGTACAGGAGCGGCTGGCCAAGCAGCAAAGTTGTCATTCCAAAACAGCAGAGATAGAGAAGCTGAGATCCCGAATCTGGCTCAATGCCGACGTTCCGGATATTATGCATCAGAACGAATTGTGGATTATCATTCTAACCGCCGTGTGCATTTTGATGAAGCCTCTAAACATCAGAATGTTACAACAGAATTTGTGCCTTCATCTGCTCATGTTTCACCTCATTTAAATCCCATCTCCACATCCAACAATATTCAGATGCGCAATCGTCAAGGTATGTGAATCCGATGCATTATTTGCACAATAGTCATTTTTTTAAATTAAAGAAACGAGCCATTTACTTTTCTATACGTAAATGAATATAGAACGTCCAGAAAATTTGATGAATCCCTTTCCAGATTGTTTCTGATTCTTCAAAAAAGGGAAGTCTCTTGGTTGATTTGTTTGTGGATCCGAAGTGAGTCGATGAGCAGTTGAACAACTCTACAAAAACTTTGTCTACATTCATATAATACTGCGCTTCTTGTAATTGGAAGTAGACCGACAAGATGGAAAATCTGAAACCGATTAATATGAGGAAAGGTCGGAGATGAACTGAGAGAAGGGAGCGTCATTCCCCATTCCACTTAACATTTTCGCCTTTCAGACCGTTGTCAGTTTCTTCTCCTAACGCAAAGTGGAAAACTTGATCTCACTTACCAAATATTGTGCATCCTTTATGCCATGCCATTTCGACAATCATAGAAATTTTTTAGTTCTTTCATCGTTTTTGGTCGTTTATCGTCCCTTTGTGAAATGTTAAACTAATAGGAGTAGGTGGGAAGGCTGAGGTAAGTAGATAAGAGAGAAACTAAGAAGCTGGGGCCATTTAGTCGATAGAGGGGACCTTTGCTATGTACTATATATATATATATATATATATATATATATATATATATATATATATATATATATATATATATATATATATATATATATATATATATATATATATATATATATATATATATATCGTTGAATTGCACATGGCTGATGGGCTCCATTTAAGCACGTAGTGGCTCATGTGAAAATGTGTCGAATGATACGCATCCGTCAATGCGAAATTCGAGAAGCGATTACAGGCGCTCTTCGCGGCATCGACGCACCGTCTCTGCAATTGTTGGTCATTTCAAATCAAATTAAAGAAACTCAACTGAATTGCTAACTCATAGAACGGGTGGCACAAAGGCGCATTTAACGTTCTATACAATTTCCCTAGTTCTGGATGATATCACGGTATTGGTCAAACGATTAAATTTCCACAGTCTGACGGCAAAGAAAATATCATCCTTTATCCATTGTCATACAACGCGATACATAGTATGTAGTATCTGTTGGCATTTTTAAAAAATATTTCAATGCCCACAGAAGGAGTTCTGGGGAGCTGCTTGTACAGCTGAAGTACGTGCTATTGCAAGAGGTTGTCACGCTTCGTGCTTGATGGGACCGCTTCATCTCGAAGAAAGCATAGAAAGTTTTCTGGTTATTAAGCAAATTTGTTTCTTGATGAATACACTTTCCTATTAATACTCTATAAATATAATTTTTGTCGATGAAATAGCAAAAGTGAACTTTGGGCAAAATAAACGATCGAAACAGAAAAAGAAATAAAAGTTAAGTTGGAAAACACATCATGAGATTGTTAACGAATAGATTTGTTAGATCGCGAAATTTAAAAACTCGCGTAATCACATCATATCACCATTGATTATTGTTTCTCTTGATTTTACATCGAAATTTGAATTATCTTTTAAAATTTTGAATTCATTTTTGAATTTTTCTAAATTCATCCACTAATACAAATATTCCAGAATATTTATTCGCCAATAATCAGCACTCAACAACTACAAGAAAAGACGGAAGCTGTTTATAATGCAGCAAAAAATTTCTTGAAAAGCAACTTTACAAAGGTATGTATGATTTCTTTCTTTAAATATTGCTAAAGAATCATATTTATTGCTAAATATGAGGTTATAAAATCAGCTTGCTTTAATTCTGTCCACTTCAAGAATTATTCACTTTTATTTGTAACGTTTATCGAAACGAATACCTCATCTAGAGTAGAAATTACGTTTGCGCTAACATTGCAATCGTTAGATGCAATGATATTATCATATTAAAAACACTATAGAATAACACAAACATAGATTTTCTTATCAATATTCATACATCGATAAATAATTTGCATAATAAATAAATAAAATATAACATAACTAGAGATTAACTAAATAATAACTAATTTAAATAACTTTGTTAATGCTTCTTTAATGTTTTTTAATGAGTAAAATTATATGAAACTCATTGTTTATTGAAGAGATCTCGCGGTACGAAACAATTAATACGTACATCGATGGAAGCACCACAAATACTCACATTGATTGCAACACCAATTTTTGGTGCTAATAAATTCGATTTGGGTCTCATGCAGAACGGTGATTACGCAATGCTATTTAGTGCTCGGCATAACGAAAAGGTTGGATTTTTTTTTTCAGTGTTTGTTCATTGATTACTGAAACTTTTGAACTGTTATTGAAATTGGTATCTGTTATATTGATTATTGATGGCGTCTGTTGATTGCTGACTATTGATTACTATGTTGACCACTGATCTCTATTGATTATTGATTAAAATTGGAAATGTTGATTACTGAAATCTTTGGATCATGACGTCATCTGTTAGATGATTAGCGGAAAGGTCGGACTGTGATAAAAGACTGTGATAGTGAGGGCACCCGTTAAACGTCAGTAAAAAAATGATCAAAGGATAAGCATTTGTTTGTTGAGCGTAATCTTCTACGAGCTGTGATTGAAAGCGGAAGTCTGTCAACACATTCTAGTGAAAAGGCATCATATTTAATAGGCAAACGCTGTTGGAGAGGGCGATTTTCTAGGCCGTAGCCAGATAGGCGACAGTGTTCGCGGTGCTTCCTGAGGCAACCTTAGATGTTAAACCGGATACCGAAAATTGTTATAGTTGGGAATTAAAAAGCAAAGGTAAACAAAAAAGTACACATCGTGTCAACCTATCAATCCCTACCGAACCCCGCTTTCCCCTCATACTCTGCTCCAATTATTTAAGCAATAAGTAGAGGTGAGATTGACCGTGGCTTTTCGAGTATTTTTCTAGGAGGAATTTTAATGTCCTAAGTTCTACTGAGATTTCATATGCAGTAAACGAGTGAACGCTTGCAGTGTATCGTTTTAAACAGTACACGTGGAGGCATATGGCAGAAAGAGGAGAGAGTTCATCGATTTCCATTCACCTACGAACAATGCTTTGTGCTTAAAATTCGTGCCGGCAATCCACTTCAGGTAGTCGCAACGTTTTATTTTGAAGAATTAGATCGATATTGAGATAAAAACGTTCAGGTAATCTTCAAGTAATGAATATTATTCAATGCTTTCGGATGGCTTTTTGATAGCATTCGTTTTTACTCACTCAAAATAATCTCCTGTTCGGCTATCGCATATCGTAAGCAAATTCATTAACATTAGAGCAATTTAGAAATGAATAAGTAATAAATTTAATTACTTGATATAGTTAGATTCGAATCAATGAATCAATATAATTCAAGTTCAATAGTTGTTTAGTTAAATGCATTACTCTATACAAGATCGCCAACTGATGAAAAATAATTCGCTCATAAAACATGAGTTTTTTTTAAAGGGAAAACAAACAAATTAGAAAGTATTACAAACACTAAGCTACGAAACCATGCTTAGATAGGGTTATACGATGTGCAGGTAGGATTAGTAGAGATGGATTAAAATAATAAAATAATAGAATAATATGCGTAGGTGATCTCAAAATTTATTGCACGATCCAACTCCTCGTTTGTTGGTGACTTCTTCGACCGTTGCAAGTCATTATTTATCACCGAATATCCTCCTAGAATTGAATGAGAAAGAGAGCACAAAACGAACCTTACTTCCGTTTCCTCTGTTCCAAGCATTGGCGTCGCATGTGATACAATTCTAGCCATCCTCTTCCATCTCTTCCTCCCTCATCCTACCCCAATGTTTCGCGTGCTGAAAGATCTTAAGGTCTTCCGTCTTTGAATTGCTTTCATGAAAACGTCGAAATCAACATTTAAATACTGCAATGCTATCATTTTTACTGTTTACTAAAATAGTATTTATAATGTTTTTACATTTGTATGTATATTAGAATTGTTGTCGCTTTTCATTATTGTAAAGCCGACCGATTATCTGAATAATTCGGACGAATCCCTCTATGAGAGGTGGTAATTTATCGCTCATGTCATGTGCTCGTGATGCTGCAATTTCAGGCTAATTATTGATTTTAGGTGTTTGTCAACGGAAATTTCTTTTGCGAGTTTCGCGTTCGATCCGCATTACTCGTTGATGCAATCAAAATCGACAATAATCTACGTTTACAGCAATTCGAAATCAAATAGAACAATTGAGCAATTACGATTGAATGCTGGCCTATGTTGTATTTCTCGATGAGAAAATAAAAATGATATACGATATCACAATGATATACGATATGAGAATCACTGAATATTGTATATCATTGAGGCGATTAATAGTGATATAATAAAGATGAGAGATTCATTAAGGAGGTTCATTAATTCAGAATCATCTTCCTTATATCCTGGTTATCGTTTCTCACATTTCAGTGAGTGTTTTGGCATTTTTCTTGCTAATGAACTCTCCTTATAAAAAATCATTTGTGAAACTTACGAGTAAACTATCGCATTGCTTATATATAAAACTTTAAAAGATTCTATTATGAAAAAAAATGTTTCAAAAAAATTAAAAAATATTTGTCGATTGAATTATTGATAGGTGAAGCCTTGCTAGCTAGCGCTGAAATTTAAGCAAAATCTCATTAGTGCATCAGAGCGATTTCGATAACGTTCTGATTATTTTTCTTTCTAGTTCACATCGAAAAAAGTAGAAAAAAAAAATAAAATCTCTCTTTCTTTAGAATGTGAGATTTAAGAACCTTTATTATGGGCGATAAATGGAATAGCCGAAAATTTATAGTGCCTCATAGGTGATGCATCATGAATCTTCGTTGTATAAAACGCGCATGCAATTGGGAATATTCGTTCGGCTCCTATTCTATTACGATACACTATGCAGCTATATAAAATGTGATTCTGAACCTATTCTATATATTCAATTCTATTCCGCTTATTCGTTATTACATTTCTTTTCTTATAATTATATCTTTACCATTCGCTCAGTCTCATTTATTTGCAGCCAATTGATGTCAGCATTTCATTAATATTGTCGATGCATGAATAAACATCGTTGGAGTGAATTTTCGATAACACATGTTTTATCGATTCAAAATCTTTAATTCAATTTCCTCTCAAGTAAGTCCTTCCTCGTCAAATTCTCTTACCCTCATTTTGAACGATATTACAGGCATAGGTGAAGCTTTAACGAGTTTCTATAGGTTTATAAATAAATAATTTTAATAGATATGCCGATGTGAATGGTAGAAAACTATTTAGTTTTTCCTCAAGTAAGCAGATCAATATCAATCAATGATCAAAGAATGTTATGCGAAAGTGGGGAAATTTTTTTCACAGAGAGCAAATGTTTTGAAATTTTATACTTGAAGTTTTGGATTACTTCAATCTAGAATATTGTAAACGTCATTTGATCTTTGATCGTGTAAACTTCAACAACTTCTTATTCTTGTACTGTTTCGTGGTGTATTATATTCATACTCCTTTGATGATTATATTCAAATTTTTTAGTTGTGATTATTATAACTCCTTTGATATATTTTTTTGTTGTGATTACTATATTCAAAAATATTTTCATCCAAATTTTTTAAAATTTTATTATTTAGTTGTAATTTGTCATTATGCGTGAATATGTACATTTTTTTGAAGCTGTTGTTATTTTCTCCTCGCAGAAGAGAAATATGTAATGCTTTATGTTGTTATGTTACTAATAACAATCTATATCATTCGAGTACTCGAATAAAACAGCTCATCGCCTCGATGACTAACACGTTTTATTGCCAGTAAATTTGTCGGAATTTTCAAGCAAAACCATTATTCAAAGATGAAAACCATTTTTTTAAACACAGACCTTTATTTTCGAGTGCGTGAATGTCCTCCTGAAACATGTTTATCAGAGCGTGAATTAGAAGGGAAATTTATATGGACCCTTCATTGATTTAGATAGCGCTATCCATACAGATGCGCGGTGTCCTTGGATAACGGAGGAAGTAATGAGACAGGGTGGGGGATTTGTGGGTGGGACTGAGAGGTATGTTAATTTAGATGCAAATCGCACATATTTATTGCTGACATCCCACATCTGTTTGCTAGAGAGATGTTTGAACAGTCGTAGGAAATCTATACATGAAATGAATGAAATGAAAAGCTTTTTAATGATATACCATAAAGATCGAATTTGCATAAACATCAGATTCCAAATTTCCATCCATCTTTCTCACCACGAACAATTTGTATTTACTCATCTAATGAATTCCAGCTTCCATTTCCTCTAGTTTGGTGAAAAAAAATAACGATGCTGAAATGCACCGAAAGTTTATTTACTGTAACTCGATCCTCTATCGAATCTCTTTCGTGCATACCTATACACTACCGTTTTCTTCATGGTACATCATCATATTGTTTACAGATACTTTCACTAAAATTTACGATATTTAAAGCGTCCCACAAAAAAATATTTCGGCGAGCTATATGTGAGAGAACGATTGACGAGGGCAGCAAAGTCTTGTGCGTCATCGCATTTCTTTGCTCAACGTAGAGATTAGCTGCCGCATTGCTTACGCGTCGCTTTCATTCAATTCCCACAACTGTAGACATTTGCTCAGTGCGTCTTCTCAGGGTAAATAGTTTCTGCTGAATTTAATTGCGGAAATACCGAATTTCTTCTCGGAATTGCCGACTTCCATTTCGAAAGTCCGACTTTCATTCTAGAGTTGCCGAATTTCATTCCAGAATTGTCGAATTTCACTTCGGAAGTACCGAATTTCATTTCGAAATTGCCGAATTACCACTTGTTGAGTAAGCAAATATTTGTACCACATAATATTTCATTTCAGATTTGTTTGTTAATTGCATTCGATATTCTCTATTTAATTTTCATTCCTATTTATGCGTTTTTGTGAAAAAAAAAGCATTTATCTTGGAAGAAACGCATTATGTCCATCTCTCTTTTATGACCAAATAGGAGCTTTTAAACAAACTGGTCAATTTCTTTGGCGGACTTCTCCACTTCTTGAATTCTTGGCGGATTCTTCATGGACTTTATGCTAATCCACTTTTCCACTCTAACAAGCTCATGTCGTTCCCGTCTTGTTATTGCGCGATCACGTTTATCAGTTAACGTTTTAAATATAACGTGCCGGATATTTGCATTTCATGATAGCAGTGCAATCTTTTTCCTACCTATTTATTATTCTATAGTTGTTTTTTCTCTAATATGTAGATTTTTTATGCAAATTTTTGAATGAATTAAGTAACGAGTTTTAAGTTATCACTTGTAGTAGAAATATTAGTACTAATATTAGTATCGGCGTTACCATTATTAGCATTGGTAGCAATAGTATTTTTACAGCCAGATCATATATGCAAGCAATATCGAGCACGAATAGCATCATGCACTTACTTCATACCATAAAAATCAAGGACATGAAGGGGAAGGGAAATTAATAATAATAACAATAATAAGTGGGCAGGATAATTAAAACGATCCAAAAATGATTTTACTAATAGAAAAATGAATAATGCAGTGGGTGGTAGGACAAGAAAACGAATCGAGAAATGAATTGCATGAGAGTATGTGATTGAATAATGCGCTGCGGAAGTGCATTCTCACAGATTTACGAGGCGATGCGTGAAGAAGTGCAGCATTTTATTAATGGATGCACTGATGCATTGTAGGAAACCCGTAAACGATATATATATATATATATATATATATATATATATATATATATATATATATATATATATATATATATATATATATATATATATATATATATATATATATATATATATATATATATATATATATATATATATATATATAATATATATCAATATAACTATATATATATGCACTTTCAACTTAACAAAATTAAACTTTACAACTCGTTATGTATAGGTACTTGGCACCAGATAACACCTGAGTCTATGCACTTTCATGCACATATTCATTATGAGTATTGAAGGATAAACTCTCAGAAAGAGCATACAATATTTGATGGAAGTTTTGAACCATTTGCTTAGGGTTATTTATGCAGAAAGGTGTGACGAATTAGATTAGCTCTTCAAAGATTAGATTAGTTGAACGTAACGAGAACACAATTGTAAATTTTTTCTAGATCTTAATATTATTGTACATTATTTTTGAACTTTTGAATATTTTACAAAATAAGATATTGTACAAAATATTGTAAATTTTTTCAAGATATTTATAACGAGAACATTGTACAAAATAAAACATTTTTTTCAATAGATATTGAACTTTTCAATATTTGAATGCCCACAATTCGATAGTTTTAGGATTTTTGGATGATAGAGAGTAAGAAATATTTGGAGTGATTTCTCATCATAAGCGTAAAGCGATTAACGAATATGTAAAGAATGGCGCAAGCGATAAAATCAAAAAGAAAAGAAATGCGACAACAATCGAACGTTGAGGCATATTAGAAGCAATAGCTTTCTAAGAGAACAAGCACTAACCGACGGTTATATACTGCGCACAATTTGCGAGTGAAGAACTAATCCAACTTAATAGATATATCTCCATAGATACCATAGTGGGATAACTTTAAGGAAAATTTTGTGTTTCAAAAATTATTGAAAATTTTCTTGAAATAAAGATACAATAGTACCTTACTTGCACTTTCAGCACAAAACAAAAAGTGCAAATGCAATATGCAATTGTAAAGAAGTTTTGTGCAAATATTAGCTTGATAGTTCGACGCACATCGAAGAAGAGCATATTTCAAGAACAGTACATCGTTCTGATATTCTTTTACCTCTAGAGGCGCGCTGCAATTGTTGTAAGCTTCATTGCACGACATGGATTTGTGAGTGAATTTCATTTGATTTATGAGGCTATTTTATTATTACAAACACATTCCTTAAAATTTAATTCAACATTTTCTGTTTCAAAAAATCTTTATAATCTACCTTATGCATTTTGTTGTCTCAGCATTTTCTATTTTCATTGAAATTGAAAAATTTAAAATTTACTACCGATTTCAGTAAATTTTACTAGTTACCAAAATTTAATGGAAATTTCTCTCCTTTGGATGTTTAGCCATAAATGAAAACTTTTAGTGACATAGGGAAAGCAAGAGAATGATTTTCGGGTGTTTAGCATCATGCAAATATGAATATTAGATTGCTTGGATTGTCTTTAAAGACAGTTACGCCATGTATTCTTTAAGAGGAATTATTCATAGGCTTTGCCAAGTTTTGCCTTCCTCACAAGTTTGAGAGCTTTCAAGATTTATTAGGTTGTTCTCAAGATTCTCGAGCTTTAGGAACAGTATTTTGTTAGTAGCTCGCAAAACCTAGAAATTTCAGAGGAAATTTTGGAAGAGTCCTCTAAAACACTCCAAAACGCAAGAATTCCTGCCTTTGGTCACCTTTTAATGCAAGTTTTGACAGCATATGAAGCAATGAAAATCTGTTGATTCGATGAAAAACATCGTTCCTCCGAGCTTTGAGCAACAACCATTTGCTGCAAAACTTTTAAAAGATTGAAAGAGGGAATGAAGAAAGAAGAAATAAGGAGAGAAAGGTTCCGAGGAGGAGGAAGCGGAGGAGGAGTGTCTGGAATGAGGGGACTACGGCCATGCGTGATGAGAACGCCGACTTCGCCCATCTATAATGACTGCATGACTTCGCCTATATTGTCTTATCACTCGGCATCTGTGATCTTAATCTTGCAATCCTGTAATTATAACAGTTATTTTCTACACATCCAATGTATTTTTATTACTATGATTTCGTATAATGTTCAATTTTTTTTTCAAATTTATGGGAAAGACAAGATGTGTGGTGATATACAAAATATCAATATTCATTGATTCACCTTCTACTTCATATCTTGAATGTTTCTTTTTATTTTCAAAGTTCATTTAGTGAATATTTTTCAGGCAATTAGATAGTTGAGGTGTTTGAAACGTTTACACTTGAAAAATTTCAAAGGAAATTTTGAAAGAGTCATCTAAAACATAGCGTTTAATTGAAATGATAATAGTTTAAAATTTTAATGAAAAATAAATAAGAAATGAAATTGGAATCGAAATTGAATTGATCGAAATAAAAATCTTTGAATTCAATTTAAAAACGATAATAAAAATCTATAAGCATCATTATTTTTTCTTGCAGAAATTATCCAACAAACAAAAATACACTCAAATCTTTCATATTTCATAGTTTGCACTAACAATACTACGATATGAGATCAAAAAATAGTTACTCTTATTTCTTTGATGCTGATATTTAATTGAAATATCACGAATACCTAAATATAGGAATATATTACACTAAATTTAATAGGAAATGCCTATTTTTGTAAGTGCACAAATGTGATTGCGCTAATTTCTCTAACATTCTTAGTAATAAATGATTTATTTAGTTGGTAGATTAATATCGAGGTTGTTTATTGTGTTATATTGCAATGTGTCCATCACAGATTAGCGATATCTTGCATTGTCAACGATTTTGATCATTTTGATTCGATGGTATTTATAAAATACTCTATCTGCAAATTTCCTATTTATTTTAGAGACATTTGAAACATTCATCATACACTTTTCAATTGAGTCGTTTAAAAATTTTCAACGAACGTTTTCAGTGGAAACTATGAGAATGGATTCGAAAAAAAAATGAGAATTTTTCTATTTGTTTCCTCGTAGATCGAAGATTTTGAATTTCTTCTAAGAACACGTGAAATAAATAAATAGTTGAAGATCGATAGAAGCTAATGATGATTGAAGAAGAATATTCTCAATTTGACGAACACTGGTCAATAATTATTGACTCATGTTCTTCTAAACCGATTTCTACCTGAGTCTACAATTTATGCACGCTCATGAGAGTATGTAAATTTTTTTCTTTAATCCTCTCAAACTGTCTCATCCTACTCATAATAGGTGAATTCATATAGCAGAATTTGCATGGTGAAACGGCTATAACAGCTTTCTTGCTATGAACTTCAATGACCGTCTTTTCAAACGTTTTCAAAGCTGCAGCATAATCTGCAACAACGGTTGCTTTTGCTCCTCCATTCTTTTTTTCTCTTCCGCTTCCTCTCACCTCCTCCTTTCACTTCACACAATCACTTCTTTTTCAGCATTAGCTCACGCGTAACAAGCATTTATTCTAAAAGGTATTGCTTTGAACACCTCATATTGCAACCGTTGAGCATAGAATCGGTAAACGTCGCCATTAAATAACCAACCTTTTTCATGTGAATTGGGCTTTTCCGCAATTCCTTCTCTTTGTATAGGCAAGTTCTGCACGTTCAGCGTCGCTATTAGCGCCCTATTATGTTTGGCAGTCGCCAATCAAACGTCTCTATTGCAGTTTTATCCCCCCAGCGATTGCAGTATTAAAATCCTGTCGCTACGCGAGGTGTTCTATGAAGGAGCGGGAGGAGGGCCGGTGGGGAAGGGGGGAGGAGAGGAGAGGAGAGCGAGGGGAGGACGAGGAGGGGATGACCGAGAGTTCAGCTTGCGTTATTGTCTTAACAATCTCCGTGGAGTTGTTTCTTTCACACCTGAGGTAATACTTCCTAGCATATGTTTGTCCAATTTATGGCGTTCAATAATGAACTGCCTCAGCTAGTAGGTTGAAGTTGCTTTCCACTTTGTTACTGTCCTGCTACCTTCGATGCTCATTTTCAGTGCAATACCTTCATATGAGTTGTCTGCTGATATGTTTTGCTATAAGCCCTTTATGTCGACCGTTTTGAGAGAGTTGTTTACTATTGCAATAGATAACTATGAGTCTAAATTTCCCTCATTATTCTATTCATTAGATAATCAGTTCAGATTGAGCTTAAATATACTAAATAGTTTTTTCCTTTGTACGACACATCGCATACATGTACGTTTTTCTCTTGTTATTTTTCATCATTCTACGTCTCTTATAGAGTTTTCTGCTTAGTTGGATTACAACAATCGAGGTGATGAATTAGTCCACTAAAATTCGAGAAAAGTTCTTCGTTGTTATATGTGACCGTGTGACTATATGTGACTTGATCATGACCCACCAAAGCGTGTCGTGGCTCATCTGGTTGATTTCATAATAATGATCAAGTATGACATGTGCGAAACTATTTTACATAAAATTGCATTTTCGAATATTTTGAAGCAGATCTTAGTGAAGCTGAAGAAGTGAAAATTTTAAAGCAGCAGTTTCTAAACTGATTCGAGACTGTCGCCAAATAATGGTTAAGGATAATGTCAATAGAAGTGATGAAAGTGGCCTTAGAAACAGTATCTAAGGTTGAACTCTTTTATCAAAATTTTCAATTATAAGTATTTCTATCAGAATTTTATCTCATCTCAAAATCACGACAACCCTTTGAGATTCATTTATACGACTTGAATTTAATTTCATCTTTGGTACCTGAGGTTGAACTTGAATCATTTAAGCAACGCAATCGATATATTGCCGTCACAACAACATTACACAGTTCATTGTCCTGATGATTTTTAGCAGAGGAAAACCTCATGAACTGCAGACATCTTTCAATTTTTCATTCCGTGTTTTTGCTTCTCCAACGATTGATATGCTCTGAAGCTGTTAAATTTGCATTGCATCGATAAGAATGCCTGAGAGGGCAATGCGTTATTCGAAGCGACGCAAAATTACATCTACATAATTCCACTGATTATGCAAATTTTAGGAATTTTTGGTGCACAACCGACCAATTTTTGAATCTTGCAATTTTCATATATATAAGTCATTTAAAAGAGGCCGTAATTATATTTCTCTAAAACGATAACATTTACTTGTTAAGCATTATAACATTTAGTTCGAATTAGCTAGTTTTGCTATAGATAATTATATATTTCTCTAAAACAATTCAAGGTGACTGCAACTTGGTCATTTCCATATGGGCGGAAAAGGACATTCAAATCATTTCATTGCGTATACCGACGCATACATTTCTTCCGTTTCTCTCGCATAAGAAATTTTTGGCGATGCACTTTTGCCTTATTGAATTGCTTACGCACAGTGCAATGATTGCTAGTTCAGTTTTTTCTCGCCGTTGTAATCGTGCCTATCGCTTAGTGTGCACCTATATATATATATATATATATATATATATATATATATATATATATATATATATATATATATATATATATATATATATATATATATATATATATATATATATATATATATATATATATATATATATATATATATATATATATATATATATATATATATATATCACAGAGATGGAGGATATACTCCATCCCTGTGGGAGACGACGTACCCAGAATGAATAGATCAAAAAAGAAGAGTTAACGTATCAGAGGAAATTAAGGCGATAATTAGTTCATGACATGGGAAATCTAAGAATTCTGACTATATTTTGCAGAAGTTATTTACCCACAATTTTTCTGCTCGTTCGGACCGATAGCCAATTCCTTTCACCAATTTTAATATTGTTCCCTCTTAGAAATCGAACAATTCACGAATAATCGTGTTACTATACTCTTTTATTCAAAGTGCGTTGTTGGTCATTCATAATTATTTCTGTCCAAGCTGTCACCAATCGACGGCACCTGACAACATTAGCACCTTATGGTACTTATGAATAGCAGTCAGGTATGGTCGAAATTTAAGTAAATTTAAGTAAATGTTATTTCGAACAAAACTAAATAATTGCCTTCTCTCGACAAGGCGTCCTTTCCATCTTCCCATCATCACCTCTTACAGGATTAAAATATTACAGAAGTAAGCATTTCACCAGAAAGAGCTTCAAGGAATCCGATTTTTGCAATAGAGATTTTATGATTTATAATATTTTGCTTCACTACTATGCATATTTTATCTATCGTTCATCCATGAAAATTTGCGTTTCTCGTGCTTTAAATCTTCCGAGTTTTATATGCATTCATTTCGAGCGGACTACATAAATAAACAATTTCAGGGCAATGAAAGAGCAGACTGCAGGGGGTGAACCGAATACAGATGGTCAAGAGAGAGCTCTTGAAGCCATTAAACAGCTCGAATCATATCAACCGTCAGTACAGTCAATGCAAGCAGAAACCCAGGTGAGTTTTCATTTTTATAATGGAGTTTTTATTACCTGAAAAATATTTGATCTGAATTATCAAATCACTTGTTCTAAGGTGATTCATATGGCATATGATCAATAAACTCATTCTTTTTTTATGGCGAATACTGACTCATATAATATGACGTCGGGCGTCTGAAAGAAGTAAGAAAAGAGGCGTCAAAGAATTTGCATAAGATAAGAAATAACAAAAATTCGTTGGGTATTAACTTTATGGAAATTTATACAAATTAGGGATCGGAGATCAATGTTGTGTCATTGTCTAGTTGATAATGATTTTTGTATAGTTTATTCGCAGATGCATTGTTTTCGATCAGTTGAAAATTGTTGGATGAACAATCTGAATTTGAGAGGTCGCCTGCATCATTTCAAAGAATAACAAAAAAATATATTAAAATATGACGTCATGATTTCGAAAATTTGTTTTTTTTTTGAAATTTTATGAAATTTAATATGTCAGAATGGTTTCATCTTCATCTATTGAGATTTACACTTTCAGTTGTTGTTTGATTTTTAGCATTACTTTTTACTTTTATTATTTTACCAATCTAATAAATTCGACTTGATTTAACTAATATTAGTTTAGATAATTTTTTTCGAGTAATTTTCGATTAAATTGGTAAATTTAGTCAAAATAGAAATTTTTTATAATTTCTTAGTCAAAATTTACATAACAAGCATTACTATGCGCTAATTTTTCACAATATAAGCAATTTTTTCATATTTAGATGGCTATTTTTAATTTTATCAGCGTTTTGCAGTCTTATTGTAGTGCAAAATTTAGTGCTCAGATATTTTTGAAGAGTTGATCTGCTTCATCAAATTCTTTTTTTTTTGTTTGTTTATGCATGCATCTGTGCTTCAGTGTAGATTTTTTTTAACGCGCTGATTTCAGTTTTATACACCTTGTTCTCGAATAAAAACCTTTTTTTTTCGCACGTTTGGGAAATAAAGGTAAAGTTTTCATTTAATAATAGTTATGCATTTTATATGTAGGTGTACATTAATAACTTCTTATTACTAGGTATTGTTCGCTATTCAACAGTTATTTGCTTATAAAATAATAAACATATGACATTCTATCTATAATTTATTCATTCGATTTCGAATATTTTAACACTGTTTGGACAATCGCTTTGCTCTGTTATCTTGCGACTTCTCTCATCGCCCTGTCCCCCTATTGCCTCCTTCCCTCCTTCCCAAACCGGCGGGTTTCGCCGATTGATTATGATCAGTGGGTCAATGGTGATGGTCGATACAACATGCGTTTCTCGAACTGCAAGGGAGCTGATCTCTCGGAAAGCGAAGTACTTTCCAATTTTTCTAAATGTATTCGACATGTACATGTGATCATTATAAACTTCGACTTGCATCGAAGCAATATTGCTGCTATTCGTTGGACGCAATAAAGTGGCAGACGGTTGTCAGAGAAGGCGATTGGCATCATACTGTGAGGTATTTTTTTTTGTAATTTCAGCAGAAGTTGCTGCTTCTTTTTTTTTTCGCAGCATCTCCTTTTTCGAATTAATAGAACACTGTTGTCATTTATGTTCTTGCGCAATAGATGTGGGGTTTCATTTAACAGAGATATGCAAAAAAAAACAACCTCATCTTATGCAAATTTCCGTTTCCAAAAAATTTTTCCTGCAGCATAAATTATTTGAAACGATAGTCATGATTGATTTCTCAGCGATGCATCATATTCTCCTACTTGTAAATAAATAGTCAATCAAATAGAAATTTGTTGAATACATTTCGTGTCTGACGAATCATGAGTGTTGGTGGATGTCTGCAGACACACAACGAATGATGGCAGATATCTGCAGATGTGCTATGCTAAGTGAACTTTTTGTATACGAACATGAAATTTTTGTGGGATAATTTAATGGCGACGCTGTCTTTATCGATGCAAACAAATTTATTCTGTATCCTAAGCGTATCGTTTGCAAATGAGGCTATAATTTGCATCTTTACTGCATAAATTACCGTATCTAAGTGAGGCTATAATTTAGCTAGTAAGAGGCATTAATAATCTTACTTCCATAAGATGATGCAATTATGTTACAACTATATATACGTATGTAGTAAGTTCTGAAAAATTACTGAATTTGAAAAAAAAAACTGGATTATTTCCAACAAAAAAAAAAGAATCACATTCTCCTTTCCCAAGCGATCATTTGTAAAGAAGATAAAACGCCAATGCTCCGATTTGCGCATAAAGAAAACCTTAGCGTCTCTTGAAACCCTCAACGCCTCTTATCTCTTAACTTTTAAAGTTGAGGTTTCAAAAAAAAAGAAAAAATCTGCTTGTGAAATTGTCATATCACCTCAAGAAATCAAAAAATCTCATAAGCACAAATTTTCAAACTCCATCTAAAAACTAATATTTTGAATGTGCAATGAGATTGGTGGTTTCATGCAACCGTTTTTGAATAACGATTTTAGTTAATGCAATTTTTATCAGCGCTCTTTTTCTTTGATCAATAGAATGCACAACAGTTTTATGCTAGAATCGTTGCGTTGTTTATTGGCACTCGTATACTTCATTGTTCCTCATCGCCTATTGCAAAAAGGTCAAAGTCATTACCAACTTGGTGTGATGCTGATGCAAACTCTAATAGCATGCTATACGTCGATTTCAGTATACACTTTTGAATGCTGTAAGTCACCTAGAGTAATAAGACTCGTGAATAGACCAGATTTTTCATTGTATTTTGGAAAGAACATGGCAGTCAACGTGTTCCAAAAATGAAGCAAAAGGTATTGAGCTAAAAAAAAGGTAAACTGAGGTAAGTCAAAAGGATATACTAAAATAGATTCAAGTAATCGTTTCGAATGGTGGCGATCTCAAATACATAACTCCTAGCAGCGTTCTTTTCCTTGGATCTATAGAATGTGGAATAGTTCCAAAGAGAACCAAATAAATTGCTTCCATGGAGACAAATTGGGGTAATACTTTTTTTTCGCTGTGCTGCATACAAAGCTGGCATATACTGTACAAAACGACAACCTGTACAACTTGCAACAAGGTACAATTTCATATCTTTTCCATGTATAAAATATGCTCACTAGATCCTCTCTTTGCAGAATCGGTTGCTCATCTATACTTCGTTGCCTGAGTGCTTAAGTTTTCAAAATTCAGCCCTTTGAAATTAGTGAACATTCCATGGTGGTATTTTAAACAAGTATCTGTTTCTGGAAAGAGATCTTGTGGAGGACATATTTCGATGTGACACACATACGGAATTGTACCTTGTTATTACAAGTCGTACAAGTAATCGTTGTATACAGCACAAGTTAGTACATAAAACATGCGAATAGTGTTATCTGTATGTGATTTCTTTGTAGTTAATATTTATTTACTAAACATCTTCTCCCAATGTGCACACTCATCGATATGTTTTCGATGTCGATGACTCTTCCGAATCTTGCTGAAGCAATCAGCTGGTTTGTATTTGGAGGGTTTCTATTTTTATTTTCAGTTGAACTCAAAGCAACTCTCATTTTGCGTCATTCTTTATTACTTCTTAGGCAGAGCATTTCAATGAACATTGCCACAACGAGTGCCCTTTCACTCCAGACGAATGCCCCACTGATTAGGCTACATCCTCCGACAATCCGCTGATTGCTTGGCTGCCTCTTTCCTTCGCAATAACTCTTGCTTTTCTGCAGCGAATTGAATTCTCGTTTTTTTCCTTCTCAATTTCCCGTCGTTCCCTTGTTCCTACCTTCTAACCTTCCCATCTTTGATCTCAAATCGCTGCTGAACTTCACCAAGCCGAATGATTTTTTCGCTTACTTCCAAGGCATTTATTGCTGCGATAGTAACTTCGTAAGAGTGAACCTTCCTTGTTACTTAGTGCTTGAAGTTGAATGGTAATTGGTGATCAGTTGTGATATATTATTACTGAGGGGTTTATTCCATATAAATTCTTCCATCTCTTCCAACCACATCTCAAGTGCAATACCTCTTAGTGATTACCTACTTCTTAGAGTGAAGAAGTAAACCTTCGCAAGTTATCAGCTATTGGCTACGAGTAGCTGTTAACTCATAACTTTATTTGGTATTCAGTGCTTTTTATAGCTGCGGCGGCAACTTTGTACTGCCACATTACTTTTATTTTGTACTACAACAACATTACTTAATGCTTATGCTTAAAAAGTAGTTTTTAATAACTCTTAGCATGTTGCATCCGAACAGTGATATCCGCGCAGAATTTTATTGTTTACTGAAACAATTTTAGATATAATCAGTTGGTGTTTATATCTTCCATTCATTGGTCATTTAATACGCCTCTTACGTTATCCTTGAAGCAATCGCCCAGGTCACACAAATTGTGCATATTACCGTATTGCACTGGTTTCACACATTATTTTTCTGTTATTAGTTGTCACTATTTCAGGCGTATGAGAATGCTCCCTTAATAGAAGGATAGAAAGAGATGGATTCACTCCTAGATATCATGCTGTTTATCTTCTAGGATAGTAGGTATAAATAATCCTGAATGCATATATAGATTCGAGAGTCATAGTGTTCGAATTAGATGGTAAGAATAGTTGCCTCGTTAAACGTTGTCTCCTCACAAGAAAACCATCTCCCTTTCTAAACTGCACAGAACACTTACCCAATTATACTTTATTTCAACATTATTATCTCCGTTGGAATAATGCTGTTAACTTTATTATCTCTTATCTTTATAAACTTCATTTACATCATATACAAGCAACTCCTAGTTTTCCACCATTCAAATGGGGGGGGAGGGGTTTGGATCGATATGCGATGCATGTGGAAATGCAGAAGAGAAAAGATGAAAAAAAGTGAAGTAATATGTGCAACACGGGGCATCACTTGCGGATGACATACAACACAGAAAAAATCCTGAAGGCTGTAGTCAAGTATAGGATCACTCCACTAGAGCCCAAGCAGTATGTATGTCACCCAAACGTAACGCTGATATTCTTGGCACGATCTACGCAGTTTTACTTAGAATAGAAGCCATGTGTGATATTTCTGTTATCTGGAATAGCACAGCATAGCCTACTTGCTTCCTTTCGATAAGCTTTGTGAAAACTTTGCGCAGTACATGCACCAGTATGATGAAATTCGCAAAATTTTACGAAAAAATTCAAAAAAAATTCATAAAAGTTGAAAAAAGCAGAACCGCAGGCAAATTTCTTTCATTTGTGGGTAAAAATTCGCTGGATTCTTAATCAGGTTGGTGGAATACATGCATATCTAACGACAATTGCAACCATAGATTAGACAGTAAAATCTCGCAGTCGCTCGGTTCTTTCAATGTTTAATTAGCGAGCTGAAAATTTCTAATGAGTATTATCGGGGTGGAGAAATACATCGACGACGTTCTTTCACAATTGTTATGCCATTTTTATTTTTAAATTCAGTCTTCATTTCAAAATCCGCATAACATCTAACGAAGAAATATGCTGTCACAACACATCGCTATACTATCCCTCACGCGACTGATATTAATAGCAACGTTTTCAGTGCGTTTAAAGCTGCTCTCAGTGTTTCGTTTTGTATTTTTTCGTTCTCGTAGCGCTTATCATCTTCTGCGATCTTTTAGGACGTTCGCTGTGCACTTTCACATCTGTGACTTTGAGATCTCTATTTCAATTCAGATGACGTCACTTATTGAAATTCATAGCCGAATATTTTCAATTTCCGATTCAAATTCTTAAATAGCTAATCTTTGAGATCAAATTCTTATTTCAATTTCGTTTCTCAAGTATTGATGAAAATGACCGATCTGACACATGTACATTTGATCAGCCACTTCACTTCTATAAATTTACTAACGAACTTGATGAATTACCTATATGAGAGTAATTAGTGCGTTTTACTAAAGGGAGTTCTTGTCTTATTGTTGATCTGTATAATTTTGTTATACTCATTATTTATTACACACTTATTATAATACTTCTTACTTATTTTAATCCATTGTTCTACTTTTTATATCTATTATATTCCACCATCGTATTACAATATTTTTCTGATCAACTGACAGTATTAGAGTATTCTTCTTATCAGTTACTTCATTATTGCTTGAAAATATGTTAACTGTTTTATTCAAGAAGAGAGATTGTTTTATTCAAGAAAGAATATCTCAAAAGGTAATTTCGTTTGGAAACATTCATAATCAATTTTTATAAAGGGCGCAGAATTTTTTTCCCCGTTAGAGTTTTCCTTTTCATTAGAATATCCGTTGGAAGTTGTTCCATTTTGAAGTAGCAGCTATGTGATTTAAAACGATTTTTCGCAAGTTGCGCTGCAAGTTTTTAAATTTATATGGAATTTTTTTTTGTCGCAAATATTTTTCTTTCTTTTATTGTTACCTTCATTTTATGTTCTTTACCTTTACGTTCTTGAGGAAATCTCATTTACCTTTAATATTTTCAATTTTTTTTTTTCAAAACATTCGCGCAATCTTTTATTAACCTAGTCGTTTTTTTTTCACGATAAAAATATATATGAAAGTAAATTAGAGCTAAAACAATTCCCATCGACATCATATAAAATTATTCTAATAATGCAAAAATAGTGATATTTATTTGTTGAAGAGAATTTATTGCGGATCCCGATTCCAAGCGCAAATCTCCTGAAACCTCACTTCGTGTGGTCGCGAAAAAATAGCCTAGAAAAAACAGGTGAAAAAATCCATCGAAATGTATATCTTGATGGCAGTGCTCTGCATTTTGGCAAAATGCCAAATTCGATGGAATGATTGCAAAGAATGATGAATTTTTTGAAAGAAATTTTACACGATGATTTTCATGAGTTTTTTTTTCCACATCAAAGAATTTAATACGACGAAGCGAACCAAAGCGATCAATGAACAATGAGGCTCTATTGTGGGGGGAAATCGTTCCAAATTTGGTGCAATTTCTCTGAATTTAACAAATGTCAGCCGCTTTATGCAATCAGTCGTCTATTTTAGATTTGAGATTGCTCTTCTTTTTGGTTGTCTCCTTTTCGATTGTTTTTCAAGTTTCAATCAAAGTTATCAAAATGCTTTCCAACTTGGCAATACCTTATAAGCATATAAAAATTACATCAAACATTCTTTCAGATTATTTCGTTCTTTAAAAATTAATAATGCGCTTTTTTTTTAAATAAAAAAACCAACTATTAGAGCGTCATATTTACGCATATCTATATATGCACATCTGTGTTTATTTATTGGTAACCTGTGAGGCAAGTACATATTTATGTATAATCAGGTAAATATTTTTGCCTTACTTAACATATATAGTAACTAAAGTTATAAGTTACTCTCTAAAGTTACAAGTTACTCTATGTGTTTAACTCGCAGTCACTGTCTCATACTCTTTACTCTTTGCACGTGTAATGCATTTGTCAGATGAAAATAAAATTCCAATTCCCCAAAAGGGTTAAAAACTAAAAAGAACAACGTGAGTACCATTGCTTTTTGTTATTGACTATTGAGCCGTCGTCCATAGGCATATTGACAAAACGAAATGCAGCATTAACCGGAGAACAGCGACAAAGAAATACGTCTTGCAAATAAGAGAATTTCATCGATATAATTCTATCAATGCAACGGATAAAGCTTTCCCACTTTATTAATCCATAGGCTCGTCAGAACATTTCGATTTTTCAATGCTAGATATTTCAAAGAATTTTTCAAGGTTTCTAATAGCATCTTTGGAATTCTCGTTTTCTTCTTGTGATACATCTGGCAAACCATTCTCAGTCTTCCCTCCTCTCCCTCTCTCCCTCACTCTACCTCTCACCTCCTTCGTTCCCATCGATCATCGAGAAAAGGAGAAACATTAACATATATCAGTAGGTGTGATAGCATCGGCAATTTGTTAGTGCATATGCCGCAACATGGCAAGACGATTTGCATAGTAGTTGGCTAGAAGACTGCTTGAGATGCATGAGAACTGGCTTGCTGAAGTGCTTGATGCTGAATAACTGCTGCATCACGCGTGGATATCCATTTCGCATTATCAGCTATGCGCACGTTGATGTTATTAGGCTTGTCCAGCTTGCATAATTATTCGTTGATTTAGTTTTTGAGACAATGAAACGAAAAAAAAATTCCATATAGATTTCATGATTTGACAAAATGCAGCTAAAATCAGTCAGTGAAAAAAAAATCGCTCAATAATTCGGTTCGAAATTCGTAAACTATCCCGAAGTTGGAAAGTTGCCGAATTTCTTAGGCCCAAAAAGATAGTACTGAAAGCAATGAAATGAACATAATTCTTATTTTTCAAATATTATGGTGATTCTATTGAAGTATCAAAATTCTACACGATCTGCGACATTAGTCTTGATAGTTCACGAGAAGTCACTATCGTATACAAAAGCTCCGCTTTGAACACAAATAGAATAGCCTCGCCAACATCAGTGGAGCGCATTTTCTGTTGCTTTAAAGTGCTGAACATAATTAACGGGTTAGGGGGGTCATGATTCCAGAAGACCGATGAAACACAAACATTGCTCGTGCCATTCTTTATGAAGTGTTTTCATTCAATTTACTTAGCCATGTTCAGTTCTAACGCGCTTTTTGCAAACTAGGTTTTGCGGAGCATGCTACGAAGATGTCTTGTCCACGTGTGTGACTTAAGCACGTGTCTGTATGTCTGTTTGTGTATCCGTCTTTTCGTCCATTGATCTTGGTTTTGGACCCGCTTAAGTTGGAGCTTGAAAATTCGGTGAGTAAATATGCATCCTGGGACAACCTGTTTAGCAACGCTCCAGCTGATCCATTAATTTCAAAGATGTATTTGCTCAAAAAATGCTGATAATTTTGAGCGCATTCTGCAACCGGTTGAATAAACGCAAAATAAGCTTTATTTTCCAGCCATTCTGACCAACTGAAAAATAAAAACATTGTTGAGCGTATTTTATTATTCCCTATCAGATCAATAAATCGATTGATTTTATGAGGATAATGCTAAAAGCACATATCGCACTCACTTCTTTGGCGTGCTTTTCTAGTGGTTGGCTATGATATTCTTCATTTCTAATTGCTAAAAAAGGTAAACCACTCACAATAGTAGTTCAAATGAGTTTTCATGAAAATGCGTTGTCATCAATTCTCCTCAAATAGACACACATATTTCCGTTATATTTCTTTAGCGGAATGACTGTCGATCGATTGATCGAGTTATGCGAATTTGGTTCAGGCTATTGATCAAGTGACCGGAAGATGACTAAACACTGGTTAAATATTCGAGTAATGAACTCATACGATGGTACCACATATCACTCGTATATCAGCATACTCTCCCTTCACCCCTTCTCTGCTAGCTCGTAAATTTTTGTTCAAAATTTTATATTAATTCTGTTCGTAGCACTGCATAAAATGGAAGCGGAAGTGCTCATCGCTAAATGGTAATATGGAAACGGAAAGGCATAAAAAATATTGAAGTGATATGTAAAAAAGGGAAAAGGCCAACGATGAAAGCTAGCAAGATGTGCATTTTTTACATTCAATTCTCATGTTCAGCCGATTTCATAGGGACGACCAACAAGAAATAAATTGTGCAGAATAATGCTATCATATTTTAATAGCGCTATTGCCACCCATGAAAGCCTTTCATTAAAGATTCGTTTTTTTAATGGCCGACCGGTGCAGTAGAAAATAAAAGTCCGACCGGCGCAAAAATGCATGCTGCTTATCTCACAGTTTTAGGTGCATCCAACTTCTGTAGAATTTGATGAAACAATGTGGAAGATATTTATGAAAGATAGGCCTATGTTATGAATTATACCCCTCAAATGCCAATCCAAAACTTCATATCATCACAAGCTTTGCTTTTAAAATATTCCCGAAAATTGAATAACATTGTTTTTAGCTTTGTTGTGCTGACAATTACACCAAATATACTTTTTGACTTTATCAGCGTCTAAAAAGTTATGAATTTTCAGCGTTGAATCTGCGACTTCCATTGCGCTCGTTGTTTTTGAAATATATCTTTTCATGGATCGCTGTCGGCTTTTTTTATGTCTAGCGATTTCTTTCGTCGAATTTTTTTCAATAATTTCTATTAAAATCATTAAGAAATTGGAAAGTGGAGTTCTATAGATAGCATGAAATTCATTTACCAATCAATAGTCGTCTATGCGTATCTTGATTGTTATGAGATATAAGAATAAATATTACTTTGGAGTGATAAAATTATTAAGAATAAAGAATATTAGCAATAATTGAGTGTAAATTCGTTGCTCACATAATCGTCTATACATATTAGCTGTCATCATCAATTACAATGCTAAGCAATCCCGCCTCTTCCTTTCGCTAACATTTGCGGCTCATTTACACAGTAGTTTCACAGAGGAATTGCCTTATCTTGTGACTCTTCTCTTGACTTCTCAAATATTTATAACTAGTTCTTATTAGTTCATTATTGTTTCTGGTGATTAAAAACTTTTCAACTTTTCTGACTACAGTTATTACTTTACTCTTTACGTTACTTCTAGCTATTGCAGTAATTCAATCCAACAGTGCTTGTAGTTTGTCTTTTCTTTTAGCTTTTTTTTTATTGCTCATCGTTGGTAGAGAATACTCATTGAAATTGCATAAGCATTGATTGCGTGTGAAATTGCATTAAAAACATTTACCCAACCGTATTAGCAGCAGCATAGAAATTTCACCTGCTCGTCAACATTCTTATTATTAGAAATTACGCGTGTATACCGCAATAAAATATTTTATCGTATAGTCGATTATGCTTTTTTTTGACGAATTATTTTAATCTATTATGCTTTAATCGATATTTAAATTCTCAGAAAATTTGAAAAACAGCAAATGCATAAGAAATTTTTTTTTTAATTTTTGAATGGAAAGTATAATTGAAGAGAGATAATATTCAATTCATTTCCTCGGAAGAAATTGCAGTTTTCTTACAAAATTTTAACGAAAGTAATGATGTGATTATTCTATCTATTATTAGCAACTTAATTTACTTTCATTTACCTGTCCAATAATCAGGTTTATATTTTCGATTTCGATGGAATGTGCATTGCAATGTGTGAGAGTGAATGCACTCATTAACGGGAATGGCGTTTGCAGCTTGAAATTTCTATTAAAGCGTGAATTATGTTGCTGCAGCATATATAATAGCGAACGGTCTATTTGCCGAATCACAAAATACTCATTTCCCATTCGTCGGCTATTTTTTCACTCTCTTATATTGTCTCAGGAGTTTTTTTTAAACGTTTTTTTTTTACTTTTCAGTTTTTCTATGCAATATTTTCGAATAGCACTTTCCTAATAACATGAGAGAATCGATAGACTTTGCACTTCTTGCAGCTCGAGCATTCGTTGGTGTGGTTTGGACCGAATTTTTAATTAACTATTCTTTGAATTCTTTGAATACCTTCCCGTTAACTATGTCGTTAATGTATGATTCTTTTAAATTCTATTCTCCAACTCGTCAATAATCGTGGATCTGAAAGTTTCTTTCGTCATATCCATGCAAATATAACGACATCCAGATTTTTCGTGATATGCCTAACAACTATAAAGCGTAGCACACAAATGCATTATTGCAGTAAATTTCCATCTTATCTACGATACGGCGCCTAACAAACAATAAAGGGAATCTTAAGTAAGCATATTTTTTTAAATTAGTACACATTGCGCGTTTATTATTTTCTCGTAATTTAATATATAACAACAATGTGTTATAATACTTTTCTAAAACATCAAAACATTATTCGGCAATCAGTTGTACTCAGCCGCTCTGTATTCAGTGGATTTTTTCAACGTCGACTGATTTAAACACGCACTTAAATGCGGTCTCATTTTTAAATCGCGTGCTAACAAATCCGGCTCAATAACGGAAATGCGTCGATACATCAGTGGATTCCGTTGTGTCTCTATGCTGGGAGAGTTCCTCTGATCCTTTCCTTCTTTGTTGTAGTCAGTTTCATGGAATATATGTTCCTTGTATGAAATCTACGCTCATTAATGCCTTCCATTGTCTCAAAGTTTTTTTTTTTTTTTTTCAAAAACGATATATTTACTGAGAAAAGAATATAAATTTTCGAGATTTTAAAATTTTATTTGAAGAATAAAAAATAACGAATTGAATTTTTTTTCTCGTCAGGAAATTAAAGAATTTGAGAGATATTTTTCTTTCTTTTTGAAAAATGGAAGAGAATCGGAAATAATTTCCGTTCCACCGCAATGGTACTCTTTCTGAGGAAAAAAAAATAGGAACCATTAAAGCTCTTCCGATTATCTTATGTGCTCAAGCTTTCATTTTTTTTTCCTCAATCCCAATACGCATAAAGTCAGGGAAATTTCTATGGTGTCGTTCGTTTCACATAATAAGTGCACTTTTGAATTCTTTTTTTTTTTGAGCACACAATTGTTTTCTCGCTGGGAAATTTCTTTCTTGCAGTTTTTTTGAAATTTGTAAACTATTTTTCCAATAGTGAAGATTTTTTTAAAGGATCTTCTATAATTGGAATTTTTTCATCCGAAATTTTTAGTTCGATAAACAATTGTGGTTAGAATATTTTGAAATTGAATTCTTGAAATGAAAGAAGAACAAATTCTTCAAAAAATCCTACAATTTTTCAAAATTAGGAGCAAAATTCGGAAAACATCGAAACCATTTCAGCGAGAAAATTATCATCTTTCATAGTATATGCGCTGTTAGTAAATTGTTGCATAGCCTCTTGTTTTCTATTTATTGATATGATTTCATATTTTCCTATTCATCAGCGTTCTTTGGAAAATTTTTATTCTATGTTTACATTTTTTTTCTCGGCACCTCTTTCAATTTCTTGAACGTAAAAATGAAAATGCAAAGAAATCCGGAAATCAAATCTCTTTTTAAATCACAAATATGCGCATTGTTTTAAAGCATATTCTAAAACGAGCATTACCTCAGTTAATGCAAATTCAATTCTCTACTTTTGCGTGAGGATGTCGGCAATAAGGAACTGAAAATCAATGAGATCGCAGCTTGTGTAATATGCACTTTTCGAATGCTGTGCAATTTTGCCTTAGTGTTGTGCATCTTTTTTTCAGCTGAATCGACTATTTTTTTTTTTTCGCTGATAATTTCGCTTTGGATAGAATCCCCTCTCTTTGTTGAAATATGATTCTTGTTGATATCTTAGCAAAAAAAAAAAAAACAGCATCAGTGTCTATAGCGCTAAACAGTACGAGATAATATTTTATGATATCGGAACATTTTATTTAGGTGATTATGCAGGAAAAATTTAAACGAATTGTCGATTAAATTCTAAAATATACTCATTCCTCTACAATATTACAATTTCAACGCATTTTCTATAAAACTACATAATGAGTGAGATTTCGTATATAATTGCGATTAAGACTATGCACTAACAATTTCATATAACTAGAAACTAGAATTAAAAGCTATTATTGATTATCAATACTATCAATAAATAACAATAGGGCAATTACTAAACAAGATAGAGAGTAGGTAGAAAAAGCTATAAATAGACGTGGAAGTGATTCTTTGTAAAGTCCCTTGAATTTAATTAATTGACAGAAATCTTTGCACTAATATTGATACCAACAAATGATCATTCAAAAGAATAAAATCTTTCCCCTCTTCACTCTTTTGCAGATTCGTTCTTCAAGTTTTCTGCAAAGCTTTTCATATTCTAGTGATTTTTTCACAGAATTTTTCTTCTCGCTCCTGAAATAGAATAAATTTTTCAGTAAAAGTAGAATTTCAAGTATGATTGGAAAATAAAGCGGAAGGAGCTACAGCTCCAGCAATTATTTCTTTCTATACCCGTATCACTTCTACTAGTTGAGTGTAAACTAGGAGTTATCCAGGAAGTGATCAGGTGTTCAGCACGCATTGCAAAGTACACTTCAGTTCAAAACAATTGTTCATTTCATCGAACATTTTTATGCAGTTTGTAACGTTTTTTTTTCAAAGATCTCGATTACAAATTACACTCTTAGAGGAATGAAGAACGATGTAGAAGAAAGGTCAAAAAGCTGAGAATAACTACAGAAAAAACCAAATGATGAGCGAATAAGAAACCTATAATGAAACGATGAAATCAAAAATTCAGAGAGATAGAAGCAAAACTTTTTCTGATGGAAAAGTAACGAAAATATAGAGAATGATAAATGTGAAAAATTGAAATGAAGTTGAAATACAAAGAAACCGCACTGAAAAAGACCGATGTAGGTGCCGGAAACACGGACTACGAGACTGAGGTTAAAGTTATTTTATTAATTTAATTAAACTTCTCTCCCCGTAGAGATCTTTGCGCTCCTTTTTTAACCCACCTTCTAATCCCATCCCAGTACAAACTCTCCCAATAAACACGGATAATACTAGGTCCGGACCTCATACTGGAAGTTGTACACTGTGATGGCGCCGAAGGAGAGAGCCGAGTTAGAGAAGCATTCATGTAGAAGTTCATTAATAGAGAGGATTTCGGAAAAAACTTCAACTGTTCCGCAAACACCCCTGAGAGGAAACATAAGCATGAGAGAATTTCATTCCCTCATTGTATGAATTAAAATTACCACACTGTTTTCGTTCGTTTCGAAGGTTCGAAGGTCACACTTGTTGAGACATCAACTGCTTTGTATTATACCGATAATTACCTGACATGATGAGCACCTATATACGTTCCAGTCAGGCAACTGCAGCACAATATAATACAACATAGCTTATATTGCAATAGTATAGCATGTCGTTCTTGTTAATGGCGCATTATTACCACCATAAAATATGGTACTTTTCAATGAATTTTTTCTTCTCACCCATGAAATGGTGGCGTAATACTCCAAAGTGCAGAACACTTAGCACAGCATAGGACGTATACTATTTTGAAGCAAATATATAGCAAACTGAAGCAAAAACTGAACATAATACTATGACAAAGGTACAAACACAATAAAATTGACTACTTTTGATGCTATGTCGGAGAATAGTAAACGTTTTTAAAAATGTGGGAGTTCTTGTGAAATTTTTATTTTGGGAGCAAAAAAAAGAATATGTGAGATATAAACACGAATAAAAAGGAAGAAAAAATGCATACGATCGTAGTGATCAAAAAATCAACGTTAATTAAACATAAATTCATAGATTTTCCCGAAATCGAAATGATTTAGGCGAATAGTGAACGCAAAAACATTATGCGTGGAAATGTCATTAACAGAAGTTGATTGCATACTCGAAAAACCCGGAAAGTAAACGAATTAAAATTTGAATTTAAAGTTGGTATTAGCGGAAACAATTAAGTAATTAGCTTAGTGAAGGAAAATTCTTTTATAGAAAATAATTTTAAAAATTATCTTTTATGCTATTCGAATGCTATTTCTTTGAAGTAATCGTTTCTTTTAGATTTTTCGCACAATTCAATCGACGATTTTCTTATATTTATATCTTTTTCTCTTTTCATTTTTCGACATTTTTCATTCCATTTCATGTCAACGGTGTTGAAATTTCGGATATTTTATTTTTTATATTGTTTCATAAGTAGCAATTAGAAAGTTATTTTCTTGTTCTTTTAATAACGATTTTCACTCGCGTATATTTGTTCGATCATTTTCAAATTCTACTTTTATCGCTACTAAATCGATTTATCGCTACTAAGTGAGTACACAATAAAACGAAAAAAAAAGATATTATACTTATGAGTTAGGCTTACATTCAGCAAATTCCATAGTTGCAATGTTTATCACTCGTATTTTGAAAATACTACGCAAAAGACAGACACATACATACGCTCGGAAATTAGATCATCATGATTGCATTTTATTGCTTTCCACTTGAAATTTCCACTCAAAATGTAAAAATTTTTAAAAAGCGGAAAAAATTGTTCATCACTTTTGATGTATATTTTTTCACCATTGTATTCAGCTGAATAATTTAAAATAAATTTAACTAAATGTTTCTATTCGTCAATTTTTCAAATCCATCATTTGCTTCACAAGCTGGCATATACGCTAACTTGTGAGTTTCCATTCATATATCGGAAACACATTGACTTTTTGCTTTTTATGCATATGTTGCATTGTTTGGTTTTTTGTTCCATTTCAAGAAATCAATCGAGTATTCACTATTATTTCCTTGCGTATGATAATTTTAGGATGTTTGATCGGTAGAGATTTATTGTATTGATTCATATATTGTCAATCAATCGATATTTATAGCACTGTTCATGTTGAAGATAAGATCATTTTGAAGCACATGATTTCACTCTAATTTAGAAATTCTAATGAGCTTGACCTTGATCTTCAACAGCTCACAGCATATAAAACTGCTTGAAAAAGCCTGACCTCCATCTCCAACAGCTCATAAGATATGAAATTTTATTAAATTCAAACAACAGATGAGCCGTATAGAATAATATAGCAAAGCAAGTTATACGGGTTGAGGAGATGTGCGATTTTGAGATATTGAGCAAAACGATCTCATTAATCAACTTTTTGTTTTCACCGGACCATGAAATACTAAAAGAGGAGGAGAGGGTGGGCACTTTCGAAATCACTCCTGAATTTAAGATATATTTGAGACACAAGACCTATTGAGCATTTTAGACGATTCCTTTATAAGTTCAAGCACTTACCCAAAACTAAGATCAGCATTATACGTTGCGCATTGAGGTTAAAATCATTTCAAATGTCGAGTAAAACGTTGTAAGGAGTTTGGAGCAGATCACCAAATGTCATCATTTCTTTATTTTGTCATCCTTGTGAATGGGGTTTTAAAACCTTTGGGGGGCTTCAAATTTGTTCCAAGGAAGCCAAACTTGCGAAGAGCATTTCATTGGCTCGAGGAAAGTTCAATGTATTCCTAATCGCTTTGATAAGCGAGGATAAAATCAGAGCAATTATCGCAGAAACACGAGCAGGTGTGGGTGGGAAATTCGCAGCTTACGCGCGCAGAGATGGACAGGAAATTTGCAGCCGGGGAGCTTCCCCTATGTTTGGTTTGCATACTGAGCTAAATGATCAACGTTAACGAAGAAAGATATGCTGAAGGTAATATCACTTGACTGCGCTTGCGAATTCCACGAAATTCAATTCTGTTTGCACTAATTGCGGTAATTCGATTCTTATTTCAGGTCTTTTCATTTTGAGAGTGATGTTGAGAGAATTTTCTCGCCTCATGACCGTTTTTTTTCGAAGACTTTACAGACATGGCATCATGCTTCCAGTTCTTCTCCTCTTTCTTTCTCAGATTTTCCGGGTCCTTTTTGTAGCGCTTCCATGCGAAAATATTCCTCTTGAAGTTGTTATTGCGTCGGATAATTTTGAATAGGTTATAGTCGAAATCCCCCGCCATTAAACGTTCCCATTTTTTAAATCTCTGACTTGAAGCAGCATGTGTCGAATCCTCTCTCACTTTCTTAGTTTACCTATGATTAGGCATCTTTTAACTTCTATAGGATTGTCCAAAGAATATAGTTTTTCCCGTTTGAACAAACACGAGCTGTTTATATTTTTTGGCAACTAATGCAGTTAATTTTCTTTCCTGTCGAAATTTTATCTAGTAAGTGTATATCAATTTCTGCCAGCATGAAATCATGACTATTCTAGAATTACACACATATCCAACTATTACTCTTATATGATTGGATTGAAATTATTACTATTGACTCGTCTTTTGACAGAACTTCACATTCTCATATTATTCTATGAAGATCACTTAATACTACATAAAGCACGCTAGCAAAGTTGAGGTAAATATCTCTAACTCAATCTCTTTACTTCTTGTTTACTTGTTACTTTATCATCAACTGAATGACGTTTATTATGGCGCACTAATTGAGTTCGGCTACTGAGAATTTCCTGTGCACTCTTATCGAACTTTACAGTTTTTTTTTTTGTTTTTTTTGCATCAGTGCACTTTCACTCTTTCGTTATTTTTTTCTTTGTTGCGTTCGCGTTGATTTCTTGTTCTTTTCGTTTCTTCTTTTTTGATAAAGTGACAGCACTGAAAGTTTAATTCGTTTGGAAGGATGATATTGATTCAAAGTGCAAAGCGTTTAGAAAATCTGCAAGCTCACTCCTTAGATTTAAGGAAAAATTCTTGTACAGACGGTTGATTTTGTAGTTGCAATTTTCGGCGGAAGGGGGATGGAGGCGAGTATGGCAAGTGGGTTGGGGAAGGAAGTTTAGTGGTGAAGAGCGGACGGAAACAGAATGATGTTAGATCTTCTCCTTATTCATTCACTTATTTACATCATTATCACGTGTCATTGTTGCATTATCATCAAATCGCCTTTTTTTTCTCATCACAGACTGTTTCATTTATTGTCTTTTCTGAAGATTTTTTGCACTTTTTTTTGAAGAAATGGCCGACGAATATTCCGATTTATTTCAAAAAAAAAAATTTCACTAATGAGCGCATAGGTCGATTCATTTAAACTCTAGTTGATAAACGATTAAATAAGATATTTCAAATATGTTTAGCAGATAAGTCATTCATCTCTTCATTATGTTCGTTCTTTTTTTTTCAGAATATTCGATTTTTAATTCTTATTTAATACAATTGACTATTTATAATTTCATTATTTATACTTCTTTCAGTTCTTCTATTAGTCATTTTTTGACCGATAACTGAAATTACGCATAGGGAATTATGATTTGTTTTGAAAATAAATAGTAAATGACTCGCTGACATCTGCGCCGAAAGCATTTATACCTCGGACTGATGGAAAGCAATGGATATAATAGTATAGCAATTCGCATAACCATAGAATTTCAACAGCATTTTAAATTACTACATTGAAAGATTAAAATTTACTTCGGCTTCTTTTACTTCCAACGAAAATGTAGTAAGGCAATTAGCATCATACAAAATGAGTTATCATAAGGGGAAATTCTCAGTTATGGCTGGATAGGATTGAGACGAAAAGTCATGCTGGAAATGGAGATCCGAAAAAAATTGTTAGGAAAGATGGGATGTCGCATTTAACTTCTTTTCTGAATCCCCTGGATATAAAAGAAAGCTGTTTTAATCGTTGCTTAATCTTTACTGAAGATAGGCTTCATCGACTTATTCAGTTATACAAAGCGTATCTGTTACAATATGCCTATCGTCATATTCGCTATCTGATTTCGTGGTGAATTCAGTGCAATTAACCTAATTCAGTGCAATTAACCTATGATATCTTACTCATAACCTCCTCTCGATGGTGTTCGCAAAAACTTTGTCGGTTTGTTTGTCTGACGATACCATAACAATTGCGACTGTGATGAATGCGCGTGTAGTAGATAGACACGAGTATTAAGCTTAGGCCTTCTTCCACGCTTAGGCTAACTGACGGTTTTTTCATTAATTAACACTGCAACGCTTTTGTCTTTTCATGTCGATTATCACCATAGATACACACTGGAGGCGTATTTGTCCTATAACCACCCGCTGTAGAAAACTATGCATCGTTTCAGTTAGTGAAACTCATCGTTTGCCATAGGCGTTAATGCAATCATGTAATGCTCAAACTGAAATATTAATCTTGAAGTTCTGTGCGAGAATTCTCATAATTGTCGTTCTGGTACTAATTCTGCGGGTAAGGTTTGAGTGGCGCCATCTAAATCAACAAAGGGAATTGGCAGGAAGTGTTCATACCCCTTGAGCATCTTATGTGCATACCCTCCATGCTTCCGTCCTCACCCTTCTTCGTCGCCTTCCTTTCACCATGCATCCCTTCTTCAATATCCGTTTTAGCTCCGCTGAAAAATTTCGAAAACACGTGAATGGTATTAATCCAGAATCTCTGGAAAGAAAGTATATATATATATATATATATTTGCAATATCACTGTAATTATTAGTGTAATTTATAAATGCTAGCATTGAAGCGACACCAGACACGGAATAAAAATTTTCATTCCCATATTAAATTGAAATTTCCGACAGAGACGACATTTCGCAACAATATAATCACGAGAAAAACTACTAATAAAATTAATTTCGTTCTATTATATAAGCAATCTTCCATAGTCTACCCTTCAATTCTAAAATGAAACAGCAATATAAGTTCCTATTTCATTAATTTTTAGTTTATTTTAATTCGCTTAAATAATACATTTTCACTTCTGAACAGCTGAACATTACTTGAATATTTATTCTGATACCTTTACTATTCTTATGGGTATGCACTCCGAGTGATTTCTTTCCATTCCCTAGTCTTTTATTATTGAATGCTGTTAATATCTGTATTTTTGTTGATATAGACATTTTCATTTTTGAAGGCAGTCGCACTATTTGCTGGGAAACAAAAACTTTGCAGTTAAACGTGCTATGCCTTGAGACCGTGCTGAGGGTGTTGTGAGTTGTAAAATTTAGACCACCTTTTAAATTAATTAAGTTTTGATAGTAAAGACCATGTAGTGGCGACAAAAATGCTGATGTAATAATGACATTAGAGAAAGCTGAAGTTTTGTTTTTTTTTAAAGCCAGATCTTTTCGAAACCTGATAGTAGCTGAATGGGACAGCCGGGTTGCTGTAAGAGTGATATTTTTGCTACGCAGGAGCTTCACTGTGGATTCGGTGGGGAAAGGGGGCCCAATAGCAGTGTCGACGAACGAAGGGGTAGTTGTCTATCGGAGAGATTTCTGCTCGAGGTGTCCTAACCGGAGGTGGTACGGCCTGGAAGGAAGGAAGAGACATCGCACAAAAACGTCAATGAGGAAGGCGACAAGCGAATCATTTACAGCAAACTAGCGGCAACTGTTGAATATATGTACGGAATCGAATGCCGGTTGCCAAAGTTATCACCATTCATCGTGAATCAATAGAAAACTTCGTTTTGCATTTTCGTTATGGCTTATTTAATTCTGCTAATTTTTAACCTTTTTTCTTAGTTGAAAGAGTTCATTGTCTGTTCTATCTCTGATCACTCTTAGTATAATGGTATTCTTTAGTACTCGATCTTTCTTTCACTGTCGAAAACCGGAAACCTTGCTTTCATCTACTGTATACTTACTACATACTTATGTCTATATATTTACATACTGTACATTTGTCTGCTTATATCAATTTTCTATAAACATGCTTTGCTGAAACATCAAAAGGCTTTTGCAATAACATTTTTGTACTCATTCAGGCTTTAGCACTGCTTTAAAAAGCAAAATGCAATTTCGATCTCCTTATAGATTATGGCATGCTTTTTCAAACACTGGAACCTTTGAGAAACTTTTTAGTTTCTATGGTTTGTTTTTTCGATGATTCTAACGCTTCACGATATCATCCATGGTTAGCTTATCAATATTTAAAAAAAAACAGATTTTTATGAATAGAAAACCTGGATATTTGTTTTTTACTGGAGTTTCAAAAAGAAGGTTCTAGAAAGATTTTGCATTCATATTTCATTCATGAGGCCGATTGTTGTTCACATATCTCAAGGGATTTTCTTTTCAGTGGCAGTCTTCTTCTCAATAGGATTTCTGCTGATTTGAGAGTTTCTTTCCTATTCTTCGTTCCTCGAAGGAGGAGAGGAGAGAGGGAAAAAGAAGAGTATTTTCAACGCATACACTACCGCCTTTTCAAAGTCCAAAAAATATCGGTCCCTTATTGATGAGGTTCATCTCCTTGGTTAATGATAAGTTTTGAGCAGAATGCAATAAGTACCACAGATGTCCGACAAGTGCAAAATACAGCGATAATTAAGGGTCCTTGATCTCTGAGCGACAACATTCTCTTCGGTTTTCGAATCGTTGAAATTTTCGCGAATACTCTTTTAAATTTTCTAATATGCTTAATTCATCTGTTTTCTTTCCGTTTCTTGAAATTTCAACTTTTTCTTTGATAAAAATTTTCTACTACTGGAAAAAATGAGTTTTTTTTTTTTTAAATTCGCTTTGTTTATTTGAGATCAAAATTTATTGTCTGTTAGTATGACTATTGAGTTTCGAATTGAAGTTCTTGCCGAAATTTTTTTTCATCTTCATTAGTACAATCAAATTTCAACAATCGGTGAGTGTTTTCATACACTCCATTGGATCTTGCATTTTGCCAGTAATTACAGTCGCCGTATGCGTTCACAAAATTTGCACTTGTAAAGCTCTATTACAAAGAATAGTGTGTGTATATGAGTATATGTATGTGCATCTGTATGTCTATGTGTAAGCGCCTGTATGTGCATTCATATGTGTCTCTGTGTGTCTATGCAGTAGTGTCGGCATGGAACCGCTGAAGTCAGAGTGAAGAAATTGAGCTGGTAAAATGGATATCAAGGCGTATCATCTCTCTTATTAATGGATCATCGACTTCAAAAAGGGTAATGCACCCTTAAAAGTCAAAAATTGTGTGAGTTTTGCAATCGCGTCGGACCATCCTCAACACTAATCGCACCATATAGAAACAGATTCCTTGTAGAAGATTTGTACAAGCAATCAGACCACTCAAAATATGAGCCTATTATTCCTTGTATTTTATTATTGGTTGGTAACTTATTGTGGCAGGCAACTCCTTCGAACTCTTCCCACTTATCTGTATCTATGTGTGAGTTTTTCTCGAAAGTTGAATGTTTTTAAATTTTGTTACCATTCAGTTTCCTCAAGAAGAGACTATTTTAGGCCTCTAGTTCTAACTAGGAGTTTAAATTTCGCTGGAATGAAACTGACAAAATTTCGGATTATAGATGTAATTCCTCTTAATCATCCCCATCCCCACCTCAAGCCCCACCTCTATCCTCTGTTCTCTTGTTTAGACTCTTCATGTCTTTGCTTAACCATTGCGAGCATCACAACTTTCATGGAAATCATTTGTTGTGCGTGGCTGATGACGCTAATACAACGTTAGGAGAACTTAGCGGCATAAAAGTTGAGCGCAGCATTTCAGGACCACATGGAATATTTGTATTACATTATGTATAGCGTCCTCGATTACAATGCGCTTCCGTGAAACTTAGCGTATACAGTCGGATGGCACTTTATAGCGGTGTAATGCCTATGCAAATGCATTATTCATGCGTATATGTCTGTCCATTTGTCTCTCTCGTAATTTCAACTCAGAAACCATTGAAGCCCTAGTCATAAAATTTGGCGTTTATAAAGTGCACTACTGATTGGTTTTTTTTACCTTTATTCATCTTTACCCACCAATCATAAATTGCGGAAAAAATTCCATGAATTTTCCACTTGAGCTATTATTTTTCAGCGGTCGGATTATAAATGAAAAAATCTTTTAAAAAATTTAAGCGAGCAAAGTAGTTAGTTAAAATATGAAGGCGATATTTTCCATATTTATTATTTCGTCATAAAAAGTTGATACCTTGAAAGGGATAGAAAAACGCATACCGTTCCAATTCCTTTGCTAAGCTCCTCCACTCATTAATACTTCGGGCTATTTTTGATGGCATTTGCTTTTCAAGCAGCGAAAAATGTTTAAACATTCGTATCGTGTGGGGCAAAAATTTTGCATATGCTTGACTTTCTTTCCCGAAAAAATGTAATTTTTTTCGCAGATTTTATAAGCCTTCCCATATTTTTTTTAGCTACCAATCGTATTACTGATGTTGTAGAAATCCCAAAAAATTCAAGGTAAAGAAAATCAGTGAAGATGAGGACTCCTATTGATTATAAAGAATGAAGAGAAGCAAGAATTTATTCTCGATAACTGAATTTTTTCGATTCAGCGTTGAGCATTCAGGGATCAACAATAATATCTCATTCAAGCGAAGCAAAAAATATCAGAAAAATGCATCTTAAAATTTCGCTGTATGGTTATTGCTTAATCAGCTCTCAACGTTTCGAATTGCGTAAAATTTCGCCCGTTTGTTTGCGCTAATTACTATTACAAATAGCGTTTCAGAGAAATGGTTAAATGATTTTCAATTGATCTCAACGGTTTTTATTGGTTTTTGCTATGGTAAATGTCTTATTAGATCTCAAGCTTAAATGATTTTATTCAAATTGCGAGCATTTTTCAAACCACTGCTGGTGCAAAGATTGGATTAAATTTAAAGATGGATTTACCAATTTCAAAACTATCAAAAACAGGAAAAAGACAACATCTAATATATCGCTTACTTAGTACGATAAAATGAGGTGGAATTGCGGTTGAGAAATGAATGGAAAGAATGTTGTATACTGCTGGAATATTCGATGAGAGAGACGTCACCACTAAGCGAGAGGATAGAGGTTAGGAAAAAAAGTCAACAGAGACAAAGAATGGGTAAGAATGTAATGGCTAATTAATCGGTTTTCTGAATGACTTGCACGATCAGCTGGCAAACTGAATGTAGAACTCTTAGAGGTTCGTAGATGCTAACCTCAATACCGAGCCACTTTTACTAACAATCGAGTAAAAACCAATGCTTTCCGTATTGTCGGATATGTGGCCAACAAAAAGACTGGAGGCAAAAATCCATCGCAAAGACGCAAAGATCGGACTTTAGGCGTGAAAACAACCTATCAGCAACGTGAAAACAACAACCTAGTGCTGTACAAGCGATCAGCGAAGAAGAGAAGCCCTCTAATATTGTATCAATGCTGGCATTTAAACAGTCGATTTACTGTGCATAGTATGTACGAAAATCTGGAATGATGCCATAGCCCTCGTTGAACATATTTATGAAATCAGCAATAGAAATTCGCGATCTTATATGCCGTGTCGTCAATAACGTCGTCGAAAAAAATTTGTAGTCAAAGTGGCGTTTTCATCGCTCATACAGACACATAAAACTCGCACTTCCTGAGGAGATTTTTTTCGTAACTTTTGGCATGTCTATTCTGGTTTTAGTGCATTTCTGATGTGGTGCCAAATTATTGATTAGCATGAAAAATTCACGAAATTTGAGTTGTTTTTTTGGTGTACTAGGGAAAGGTGGCCATCGCAGTGTTCCACTCTGACTCAGGTTAAGGTAAGATGAAGAATTAAAAAAATCAGGTGGTTGTATTCAGCGTGCTGAATTCAGATGTAGAGGTCGATGATTTTCAAGTGATCGAACAACAAACATCATTCATTTGTTCGAGCGTAATGAACACTGCGATGGAAAGCAGCAAAAATCGATGACAACCTATAGAAATCATTTTCTGGTCACCCATTTGAAGCGATTCTTTTAGCAACGATCAATAAAAAAAACTACTCAAAAAAATTTATGAGAATCAACTTGAAGAGATTTTGTTGTGGTGAACGACCGTGCTGCAACTCAATTTTGCGTAGATCGACTTCGGTGATATCTATTCTTTTCTGCCCCATAATATTTCGCTATTCCTCTATTTCTGTAGTTGCGTAATTCAAACCCGTTAGCCATGGTGAGTGTTCACTCAATGATATTGGTGGTTTTTATCAGATGTGTGTCCAGCTATCCAGTTGTTGAGCAAACTTCGCTTCGGCTCGTGTCGTCTCTTCTCTACAATGCGGCAGCAGTACAACAGATTTTGTAAACAAAAAGACAAGAAAAAGTTGGGGAAGTTGCTATGCTTTGTATCGTGACAATCGATTCAAAAAAAGCTGCAAAGTACACGTTAAAAAATCCAAGATTATTTAGTTTTTTTTTCACCAAGGCTGTTCGAAAGCAGTAAATAAAATTTAGCACCCGATTAAAGAATCTTCATCTGGCTGAAATCCTTTTTTTTAAGCAAACAAAAGCATAGATACTCTCTTTCAAAAAAAAAGGAGAAAAAAGCCGTTTCGTTGTTGATGTCATCGGTGCTTGAAATATATCTTTTTCACGGTACTCATCAATTGTTCTCTCATTTTTTTAAACTCTATGCGTTCACTCTTTAGAAAGAAAAATTTTATATTTATGAGTTTTACGATTTATGAATTTCATATCTTTTTTTTCCTTTCTCCAGTCCCATTTCTTCTCTTCCAAGCCAATCATCTTTTCCTCCATCCTTTTCTTTTAAAGTTTATTGAAATTCAATGTAAATTAAATAGTTTATGAAACTTAATATAAATTAAATAGTTCTTCTACGTTATAAATTTGTGAGGAAATTTTCTTCGGCCTCTTTTCTTTTGATTTCAGCAACTTCCTTCCATCTATATATGATGGAGTTTAATGCCTTCATACAAGAAAATTACAACGTCTAATGTTTAATAGTCTTAGCTATATGAATTCGTTCTGCTTGGCAAAGAATAACTAGATTCACCGCTCGTCTCGCTCTTCCTCTCCTTTCACCTCCTTACGCTTCCTTTTCTCTCTCCTTCCTTTTGATTCACTCTGTTCCCATTTCCAGGTATTCCCAGTTTAGTAAACTTCGCAAATATGGGAAACTGGAGAGAAAATAATTTGGCTTATTGATAGAGAAATATTCGCTTCGTTTGTCTATTCGGAAAAATGAAGCAGAAGTTGACAATAAATAAATCGTTTTTACTGTAATAAATAGATTACGTCTCCTATGCTCAAAAGGAACTCCCGATCGTTTTTTGTACTCGGAACATGACATAGCCATTCAACTAATTTGATATGTTCATCAATTTATTTATATTCATATTTTTATTTGTAATAAAGAGGAAGAGGTGCTGCTTCTGTTGTGTGGAGCAAAGTGGGTTGATTCGAAATCATTTAGTGTTATTCAACATTTACTTTCACAACTAATAAAACTTACTGCATTTTCAAAGAATTCAAAGTTATTTGAGTTAGCATCTTGTTCATTGATTTTTGCTCATCTTTCGTATCAAGTGTTGCAATCATGAAAGGAGGAGAGCGAGGTGGGAGGAGAAAGAGAAGGTGAATATAAGGGAAAGAATCGTTTTTTGGGAGAGATTTTTGACGTTTTAGGGGGGAGGGGAAGGGGTGAATGGGACGAATCGCTCTCTGGCCATTAAAGTAAACTCGAGGAATGGAAACTGATATTTTCCTGTTTTATTCCCTATAATGCTACATGGACGAGACCACAATAAATTTATTTACTACCACTTGTCATCTACGCGCGCTTCATTTATGCGATGCCTGTAATCATCTGAAATCAAATATTTTAAAGAATGACGCAAATAGAGTGGGGGAGAGTGGGATGTTGGGCGGGGGGGGGGGGGGAGTAAGGAAACGGCTCAAATTGTGGTGAGAGACGTAGAAGGGTTCTAGAGATATGAGGACTCCTACCTTCCCTTGAACTTCCCCTCCTTTCTATTCCTTCCTTGACAACAACTGACAAACTGGAGACTATTGATGAAGGCAAGTCAAGTTGTCGAGTTTTCAGAAAAGCGACTAGAAGGTAAACTAACTTCGAATGCGCGTCTACACAACAACATTGACAAAACTTGCGCGAATTTTCGAACCTTTGCAGAAGTAAAGCGGCGAATGAACATTTGCGCGCATAGTCGCTAGATTGAATCGTTTTGTGCGAGAAAAGAGGAAGAGTGATTTTTTTGAACGGCAGAAAAAGTATTTCCATCTCCGCGAAAACATCTCACCTAATGTGATTGTTGTGTGACATGTGTAGATTATTGACAGCTGACGCAGCACGCTTTTTGTCAGCATAGCTAACATTTTAGCAAAATATGGAAACGGTAGTGCATAACATGTCAATATCTAAAATATTAAAGGCACACGTAAAGGGATGAATAATTTTCGCCCTAGATTTTAAAAAAAATTTCAAAGCATTAGCTATCGCGTTTTCCTGAAAATATTTTAAGCGTTAAAAACTCAGTCGTAGAGGAAATTCTTTTATCCATTAAACGAATGCTTTCATCTTCGGCGATGCAGTCTTTGCTAACGCTATCCACTTCATAAGAATTCCGTGCAAAAACCGATCTCAACGCAAAACCGTCTCAACTCTATAGTTGACTGATCGATTTAAAAACCATCTACAAATGCATTCTTTTATCTTCTCTTTGTATATTCATCCGTTTGTGTGTCTCTATAAACTTTTCAATCGCTACAGTTTTTAAACGTTTGGAGTATACAATGTGTGGAAATGGTTTTGTCAATCTTTCGATGCATGTGACAAATTATACGTTTGATCATTATGAGAGCGAATGCGTTTACAAAGAGGGCACATCTAAGCGTCAATTTTCTTTTATTCTCATCAACAAAAAATTTCTGCACAAATCACTTAAATCTTCCGATCAGAAATAGATGTAAATAATTTCCTATAGATTATGCTTTCAATACAGAAAGTAGAGCATAAAGCCGTTATTACCTCTATAAGAAGTATAAATACTTCAATTCAATGCAGCATTCTAGCCTAGTCTTTCTGAGGATTGATCTCAATTTAGGATTGTTCCTACCGTACGGATCAAATCGTTCGTGTCAGAACCTTTGAAAATTCAACAAAAGATACAAGTTGCAATGTCTTTATAGACCGAATGCTTCATCTAATCAATGTTTTTTGCTCATTTGCTGTAAGGAAGTATTTTCGTTAGCATTCGGGGGCTGATCGTTTCTTTCACACCGCCACAATATATCATCAACTGGGGAATCGTTTTTGGGCATAGTGCACACAACGGCTCTTTGGCAACTGCTTTCTCATTCGCTTTCTCTTCAGGGCATCTGACGACCGTCACGCACCCGACTTCTATTTTATTTGCCTATCGTTAACGCTGAAATTTTGTTTCAATGTTACACGAATGTTAATCGATTATCGATCCATCTTCGATCGATTGTTTCATTTCATTTATGAGTGACTGATCGAACCTAACCACGATGGGATTATCGCACATCTGATCAAAGCAGACTGATGCCTTGAGTCGATTTCTGATCGTGATGTGTGGATATTTGCGAATGCACGAATATCGATGTGTCATTGATTAGTTGATGGGACGAATATGCTGAATAATGTGGATATTTCTCATAAAACATATTTTTGCGATCATCACTGCAATATGAACACTGCACAGAACAGGTTTGTTTTGAATTTTGATGAGATAAGTACGGCCTTGACCTTGTATTTTATAGATGAAGCTTCTTACTGATTAAATCGGGACTCCAACTCCCTTCTCTTCCTCTCTTTACTTTTTATTTTACATTTCTTGCCTTTGCCTGCGGAAGTACATCAAAATAGCGTCATATTCGTGCTTATGTATATGTCAACGCCTATTCTTACCTACTTTGCGTTTACGACTTTTGATCCGCTCCTCCGCCTCCCCCCCCCCCCCCCCCCACCTCCACCCCCCGCCGCCTCCTCGCAAGTAGGACTTTTTGCGATTTATTAATTTCTTTATTTATGTGCGATGTTCACTTTAAAAGATTATGGAATTTGCATATGCAATTTTTTGTGTAACGTGCATCCTATCAAGCGCAACAAAAACGCCAATTTTTTCTGAGGATTTCGATTAAGCCAGAAGAGCAAAAGAAAAAAAATTTTATTGAGCATTATGTGCAACATTTAACTGTCGTTTTGTCATTCTTTTTGAAGATCTTCAGAACCGGTTGGTCTCATTACTGTAATATAGTACAAAAATCTCCCTATTATGCTTCACAATTCACCAGTTTCATTCCAACTTCAAATCTATCGGTGATATTTTTTCACCACAGATTCTATTAAAACTGCGGTATATTGTTAAATTACGAAATTTTCATCTCCATATTGTCGCACTTTTTGCATATCTTCTGAACTTACTCAACGATAATCGGGTTAAACGATCTGACTATATCGAATTCATTTACTTCAAATAAATTCTGCACAGCTTTTAGAGATGTGATGACAGCTTTAGGCATCGTTACATAATAAATATCATATCAGACATTCTGCGCTGTTATTCTTAAACATTTATGCAATCGGTTGGTCTCTTATGGGCTTTAAAATTCGAAAAAACGCAAATAAGAGCCTGTTGATTACTGCGCTTTTCTAGCACTTTTTAGACTGCTGAATATTTTGCTTAATAGTGAATGAGTGCTTAGTTTGAGTGGCAAAAACTTAGTGGTAATAGATATATTAAGTGCTAATTAACCGATCATTGATATATTACTTGAAGAAAAAAGTATCTAAAAAGTTGGCATTATATGCGCCTGTGGAATTCAACAAATCGGGCCAATCGTTTTCATACTTCGGCAGCAAACAATCAAAGGTGCTCAATAAAACATTTATAATTCAACTCAACTAATTCCTTATACAAAATGTATAGCTAAAATGAGTTGACCGTTTGAAGCATCTCATAGAAAAACGGAAGGTCGCGAACTCGGTTTATGCTTGCAGCTGACGTTTGCCATTAAACAGTGATTTCATCTAAGCCTGGATCAGATTAAAATTAACATATTTATAAGATAGTGATGATGGATCATCTATTAGTTATTCATGAAACAGATTTGAAGACTAAAAAAGCGCATATTGTGCCAGATCCTATGGCACGTTTCGCCAAATTTTTCTTAACTTTGGTTCTTACACCTCTCAGAATTTATTACACTAGTCGACTGTTTAAACGTTTCTCAATGCTCAGAACACCTTCGCTTAGCTCATATTCGACAAGGTTACGTAGTAATCAGTAATCAGCAATACTGCATTATCATTATCGATGATTTATCTAATCAGGCAATTGCAATATACTTCAAAAATTGCAATTATTTTTACAGGTTTTTTATTATTTTCCTTTGATTTTCCAAATGACATCTAAGCCTTAAATGATTGTTTTCTCGTCATTGCGTAGGAACAGCCGTTAATTCGACTAAAAAAAGGCTCTATTTTTCAATTTTTAAAAGCCACTTTAAATAGATTTTTCCATAGAAGCCTGATTCATTGCAATGTAGTAATATAGCAATGAGAGGGTATGCGTACATTTATATATAATGTATGCTTATCCGCTGATTTCAGCTTATAAATCTCCTAAGCCGTGATGAGTAGATTTGGTACCACAGAAAGAGAAAGATTCATTACCTCATGTTAATTTTTTCCTATGAATTATTGGGCATATTCTACCAAAAAGTCTTTTTCTGGGTAAAGAATGCGCGCAAACGATAGTTTTCATGAGAAAGCATCTCATTGGGCATTATACGAACACTTACTCACTCATAACACACTTATGTGAAAGTGCGCTTACGTATGCTTATATGCTTTGCATACGCCTACATAACGTTTCGTCAAAGCTGCTGTTGTGATAAATCGAGATGCAAAAAAAAGCGTTTTGTGTAACATTAGCTTTATTGATGCAAATATCCATCCGTTCTTCAAGAGTACAGTTTTTCCACCACATGTAAAATTCCTCGCTAACTTCTATGAATTTAATGAACAACTGTTTCCCTCATCGGTGCTCTTTTTTTTTGATTGCTTTTTTTTCCACTCAATCGCTGCTGTTTGATGGTGCCTATTTTGTGTTCTTCTTTAGAGAAAGCTATTTTCTATGGATCATGCATTATTACGCACACAAAGCGATGAATCAACTGAAGAAACAATTCATTCTTTAGTTGTTTACATGTTAGAACCAACAAAATTTACCTCCTTTTCAATGCGGCTTCTTTACTTCGTTGGCTGTATAATGTCTGTTGGTGTGTGAAGTGTTGCACGACATGTTGTACATGTCGTATTGTTGTTGATGTCGCAGTATTGTTTCATTGATCTTCGATTGATAGAACTTTGAAACCCGCGTGTTATTATTCCTACTCCAATCATAATAACCATCAAATGGTTTAATACTTGTATTTATCAGCAAGTAACGTAGATCTGCAAAAAAATAATGCACGACTTCTATGACTACGGAACAATTGAAGTGTATCATATTGCACGAAAGATTACAGAAGAACAGACTAAGCAGTGAATTCGACGGATAGAATCTGCTGACTGTTCTGCAACTCTCTTGTCATTCGGGCACTAGTTCGATGAAAATTGATGTTTTTATCATGTCGCCCTACTGTCGACCTTTTTGGTCCAACTGATTTCATTCCCATCTGATGAACTTCTGCAAATCCATACTTACAAAGCCCACTACAATAACTGTACGGATCAGCTTCCCTTGGCTCGTCCAGCCGTCCAGGTCTCCTTGAAGACCTGCACCCTCTCTCGAGCTGCAGTCGAGTAAATTCTGAGGCAACAGTGGTGTAAGGGGCGAACAGTTTATTACACTTATACATAAGGTGACAAATAAAAAGGGACAATAGAATAAACTGAATCGCCGCACGATCCCACAGTCGAACTCCGCGCTGCCTACGATCACCTCGCTCACTCCAGCGAACTCTTCTAGGCCCACCCAGCCTTAAGGCCAGTCTAGAAGCTGGCGTGAATACGAGAACACATCAGCACCTTTGTATCCTCCCGACTCTGCCTCACGCTAACTTAAGACATATGGTGGTCAGTCGTTTGATGTGCATGCATGCTCTTGACTTCCTTTGACTTACCTTTTAGGGTGCACTATTCCCGCCTGGTCTATAACAGACTGATCTATCTTACACAATTTCATATTGGCGGGTATTTCCATATGTTCCGCCTATGTGTCCGATCATTTCAAGCCGGAAATTCATCAACTGCTAAGGTTTACGAAATTAGATGGGTCTAATGCAAACGTTAGGCGAATAGTTTTTATCACTTTCATAATGCTGCATCAGTTTTGAAAAGAATTATAAATGTTTATTTGGGTCAGAAAATTTTGACGAATTTTTATGCCAATTGGATTGTGAAAAGAAAATTCGCATTTTTATTCCGAAAAAAAAAATTTGCAACAGAGATCCAATTATTAAGCTCGTTATCGTGGACATTCCTTTATTTATTGGCAATTGAAGGCAGCTCTTTGGCATGCTTCCAAACAGGTATTATCTTTAAATGAGTTTACTAATTATAGCCAGAATGCGAATCACGAAAAAGCTCTTTGCTGCGATTTATTCAATTCCATAGTCACGCAGGGAAGCATATTATTGCACGCTTTTTTTATGCGGTATTTAGGAATTTTGCTAAAAATTCGTTGTGGTGACGTCATATACAAATATACACATATATATATATATATATATATATATATATATATATATATATATATATATATATATATATATATATATATATATATATATATATATATATATATAAATTCGCTGCATTAATCCACGTACCATATTGACCTACTTGACGGAATTTCTCTCCGATTATAAGCCGTGGATGCTTTAAAATATCACCTTTGCATATGCAAATTTTGAATGTACTGAGTACGGTCGGAAAAATAAATTTTCCAAGGCCGATTTTCAACCATCGGTTCTATAGAAGAACATATCAAATATTATATGCTTTTTCAGATTAAAGTAGAAAGCCTATTTCCGCCTGTATGCTTGTATACATGATTGATTTTGCAACAAAACACACTGTCTTGCATTAATATCACCGGTTGGTTTGATTAGCGGATTCACAAGAAAGATGTCAACCTCTCCGTTGCGTTTCCTTACTTGTTTTGATCTTTCATGCATTCAGTTTACCTGATCCGCTGAAATATAACCGATGCATCGTAAAAGTTGCACGAATTGTGTTTTTATTTTTGAATCAGTCAAACGAATCTCTTTTACAAAATATAAAAGTGATAGCATAACATTCACTAGCGCATCTTCTAGAAGACCAGCTATCTATGGAAATGCCGAATCAAAATTTTGGTTATAACTTGATTCATTCGGCGAATTGTACAAAAAGTTGCCTAGAGGAATTTTTTACTGTTTTGGAATGATGGAGCGGAAATGACGTTTTATTTATCGTCTACTTACGTTAATTGATATAGGTGTATGAAATGAACTAGGTTTCATAAGATGGATAGCATATGTATATATGCTACAACCAATGAATTTCTTTGCGATGGCTTCTCTGTTTTCCTAGTTCAAAAAGCGTCTGATAGATAGCTTGACATAAACACATACAAAAAAGGCCTCCTCATTGTGTTTTTATTAAAAAAATCGCAAGAAACATACTGGTAGTACTTTTTCTCATGTGCTTTCCTAATTATGGCATTTTCCTTGTCTCGACTGCTCAGACAGTGGAATTAAAAGCGCCACAACGAATTTAATTCTCTGGCACGCTATCTCGTTTACTTTTTGTAGCAACTACAATTGTCCTATATAAAACTCTTCGAATTATATGGTCAATATTTCCTCTAAAACACATCACATAAAAGAAATTTGTAATTGTTTTTTGATTAGCAATTTTCTCGTATATTTGCGAAAACTGAATTTTACGCATTTAATCTCTTTCAATTTGAAATTTGATTTCCGAAATTCAAAAATATTGCCGGTGATTACTATTCGTTCATTTGAGTGGTATCTGATTTACACGATATGGCAAATGCAAATCGTCTCATTTCGGGTATCCAAACTTTGATAACAGAAAAGGGCTAAACCAATCGAGGAAATATTACCGTAGTTAGTCGTCTGCTGTGTGATAACTTCATCAGTCGGAAGAACACACCGATCGGTTGATCGATGCAATCCGATTGCTAACAATGAGGCAGTTGATTGTTCCCATGAGCCATTATGCAACAGAAACATTGCGTTCTTTCAATGGCAAATGGATTGTTCTTTTTCGCATCTCATGAAACTATTCATTTTGCTTGCGTTTTTTGTTTTGAAAATCCGAAATGAAAGAGAGCATAATAAATGAGAAATAATGCGAAAGGAAAACTCAAAGCAAAATAATAAAAAATGATCGCATTTTATGTGTGCAAGGATCATCCCAATAGTTTGTCAACTTAATAAACAATTTATTAGTAATATTATAAGTTTAGAAAAAAAAACAACTTATTACTTATATTATGAGTTATTGATTGATTTTGTAACTGATGAAATGAATTGTAATGAAGACATCGGTATAAGCAGTTACTTCTAATCTTAATAGTAAAGTAGAAGAATTTTGATAAAAATATCAGCGATATTATTAAACAACGAATCGAAAAATCTCCTCGATATCAAATTGTTGAATTTGTTACGGTTATTGTTAGTTTAATCAAATGAAAAAAAAAATGCAAACGGATGTTAATCAATTTTTACTTTTTTTTTTCCCTAAAGATGTCATGTCCGCCTGTTCCCTTCTCCTTCACCCATTCTTCAGCCCAAAACACCTCTTCTATTTAGCCAAGCGATACTTCCTTCTCATTCTTCTATTATTTAGAGCACCTCATTATACTACCTTCACAACCTATTATCTAGCAAAACATCCTTCTCTTTTTCGAAATCTCTTTCTACTATGCTGACTAAACATAGCGATAATGTTGCAGCAATTCACATTGTGGTGCAATGCACTCATCTTTCAATTGTGCACATACTTTTCCATCAGACACAGACGCCGATGTATGGCTTGCAACAAAATCCTACACATGGACAGAGGTCAGTTTTGTATGCAATTTCCTGAAATTTTATGCAATTCGCACTTGTATGCAAATATATACAATGTCATTCATTACTACATTTTGTCGAATTTTAATAATTCAGGCAAGTGACCGTTGCATTATACCTTAGCAAAATGAGGACATTTAAATGCTTACGCTTTAGCATTCGAAAGAAATCACCGTATTTTAGTAGAGAACGAACTTGCAAAGCTATAGTTCTTATAATTCCTTCATGTTAAGGTACGTAGTTCCCAGTACTTAATAATATAAATATTTATTTTACGAAGGAATAAATGGGAAAAAACACACAAACATTCAAGAGCTGATCACTGACATGCGTGTTGAAATTGAATATAGAAGCGAACAAAAAAAAGTTTCCCTGACAGGAAATTAAAGGAAAAAATTGAATTCCTTCTCAGGGAATACCTTTAGAGGGAATTAAAAGAGGCAAAGAGAAGTAAAAACATGAAGGAAAGAGCGGAAAAACAAATGGATATCCTCAAAGGATAAGGGAGATTACAAATCAATTATAACTGAATAAGATGAAGCTGTTTGGCACCAGCTGAGATAGTAATTCGCGAAGCCTTATTTTTGAAACCGGAAATTGCTGACGCACTTTTTTAAGCATATTTCTTTTACAACACAAAGTCATGATGGAATAGAGTGCAGAAGAAACGTATTTTTAGCTGAGATCAAAGGCTTAAGCGCATCTCATGAAGCGTATAGAACGCATAGAGACCTCTTTTTTCGTGCTTTTGTATATCCGACTGGTTACGAAAGATTTCTCCGCAAGCTTAGATATAGAATTTCGAAATTTGATCTATGCCACGAGGTTTCTTAGGTCATAAAAAGGCCGTACTTATAGTTTACTTAGTGCGAAATGTTCGGGGCGGGAGTTGGGTGAGATAGCGAATCAAATATGTATATGTGTTCGCATATCTAACAGCCTAGAGGTTCACTTCACAAAATATTCAAAACTGATAATAAACTAGTGGAATCGAGTGTTTTCCGGCAAGGAGCGCGAAGATGAAAGTCATTGGATTTTCTGCAAAGCCATTGCAATTATTGCAACTCGCTCATAACTATTTCTTCGCATTGTTTTTTTTTTTGCGATTTTTCCGTTCATTTCGCTCACAAAGATTTTCAAAGAAAAATAAAAAGCATAGGTTTTGCCTTCAAATTGCCTGGCTACTATTTCTGCTCTAGAGTTTTTCATTATAGCTGATAGTTGACTTAGAGGCGTGCTGAATCGCCTCATCTCCTTTCAGTTGAGAAATTTGCCTGCACTTTTGCATTTATTGAAAAACGCATTCGATTTTTATCCACGTTGGTTTTTTTTGCACTTTTCATAAGCACATTTCCAGGGTGCCTTCATAAAGAAGTTTTTCTGCACTTTCAACCTTTTTTCGTTGCTCTTATTTGCGGTTAAATTCCTCCGAATTCTCGTAGTGATGTGGAGATGCGTTGCAGCAATAATGCTCTCATTCGCAAAATTGCAAAACTTTTTCCACCGCAAAATTTACAGAAATTGCAGATTTTTTTTTGCAAGATTTGCAAAGCACAGAATTCGAACGCATAATTTGCATAAGTTATATTTCATCAATATTCTTCTTCCCATTTACCCTTCCCCCCCCCCCCCCTGCCCCCTTCGGCGGTTGAAATTCACATTTCGGAAAAAATGTCGAATTGAAATAAGCAGTATTATTACTGCTTATGCTTAGGTTGTTTTACAGAAGAAGAAGTAAACTGCAAACCGCGTGACAGTCTAACTGTTAACGAGACGGCTCAACACCTAGAAAATGATCCCTCAGTAACCATTAGTTCTAGAGATCAGTGCAATACCTGATTCTACCTCTGAATAGTTTATTTAGGATCTCGATCGAAACCAGAACGAAATTCATGACTACGGTGCTATGAAACCGTTGAAACACAATTTGAGTATCGTAATCGAAAAGGACGAAGGTGAGCTAGATAACGATGAGACGAAAACAGCATCCACGACAAATGCGCTACCATCTCTCAAAGAGGCAATCGAACTCAAATGTAATGGATCAACAAGTGAAACTACATCAGTGATTCAAATCAACGTAATTTTTTATACTTTTTAAAAACGTTGATTAGTGACATTCTGTAAAATTCAGTTGGTTAAATTCCTATAAGAGGTCTTTTTTCATTCACTGATTGATCGAGTCCATGTAATAATGGATTATTGAGATTCAGAAATTCCACAATTCAATGGTTTTTGCCATCGGCTACTCGAATGCGAATAGCCAGTGGTCAGAAATGAACCAATTAAATTGGTTCGAGAGGTTTCACGATTTACATTATTTATGATGGTTTCTTCGTGAGGGCCTATAAGAGGATTGATGGTCTGCAGCTGTCGGTTACTTTCCTATGTGACCTTTTTTCGTTAAGTTATTAAAGTCTTCAAAAAATTTGACAAAACCCCTTGTAAGGTACACTGAAATGGTCACTTGTAAATTCACACCGCTTCATAATCTGAATATTCCCTAGAAGTAAATTACCGCTCTGTCAGCTGCTTGGTTTTAGGTGGCGATTTTTCTTCTCAATTATTGAAAGTATTTTCTTTTAGATACTCAAAAAGCAGTGCGACCCGCATTTTTTTTTTCTGATTTATTGATGGGAAAATATGGTAATTGGTAATTTGTTGGTAATTAAACCATTGCTAATTGATTCATTGGTATCTAATTCATTGCTGTTCGATTTATTGATAATCGTTTCATTGATAAAATTGCAAGCGAGAGAAAATATTATCGATTGATTAGAAAAATATTTCCCTCTGTGTCTATTTGATTGTTGAATTATTTTTCTGCATAAAATCGAAATTTTTCTCAGATAATACTTTCATCTTATTACGGCAATTTTGCTATAATTTCTTAAACATTTATTCAATTGATTTGTGTTCTTTTTAGTTCATTGCTGAAATAAATCTCGCATGGTCATAAATTTTGAAAGAATTTTTTAGATTAGTGATCAACAGCAAGATGATCAAAGACGAAATCCTTCGTCTGATGCAAACGTAAAGACTTTCGATGAGATCAATTTCATCAGTACAGTAGCGCCGAGCTCCGATTCATCCGATAATATCCCGATCACTCCACCGGCTGATTTTCAACCTTGCGAGCGGCTGCCACGAAAATGGGATGAAATGGAGGTAATATTTTTCGTTTCCGGTTTCGTTCTCATATTTCAATAACTCAGGTAGCTGAGCGTACATTGAAGCTCTAGTAATTGTACAGATAGACGGATATTGAGCTTTTCATAGATTGATTGATGCATTGAGAGAGGCCGGAAAAACGATTTATTCCACATCTTTTAGTCGGTCATTGTTTCAGTGTGATAGTTTACGCTTTCACAAGTTTGTGCTTCTTTTAGCGCCTTATAATATGTTCGTATGTATGCGTGTCTGTTTGCCTGTTTGTCTTTCTTTCGAGCAATTTCAGTTCGGGAAACACTGCAACAAAGATTTCAGCGTTTGGCGGATTTGATCACTTTACACCGTATGCTGTCCTTCGAGGTGATCCATCTGTCTCCAAAAGTGTCTTGAGCTTGAATGTGCGGAAAAACCTTTCCACATTTTACACCTGGTCAGATCGTATTCTATGTTGCATTTAACAGTCAACCGACTTACGAAAATAATTTTCCTTAGAAGGTTGATAGAAGATCATTTCGGTTAAAATTCCACCAATTTGCCTTATTCATTACTTTCATTAGCAGAATTATAAAAGCGCGCAACGCGCTCAACTCTTCAATACGCTTATTTCTATGAATCGTCTATTTCTCTAAGCTTCTCTTTGTTTCTTTTGATTCTAAAAGTTTTTGTTGAATTGATTTCGGTAAACACGTCATTAATGGTTATTTTCTTCGTTGTAAATTCATTGATGAGTGAGCATTTGCATCGTAAAAATCAGTCAACATGCAAATCGGTCTTCTTCGAGGAGCTCGATATTAGTGCCATTGTCCGAGTGGATTCTTCTCACATGATTCGATCGGGACTGATGCAGGAATCCTTCAAATCTCAACGTCAAATCATAGCAGCTTGAGTGGGATAAAGAGTTAATACTTGCATAAATGTTTGATCTATTTTAAATGAATCGTTTCATGTAAGATGTTTTAGTGATTTAGTGATAAAATGACTAATATATAATTTGGAGAGACTAGAAAACTGCAGATGTAGATGAAAAATTCGTCCTAAATGGGTATCAAACTTGTTTTCAAAACGTCTGAGAAAGATATGATTTCTAATGCGGTGTATCGCAGAATTTCAGGTGCTACCGAATAGTGATAGTACCGCGCGACTTGCTGAAATCATCTCGGCACGTGGCGACGATAACGATGTTGTGGCAGATGTTTTCCAACTTGAAGCGAAAACAAAAGAGCTACATCCGAGATGTTACACCTACCCAAGCGAACAGCACCGTGATGCTATCGATCATCTTCAGGAGCAGAAAAGCACAACCGAAAACCGACAGGTTCAGGAATGTGTGAATTATGTGTCGAGCCTTGTGCCGACACCACGTTTTTGTGCTGAACATCTGGAGGTTCTGGACGCACTTGATAAAAAAATAATTTCCGATGAATTTGTTCTTATTGTCACTCCAGACAGCACACCTGAAGGAAACAAGAAGCCCGAACAATCTGAGAAAGAATTGCAGGAACAGGCTGCGGGAACAGTACAAGCGGTGATTAATGCCATCACTGTACCAGAACAGTTGCCCATATCGTGCACCAATGTACGGAACTCAAAAAATGGAGAGAAAACACCTTCAGCTACCTTCGTTAAACCAGCTGGTCGGAACGAAGAGGATTCGGAAGGGATATGCATGGTTGATTCTCCAGGCAGCGAGCTTATGCGGAGTGCACTGAGCAATTTACAAGACGAATTTAGAAGCTGTCAAACACTTGAGGAGCTCGAGGTCGATCTGGTTGAGAGTGATCTGAAGGCACATACCACTCGAGAGCGTAAAATAAGTGCCAGTTGCTCGAACCTTCTAGACGGTGCAGACCGGTCTTCTGATGAGCCTTCTGGACAGTCTATTAATAGATGCGTTGAAGGGTTACTTGAAGAGATAGCCGAACATCTCGCCGACGAGCGTATGGTTAACCATACTAATAAGGCCCAGCAAGCATCTGTAACCAAGTTGTATTCCGAAATGCAGCGTTCCTTTCCTATTGCACCCACCGTTCCACCTGTGGAAATCGTCTCTAAGCAACCTCATGCATTGACGGTCGGGCTAAAAAATCTAGCTAATACAACATCTGCAGCACCTAACGCTGATGCAACTTTCAAAACGGAGTGCAAATCACCTTGTCTGAAACCTGCTCCAAAGCATGAGAGTAAGGTTGCAAAACTCGAGAAGCTAGCTGCAGCTCAGAAAGCAGCCGCATGTTTATCGAACGTAAGAACTGCGGCTGCCACTGCAGGGCATTCCACAAGGCACAGTTCCTTCTCGAATACAAGTGCGCGAGAATCGGTACGCAAATGGCAGAGCAAAGCGAGAAGCACCAGACAGTATTTTTTCAATAAATGGAAGGATCTCATGAAAGCGGTTAGCCACATCCACCAAATCTTTCCATCTTTCCTGTGATGACGAGTAGCCCCTGCCCAAATCCTCTTGCTTTCACTCTAAAAAAAGCTTCTCTTCACTGAGTTTTGAACAGAAGAAGTGGACCATTCTGTCAAATGAAACCGTTCCCATCCAATAACTTGAAAAAACGGTTTGCTTTCACTTATTGAAAAAATGTTTTAAAAAATTGTTTTGTGATCTCCCCTTGATGAATGAATTTACCTCCCCTTATCTATTTTATTTGAGTGTTACCCCAAAAAACTCCCGTAAACTTATAATCATTGAGTAATTTTCTTCCAATTATACAATACCCTGCCCATCTCACCTCAATGTACATATGTGGTCAAAGCAGTCAACACAGAAAGTACCCTTTATCTATTCTTATGTTTATCACTTTAAAATTCAGTGCATATAAATTACCAAATCAAATGGTAACAGTCAACTAAAAAGATTAGGGGAGGTAAATTCATTCATCAAAGCGAGATCACAAAACGATTTTTCCTGGAAAATGTCTGTACGATGCGCTTTCTGGTCGAAGACAAACAAACAGTGGTGTAGGATGAGAAACAATAAGTCAAAAATCGCATCAAAAAGTTCGCTAACAACACACTTAGTTATCGAACTTGCTTCAATATCATTTATGTTTGCGCTTCGAATGCATAAGCTGAGATCTTTTTTTGCTAATGGTTTTGCTTATATTCTTATAAAGTTTCTTGCATTTCTAAAGAGTTCGTTATCATTTGCCATAGAACTATTTAAATAATTTTACAAAAGAGTAAACTCGATTCCTCAATATATATATATATATATATATATATATATATATATATATATATATATATATATATATATATATATATATATATATCGCCTGCCTTGTAGGCATCCATCTGTTATATTTTCCGACGCGGCATACTAGTTATAGCTTCTATGTTAGTGTTGTTATTTTCCGACGCGCTAAATATGGTTTTTTTTTAAAATGTGTATGCAAAGTATATATATATGGTTTTCTTGCGGTAGCGTAGACTCTATAAGCCCTAGTGGTTATTTTCGAGGTTTTACGGTAAGTCATTAGGGCCAACAAATTCGTCGCAGTCGTTTCAATTTATTGAGGTAGCAGCAATATAATTTTGAACTGTTTCCAAAAGTATATTTGTTGAATTATATAGTTGTTATGTTTCTTTTCTACATGGATGCAGCTTAGTGATCATAAGCGTGATTATAAGACGGTAAAGTCGAGTGATCAAGATACCCCTCTCATAAATTTGGTTGATACTCGTATTTTAGGTTTCCTGGCCTTGTTTTTGTGTACTATTTCGATTAAACCTCTATTTTTTTTCTTCTTTCTTGTTTCACTTAAATTGAGAGTCGTTGTCATGTTACATTCCGTTGAGAATTTTAAATGATCATCTAGTGTCGAACGCTAACAAATAACAAATATTTTATCGCAAACAAACAACAGAATTACAAGAGATACAACAATATAGTACTCTTTGTTGTTTTGACGTTGAACTTTCTTTTAATAACTTCCTCTGAACTTCTTCTTAATTCGTCTTTAATAGATGAAATAAATTTCAAACGTTTTAAATCGCTATTATAGTTGTTGAATTTATTGCAGAAATATTCGAGTCGATCAAGAGAAAGCAATATTTCGATATTAATTTAGTTAATTTTTATAGTGGATAATATTCATTTCATTTCATTCAATGCTATTTATCACAATAAATTTCTCATAATCGTTAATTAAAGTGTTGTTTATATTACTATGGTTGCTAGCACTATGTACTGCATTGCGATCTTTCTAATGCGAGCTAACATCTCTTGCAGCTCTCTAACTTCTATATATCGGCATACTAGTTATAGCTTCTATGTTAGTGTTGTTATGTTCCGACGCGCTAAATATGGTTTTTTTTTTAAAATGTGTATGCAATTTTCGAATATTTGTGTTTTTGGATTGAATTTAACATATTTGGCAAATGCAATTTTTTTCGAGACAGTTTGATTCTATGGAGACAGTTTGTGAGGAGTCTATCAAAGAATTGAACGCATTCTTAATTGACAAGATGGCCTATTGATATATTTAAAGAATATTATATATTTTTGCATAACCGAGTCTTTCTAATTTAATATTTTCATATTTTTTCATGAGAAATGGTGGATGCAGGAAAATGTTTCTGCACCGTTAGAATTGCCGCTTTATTTCATTCACTAAGTGGATTACTTTTTTTTTTTACATTGCATCAATTCCTCTAATAAGTTCTTTCATTATATTCTTCTCATCCTTTTCATATATAAAGTCTAATTTTCGGAACATTATAAAGTAATTTCAAATGATACTTGTTTATTGTGTACAATGAAGTATATAAATAAGTTTCTCTTGCAATATGTTAAGGGGAGGGGGTTACGAGTTAAGGAAAAGTATTTTTCCTCCATTTCAGTTCTCATGAAGAGTAAAAAAAACTTACGCTAAAAAAAGCATCTTGCAGCATTTTAAATAAACCTAATTGATTAATTTTTTTTTTTTTTTTTTTTTTTGATATTCAGCATTAAATATATATTTGAAAGTTTTTCAATTGAAAATCTCATTCATTTTTTTGCAACCTTTATTTTTCACTATTCTCCTGTGCTGATGATATTGTTCATTAACAAAAAAAAAAACCATCATAACAATGCAATCATCTATTCTTCTGAGTTCTTTTCCTATGGTGCATTCAACGTAATATTTATCGAATTGAGGATCGATTAAAACTGATAATTCAATTTTCCAATTTTTTTTGTGTTCATCTGAAAGTTTTCTCAACGACAATTAATACGAATGAATCGAATCATAATCAATTTGCTTTAAATGCATTTTGTTTTACGTCTCTATTGCACACATATGATTGGATGGAAATAATTTCTTTTTGAAGATAGTACCTTATATTTAGATGAGAAAATTTACGTCTAATAACTTCACAAGAATATTGCATTTTCTGCAATTGTTGTAAAACTTTTCACTTTCTAATGAGCATATGCAAATTTATTTTGCGAACATGCATTATACTAACGTCATATTTGTTTGTATGTTTGATATGTGTATGTGTGTGCCTCTCTGTCTGATAGTTTCAACTCAGGAACCATTGATACCATAAAATTCAACATGCATGATGTGTTGCATAGCGTGACATCTATATTCCACATTAATTAATCAATTTTTAAAAGGATTCATACGCATTTAAAAATGCTGGAAATTTTATACAGCATATAATACCGATCGAAGTGCAAACTTTCTCGATTTTGGCATCACAAAAATAAAACTCGTCTTTTATGAAAGACTTGTGCGACCCGTCGAGTTAAATCTTGATGTACTTTCGATGCAATCAATGTATTCGTTTTTTATTAACTTAATTACTCGTTTCATACAGTAAAGTAGTAATCAAAGATTTGTTGTTGATGAGCTATTGAAATGACGATAATATGCATATGTAATGTCTTTTAAGTGCAATACAAACTTTGTTGAAGAATACATCAAGCATTCATTGGTCTTTCGAATACGTAATGAATTTTAAAGCGACACTTTTCTCCCTATATTTGTGACGCTGATATGCGCATTTTTTTTTTGCTGCTTTAATACAATCATTGATATCTCCTTTTCAAAAAATTTTTTTCTCTCTATGCTGCAATGTTTTGTGAAAATTATTCTGGAGGCTCGTTTCACGTGAAAAATTTTTCGCTTTTGTTATTACAGAAATATTTCAACTTGCACGTGAATTTTTCCAAGTTTCTCAATGAATCTTTTGATCGCAGTGTAAATTTTTTCGACTTTTTTCAAGAGTTTTTCAATTTTCAAAAATACTTCAATCCATCGGTTAATTTTTCATTTCATTTAAGAATTTTTCGTATCTTCCTCATCAATATTCTTTTTTTCCTAACTATATAACGAATTCTTCGAATTGCATCATCGTTTGTCGACTCTATTTCACAAATGTGATTAGTTCCTTCAGCTATATTTTATTTTCGTGAGTTTTTTCGTCATTTTATACTACGAAAAAAAAATTTACTCATTATTTATTGGTAATTTTTGAAATCGATCATTGTGATTAGTGAAAATTATGAAAGCACAAATTGTGCCACTTCTTTTAGCATATTTATGCATTTATTGAAATATTCGCACATTCTAAAATTTCTCAAAAATATAAAAAACCTCAACATTTCAATTCAATGACATCAAGCGATAGCGTTGTTTGGATATCGGAGAGTGCACTTGCACATGGATTCTCAATTTGCTTTCATTCATGATTGAGTGCGCAAGATTGTCGATCTTTTAGAATCGAGTGCTCAGTTGTCTATTATGAGTTTAGCGTCTACAAATCTTTCTTGCATTTCCATATTTCAAATCGCTTCCAGGTTAAAGCTCTTCAAGAAGCTTTATATGACTGGGTTTAGTAAGTGATTTCATTTGATGATAGACCATTTTTATCATCGCTATCAGTAATCATCGCCTACAAATCTTATCAGTTAATTATTCCTTACAAAACAACGAACATTTCCTGCCTTATTAAAAGGAGCACTAGGTAAACTGAGACATATGATTACCTAGATCGTAGTGGTATCATATGTTAATTGATGCTGCAGTACAGTAATTTTGAAGCGATAGAGCGTTATGAGTAAGGGTTGAAGATGGATATAAGTATGAATAAGAGTTCGGATATCAAGTTGGTTAGGTTTTTTTGCCGATTATGTGCAATTGCTATAGAAGTTAATGAGGAAATAACCTGATCCAAAAGCTCCTCCAATTGCATTATTTAAGCTAGAAAGCTCACAATATTTTTCTGCATCATAAAATTCTGTATAAAAGCTTCTGTCCAATTAACTGTCTATATTTTTCTCTCTTATACTCGAGCAGCTCTCCCCATGTTCAGCTTTTGGGAAATGAAACCATCACTACGTCAATATTCCTATGTGCAAGTCTAGGAGTTTATTAATGTGACAGCAATCTTATGGGTAATTTTTCAAAGGCTTATCCGGGATTTTTGCGATCATTTCCCATGTTGTTTCACTCTTTACCTTGTTCATTAAAAATTCTTTTACATTCATTTGCTCTGAATGCAACAGAATTCTATAAATTTTTTGTAAAGCTTTTCAGATGTAATGTATAATTGCAATACGATTGCAATATTAGATCAGCATATATGAAAGTATAATTGCAAAATTAGGCTTATGCAAACTTCCTTTTAAAAAAATCGTATATATCTTTTGGCTGAATGAATCAAATTTGATTATATCGCCCCTTTTTTGAATGCATTGCAATGTTAAATCTGATGCAATAACTATCAATGTTCATCCATCTGCACATAGATACGTCTATCCGCTCATTCTTACGTTCGTATTGGCGCTCGGGCAGTCGAATTGTTTTTGATTACCTCAATGATTGAGCTTATCTGTTTAATGAGAGTTCATCCAGTCATCGCTCACCTAATCTTCCGACCAGCTGAAGAGCTCACAGATTTTAAAGGATGCCCGTCGTGAGTTCATTAGTTAACTGTCATCTTTGACAGCTCCCCAATAGCTTATTCCCATTTGCAGATTTGCTTTGCAGTAGTGCAGAGATCGTGTCTGCACATGTCCACGTGCGTGCTGCATGTCTGTTTATCTGCTCATCAGTTTCAAATTGGGAGTCACTCAAGTTTCGCTCACAAAATTTCGTATGTATCGCGAGATAATCTCCTGTGCCGTTATCCATTTTAATTGAGGATTTCAGTCATCAGATCAGTTGTGATGTAATAATTTTGTTCCGCACATCTTAACGTCTATTGGCATCTGATCAGAATGATTAGTCAAATGAGTGGAATGCAAAAGCGCATATTATGGCGAACCCCCGCTATACTTATGCACTTCTTTGTTGGCGTACCTGATTACGTATGACCACTGCTGAAGGGTACAGTTCCCACTAGCGAAGAAAGGAGGGTTAAGGTGGGGGGGGGGGGGGGTCGAGGGGAGAGGTGCAGAGGAGAGGAGAGAAGTATCTCTAAAAAATGATATTAAACAGGTGCTTCCAAATCACTTAATATATGAAACATTCCTCTCACTTATTTTTTTGTTGGTATGTTGTGTAAAATGGTTGGTGAGCTGAGTAGAAAGCGATAATCCATACCATATCAGCTCGTCTGGAATGCGCTCGACTTCCTCTTGCTTAAGTGTCACGTATTGCACTCTAATTTATTGCGTGGAAATTGCTTAGCATTCGTTAATTGGTTCGATCGTTTCTGAAAAAGTTTCATCCATCTTTATATTTTATTGATGAATATTACTGTGTAATTAAGAGGTATGTAGCTGATATATGTCTATCCTCATCAATAAATCAACTCACCTCAGAAGCGCACCCCACTTCAATCCATAAAATTCTTGCGACGATTCTTTTTCAACATATTTGATCTTTGTTCATGGTCTGTGATTAGTGCGTGATAAGGTTGTAATCATATTATCTGCGCTTCAACGACCGTAATTAAATAATTATATTACTCGGTAAGATGCTTATTAACTTTGTCGTATGGTCAAAATATCGATTTGAAATGTGAAGGAATGATATTACACATTTCCGGCAAATCTTTGTTGAGTTAATATTTTTTAATTCATTTTTATTCTATCACTTGAGAGTAGAAAGTATTACTTTTGAATGAGACGAGATTACAAATTAGGAAATTATCTTTAAATAACTGTTTTTGTTTTATTATTTACCTTAGGCGTCGTTTCATTTTCTAGTTACTTTCTTCCGGCAGTGTGACTCTTGTTTTGCGCGCCCCCAGGTTCCTTACCGTACATACTGGAATTAAAACCACTGTTGATTAGAACCCCCAACGCCCTCTTTGTGAATAGAGCACCTCTTTCATCCCTCTTCTTTATCAGCAAAAAGTCTCTCTGTAAAAGAATTTTTTTAATTGAAGACGAACATCCCTGTGCTTAGGAAAATTAAAACGAAACCATTAGATGGATGCCGTCTTTGAAGATAATGCTTAGAGAAAAAGGAGAGCAAAAAGTTTTTTCCGGACAGAATATAAATGCTAAAGGCAGAGGGGGAGGGGGGGGGGGGGGTGGGGGGACTCTGCTGTGCTCTTGAAAAGGATTACGAGGGCGAGTTCTTCCACTTAAAGAAATGCGTATGTACTTGAAAAACTGTCAATAAGAATTGCATCTCAGCCACTGAAATTTCTTGCTTATGAACGTATAGGTGGGCATAATGGGCAAGGTAGGATAGAATATTCGGCATCTTTGAAATTCAAATCTCTTAAAATAATGTTGCAGGTGTAGGCACATGATTTGAACGATTTATTCCATTATAAAATTTTGTATTGTTTAGTGATACATTCTAAAATATTTTTCCTTTGATAAATAAACGTATCGAAATATATATAATGATTGTCGTTTGAATGAAATTTATGATCTGAATGAGAAGAATATTATAGTGAGCAATTCCATTTCTCTTTTAATTTAATGTACATTTGATCGTTGAATTATTGAAGAGACGAAACTTGAAATATGCAACGATGCATTTTATCGTTGATTACAGATTCTCTTCCTCTTCGTCTTCTTCTCCCTCTCTCTCCCTCTGTCCCACTTCTCTTTCTCTCTCTCTCTCTATGAACTGTTTTCTCTTGATGAACTTCTTGAACTCGCACTTCTTAGTGCTGTCTAATCCCATATGTAATAATTTCCCCTTTGTTTATTAGTAATTAAAACCATCAGCACATTGACCAAGAGACGAGAAGGCAAAAATCATCGGCAAAATTCAAATGCTTAGGGAACATTTGCTTAAAAAATTTAAAGATGACGTCATTTTTTGATGCGGAAGTCCGCCAAATTTGGAGAAAACTTGTCATATGTCCTCATTTGAGCGCTCTAGAATGTTCAAATTTGATGGCATATGGGTGTAATTGCGTATTTTCGACTAAATTCTACCACTTCTTAAAATTGAAATTCGTTGATTTGTACATCGGTCTTTTTGTCGATAAATTTATATCGTTTGAAAGAAATGGAAGGATTAAGGGCACAGCACAGTTAAGAGTCTTCTGAATTTGTCTAATTTCTCATTTTTGAAGTGTATACACTTGCAATGATGTGAAGTGGATTTGACCTAATTATACTCTATGCAACTGAGGAGGAAATGAATTCAATGTTTATGGAAAATGTTTATTTCTCCGTTTTATTCACTAAATCGACATATTGTTAAAACTCACATAAAAATATATTGACATGAATTTTCAATTAAGATGAGGCTCATTTAATAACTACATTAAAGTAACTATCCTCAAAACTGGTATACTGTGAAAAATTCGCGTAATTTTTTTTAGCGGTAGATGCACGTAAAATGCGTATTTCGAATAGCGTTTGCAATAAAAACGAATTTACATTTCAAATTTATATAAAGAAAAATGCTGATCAACAAGAAAATTTGTGAATCATTACTTTCTTTCGGCTAAATTTGCATATTTTTTTGATTGTTTGCAGTTTTCATAACATTGTTTGATTTGCATTTACTCATATTTTTGCGAATTCAACGCTTAATTTCTCGACTATTTCATTTGCATATAATATTTTAGCGTTTTCGTAGCATTACTATTTACTCTATAGGTCCCTCTATGGAGAAAACTTCAATTCATTGGGGCTGCTGACTGATGGATTTGTTCTATTGCATTTGCCATTTCGGCCATTTTTTCACTTACATCTACGTCTCCACCCGTCTCTTGACTCACTTCCAATTCCTCGCCCCTATATTTGCTGCATCTCTGTGCTACCCCCTTAATCAACAACCCTGTTCCCTAGTCTTATCGATGCGTGACACTTGTCTTAAACTGCTTTATTTCGCATATATGATGAAATGACTTCACCGTGAAGTTAACTGATATGATTAATGGTGATGCATTGTTTGCTTCGTTAGAAAGCATAGTTAATATGTTTACTGCGTTTTTGCATTATGAAGTGAAAACAATTTCGTCCCAAAAGATGCCGCAAAAGTTTGAAAAATGTCCCTTAAAAACGTTAACTGCTCTTTCTCACTTCTTCTATTCTTCATTAATATTTTTTATTTTCTCAGCTTTCCTTATTTTCTCGAGGAGATGAGACGAAAGTGAATATATAGTATTGTTGAATTACAAGAGGAAGTGGACATTCGGTTGGCAGCCGATATTCTTCTCGATATCTAGCAAGCCAATCTATTGAATAATTATCATTCAAATGAGTGGCGAAGCGCGCTATTTGCGCTATTATGATAGGTGCTTTGTGCATTTCCGCCGAAGAAACCGAATGTTTGCGCAAGTAGCAAAAAGCAATGTTATAATAATTACTGGCACGTGCAAAAAAATTCTGCTTCTTATTCAGGCTTTCAGTCAAGAATTTTTTTTCCACCCACATAATCCAAAAGTTATTCATGCAAATTTTATTACCCTTGTGGGCGCTTTTGACTGCATATGGAAGAGACCATTCAGAACGAAATTGAATTTTAGTTGTCTTCTTGTAACGTCAATTGTAGCCACCGGATTTCAACAATAGTTGACCGGATTCACGCTGTGATAGTGCAGACACTGTCAGACATGCATAAACAGAGTGTAGTCATAATATATAAGTGAAAAATTTTGCAAAGACTCTAAAAGCAACGCTGATAACATAGGTGGTCGACTCTGAAACGCTGCTATTACGGAAAATAAGATGCTACTTTCGCAAGACTTTTTTATCGTTTTCCTAGGTTTTCGCTGAAATTTGCATAAATATTTTCATACAAAATACGAGAGTTTTAGATGGAAATAACCGAAATATACGGGCAATGAGTCATTTTATTGAATTTGAATGCGTCATCGAGTGTTATTTTACCGTTATGAATCAGTAAACGAGAACGTGAGCATTACGAGTCTACAATAGAAAGCTGAGCGTTATTGCGCAGTGCTTTTGCTCGTTATTATCTCGGCAAGGCGTTTTCTTCAATGGTCGTCAATTTTGTGAAGCGGCGTTTACGATCCACTTATCGGTATATCCAGGTTGTTTTTAATGCATTTCTAATAAAATCGCGGTATCAAATCCACCTCAAAGTACCATAAACAAAATATATTCGGCCCTTAGTTAAATTTTACTACCTTGTTGTTTCATTTAATTTCTATGAAACTTCAATTTTTTTTTTTAATTTCAGTTTTTATCTGCAAAAAAAAACGCCTTCTACGCTTCATGGAAAAAAGTACTCTATTCATAGAACAAAAACATCTTAGAAAACGTGTAGCCGTAAAGGTGATTGTAAATTGAAAACTCATTATAAGACGCAACAAAAATCAAGTTGCCATTCATTTCTTGTTTCAAAGTTGGAGCTTTTAGAAGGCTTCAACCACATTGTGTATCTTTGCGTTTGAGCTGAACATGAAAAAGTGAATCTTCAATGCACCATTTTATAAATATTTCTTTTACTTTGTTTAATCACTTACCATTAATCGTGTTACCGAAATTTGCATAAATTTGCTTATGATCCGAGAATATTGTGAAATCTTTTTATTCACTCTTTGATTGGAATGTTCACAGAAAATAATAATTTATGAACTATGGATGTGACGGTGCTTTTAGAATTTTCATTTACAATACGCTTAAAGAATGTTTTATAATCCGAAATTTGCATATGGTAATTTCAAGCTATACGTGGCTTTCCCTAAGCTTCATATTATAATTCCGTTATATGACGATATCTGCAACAGAATTTTGCCGCTTTGCATCATCTTTCTTTAGTCTCTTCTTCTAAAGTCATTTCTTTCAGCCACTATATGTTTCTTTAGCCTCCACAGTCATTTCCTTCCCTTTCGTGGTCATCAAATTTTCTTCCCTCATATCTACTGCAGCACAAAAGTGGTTGCAAGTTTTGTTTTATTTGATCAACTCCAATCAACAGTATCATCTGCATTCAGTAGTTAGCTTATAAAAGAAATTCATCGATGAAATAATGCCGTTGTTTCTCGTGAAAAGGTATGCTATTCTATACTATTCTATTCTGTTCTCTACCATTACAGATTATCCTTTCTGAAAAAAACGATTATAGTTATGCAAAAATTCTTCTATTAGATATTCGCCTTTTAGTCGTATGTTTGTGCAAAAGCGAAATTTATAGTGCAATTGCATTTATGCAAGAACAATTAAATATTAAACACGTTCTAAAGCTTACCGGAAGTGAGTCTTTATTCGTTTTTAGTTATTAAGATCGTCGCTTTCCTTGTTTCCTTGCCAATATAGCGGCTCGTGTTCCTCGATATTCGTATGGGATATTCAAAATTAGACAACCTTTATTTCGCGTTTTTTTTTTGCGCAATTTGCTTCATTTGTAGTAATTACTGAACCACTAAGGATATGCTGGAGAAATTTAACGACTATAATGCACATTCTGAGATGCTTTTCTCCATCGTCATTAAGTTTATTCAATTTTAAATCTACAAAGGCTTATAGATATTTAAAGATGCCAAAAAATATTTCTTCTCACAACGTGGAAAATTTTTCACTTAAAAAATAAATGAGGTTATAGTAAGAATGGATTTTAAAAAAATAGAATATTTGTATGAGCGGTCGGTTTATTTCAAGTGCGAACATATTATTTCGCATATTTTTTATTTATTGATAATTTAGGACGTTGATCGGGTCATGTCATCATATGAACGCAAGACAAGTTAGTATATCGTGCCAGCTGTTCTAATGTATTTTCTGCACTTGTTTTCATTGAGAAACTATTGAAGGTTTTTATGCAAGCTTATTTTGTTTATGTTGTTAGACGCAACTGCTTATTTCAAAAAAAAAAAAACGAGCAAACATTGTGGTGTTAAATTACTCGGTGTAAAGCTATGGCAATAACATGTCATTCAATTCCATCCTTTCATTTCCGCCCTATCTGATCGCTAATGCGTTTGTGTGAATCCTATCAAAAAAAAAACCATCCGAAAACATTAGTCCACTGCGATAGAAGGTATAAAATCGGACAGGTAAAATTTTATGAGTACGCACACCTGTTGATTTATTCAAATAAGTGATCTTTTCGATAATGTTGGCATTTGAATTTGTTGGAAATTTCCATATTGCATTTTGAAAATTATTGTTTCATCAAAATATTCAGTCGGCCAAATTTATAAGCGCAGATTTTCTTTCACGTTAAAAATTTTATTTATTATTCAAATATTTGACGAAGATATTCAAATATTTTATTATTCAAATATTATTATTCAAATTTCCACGAAGATATTCGTGCATAAAATTTTGAAAAACATAATCCTAAGTGTACATATATCGTTTTGAGTATACTAATATAGTAGTATCGCGATTAATAGCATACATAGAACAGTACAGTATGAAACTATGAAGTTACAAAATGAGTTAAATATTCTGATAACAATTTCTTTCAGTTAATAAAATGTAAAAGAAAAATATGGAAAGCATGGTGATTTATTGTCCTTATAATTTCAAAAAATGTTTTTGTGTTAGCTTGCGGCTAATCGTATCTTATTTACTGTTCGTTTTAAAGCAATGCCACATTCTATCGATGAGGCGCGTATGCAATATTGAAACGAATAAATTTGCCAAAATTTTTTTCCTTTCATATAATTGTCTTAATTTAATTTAATTCAATTCAATTTTAGATTATTTTTAAATGTTTTTCTTTCATTTTATTTTATTATATTCGGAAATGCGAAACGTGATTTTTTTTTAAAATGTGACTAAAGGCATGAAGAAAGAGCAAAAACATTTTCATTATGTGACAGACATTCCAAGTGGATAGACGTTTCAATACGTAAGAATAACGATAATGTTGCGATCGACACAACTCAGCCATATAATAACCGATGGAAAAACGATTGAACGCACACCAAAAATCGTTCAATTTCAATTTTATGTTTTAAGTCTTTCAATACTTTCCTTTCCATTCTTTTGAAAGTATTTTAATTAGTAAATTAAGAGCGAAATGATTAGATAGTACTTAAGATGATGTTATATCTAGCATTACTCATTCAGATAAATAAGTTTTGCATTTTCAATTAGTTAAATTGCCAACACTTCCGTCATTTCAGAATTAGTTGAAGTAATTTGTGTGTGTTGTCAAGCGAAGATATATTCCGTATTGATACTATTAGCTTATAGGAATAATTGATGATCATTTCTATCAGTGATTTGAAAATTTCAATTACTCATAATTTCCAATTCAGGAGTCATTGTTGAGAGGAACTAATGAATGGGAGGTGGGGGGGGGGGGGTTGGAAGGGGAGGTGACAATTAAAATTTGATACTTACAGCGGGAGAAGTAAGCAAGAGAGAGGGAGAGCGCAATATGGCCGTTTATGTGTACATTATTTACTTTGTTTAATCAATTTGTTAAGTTATTATTGCGGTGTTAATAGTCACCTATTGCAACAGATTTATAGTTGCGGCTAATTTCTCTTGCATACTAATGTAATTTAAATTTTATTCAAAGCTTAGCATATTCGAAATGATTTTTTACTATTGTTAGCGGTTAAATAAATGGTTTTTCTTATTGCGATCATATATTAGAGAATATAGCACTCCATGCGTAGAGTTTGGAAATTTGCACATTTTCGACTTCACAAATTATTACCACCTAAAAATTTTTTATTGAAACAAAATTGGAAAAGAGCCAAAAAAATATTTAGTGAATATATAAATCGATTTGAAATGGTAATTTTCGCGTTTTATGCACATTGCGGAATGTGCTATTGGCGAGTGCAATTGAGAGAGGAGGCATTATGCGATTATTGCAAGCATTTGCAATGCATACCGCATTTCGTTATTCGAAATCGTTCACAACTAATTCCATTAAATTTTCACCAAATATTTCATATGGACATATTTATGCAATTCTAATTCTAATGAAATTTAATTTTATTTTCATATATTTTTCTACTTTCCGTAAATTTTTTATGGACTTAATTTTTTAAATTTTTCATTTTCATATGGACATATTTATGCAATTCTAACTTAATTTTTTCATTTTCAATTGTAAAGTATTTTTTTTGTAGAACTGTTTTATGCAGAGTGCAGTTACGTTTATGAATTTATACCTATGTGCATTTCCATATGGAAGAGAGGGAACGCTTGAAAAGTGAACCTCTTTTCTCCTCCTGTCTCCTACCTGCATCCCCTTTTTATCCGCTCATCCGCTGCTTCATGAAGAAGCCATGATGCACTTCTCGCTTAATATTAAAATCGCAGCTCATTTCGCTCTAATACAAGAATTCTAGTTTCCGCTTCCATTAGTTTGGAAATTTTCGCTTCATTTCGATTATCTAGAATTAAAAAAAATTTCTCCTCGCATCACTCCACTAAACCGCAAGTTTAATTCATTTTATTTGCATCCATTAAAAAAAAAAAACTTCTCTCTTCTACGCGTTTGCTTAATTTGGAATTAGCTCGGTTGCTTCATTCATCTTATTGTGCATAACCGATGAGTGGATCATGCAAGTCGAACTTTTCAAGTAATGCTGAAATGTTTGAAAAAGAAAAAAAAAACTTTTTTATTGCAAAAAAAAACTCGAACTTTTTTATATATTCAAGAAAAAGTCGAAATCGATCATTTCGATTTTTTTTTTTTTGAATTATTCGTCGCTAAACTTATTCATAATCGATTAATTCAGTGCTTTTTTTTGAAAAATTAAATTGAATCTTTTGGATTTTCTCCAATTTTTTCTCTCTTTTTTCTCCTTTCCTCATTTCTTTCTTTCCCTCTCTCTCTCTCTCTCAAACAGCAATAAAGCGATTGTTTTTATCTTGCAGACATTTTCTGCCTATGCTTGCTTGCATTTTCCTTTTCTACTAAAGTTGAGAAAAAAACAACCTGAAAGCCTAGAATACAAAGTTTCTCAACCGATGACAGTTGGATAATGTAATTGATATTAGTGTTCGCCATTATTTTTATTATAGTTGAATGGTTAGCAATTGCTTTATGTCATTAGTCTTCTACGCCATATTATTTAAACTTCCTTTTTCTATTTTTTTTATTTTCATATAAATTCTGGCTTTATTGTTAGAGTAAAGGCGACTCTTTGTATAGAAACATGTAAAGAATGATTTTTGCTGGATCTCAATGTAGGTTTGCACCGGAAAAGTTGCACCGGAAAAATTGAAAGAGGAGCTGCAAGTGCAATTCCGCTTGCAAAGAGATACCGGAATTCCCGGTTTGGGATCGAAGCTCTAATGTAGCTCTCTTTAATCGTCCTTTTAAACTCCATCATCGGATCTTCAGGGAAGCATTAAAATTTTATGTTTCTAGAAACTGAATTACATTGCATTTGTCTTCGTCAATTTGAGCTAGAATTATAATGCTGCACATTTCTCTTTGTTGTGATGCCCTCTGTGAAGATTTTATCGATTATGCCTTGAGGAACGGCTGCGAGAGCAAATAAATGAAGAATTGCTGCAGTTGCTTACTTTGTTGCCCACTGCTTACTTTGTTGCCCATAATTCTCACCTAGAATTATTTCTGGGGGGAGTGACGTGATAATTGCGCTACCATTTCATTCCTCCCACTTCCCCTTACTACCCTTCTCCCCACTCTCCTCTCCTTATCTCCTGCGCTTCTTCCTACTGACCTGGCCTATCGAGCAAAGTTAAATTAGAATGGATGAAATAGCTCTGAGATATTTCCATTCTTAACTATTAGTGATTCACGTTATGAATCTTTCTGAGTTACATATGCAGCTCTTGTATCGATGAATAATGAAACCTAGAAAAGCGTGTTTTATGATGTTTAAGCAAACATGCGCTTAGCTATAAATGAGATTAGTCTTCGCCGGTAGGACTTGAATATGCGACTTTTTGTTTTCCAGGCAGCTGCTTCAATCAATGGATCTACCCTCTTGATACTTCGAGTTAAGTGATATTTGGTATTACATGGTACTAGTAGATATTTCATGCATTAGTAATCTAGAACAACGTTATTGATGAAGTTCAAATCAAAATATAGTCAGTCTTATAATAAGCGTTAAACCTGTATAGCCATTCTGTTGAATTCGTTTTGCTTCCAACATATTTTATTACTGAAACATTTAAGCAAACCATTTGCGTAAACGGCAGTATTAAATGTCTTTCACCTAAAAGATAGGAACATTGCAATATTGCAATTTGTTTGCATAGGAATACTGCAATGTTGCACTTATTTTGCATTTCTGTTCGTGGTGGAATGATCGCTTGCATGAAACTTTACAAATATTTGCAAACGTTTTTATATCTTAATGGTGAAAACCCTTAGGAAATTCGTTCACAAATTGATGGGTTTATTTTGTGATTCACTTTGGAAATCTAATTTACGGCGTTGAGCAAATTCAAATTCTCTAATTTGACCGTTGTGATTCTATTGGAGCGCAAGCTTGAAGCACTTGGTAAGCAGAAGGAAACATAGGCGCCCACAGACATACACCGATATCCACAGACACTCACAGACATACAGAAATGCGTAGACATACATATTAAGCATTTAATAAATGAAAATTTGCCGTTTACATTTAAAAAGAGAGCTCACAGGTCACGTTTTTCGATCACTTCATACTTGCCTATAAAACAAATTACTAATAAATGAACATTCTGCGCATGCAATTTGCATTTGCAAAGCGCATTACGTTGGTCTCAAATGTGCGTATGTAAGTGTGCAAACATTTCTGTGAGTATGCATTTATCTGTCTGTCTCTCTGCCAATTTTATCTACCTGACCAGTATTGCAAAATTTGACGGACCTAATTTTATAACATGAGATGACCTCATGTGCTATATTCTACATTGATTCACATTTTTCGGAAAGAATTATATGTATGTAGAGTGCAAAACGATTGCATCAATTTTATATCGATCGGATTTTATGCCACATCGATCAATCCCCCTCCAAAAAAACGAATCGTTTCGTCGAAGATTTATATAAGAGCTCCTATCTGTTAGAAATATATAAATCACTGCGCAATTTTTAGTCTGCTAAGTGGAATATTGAACGCGCAAATCGTGCTGTTCTTCTAGAATATTTCTGGACTCGTTTGTTTTCTTCTCTATCCTTCTTTCCTAATGCAACCATAAAAAACTGATATTCAGTCCTACTGGAAATTCATGCATCTGGATCCGATCGTTGTTTAGTGATTAGACGAGCCCGTACTCTCTCAATACTCTCCAGTAATAATTTGTTGTTGTACTTCTGTTGTCCGATATAATCAAAGTAGTTATTGTCGTGCTACTGACAAACGGGGTTTCGCTCACAATCGAAGAAAACGAAGTGAAAATTTCGGTCGTTAAAAACCGATCAAAATTTCCGCTAATTTTTTTTTTCGGTCACCTTCATTAGCACTTCCAATGAAAGAAAATGTTTTTTAGTGTATCAGTGATTTCATTGCTTATCAGATCAGGTAACCATATTTTCTTAAATTGCTTTGCTTTCTTAGTGGATTGTCACCCTGAATTGAAATTTGGAGATCGTTTTGTTAGCTGTAGAGAAATAAACAACTCAGCTTGTTCCACTCTCGTCTATAATTAAAGATGGATTGTGAGTATCGTATTTTGCTTATCTCATCTAGCTGACTCGTGCATTGCCGCGGACAAATTACTAAAACTCAATAACAGCTCAATTTTACATCAAATCGAGTGAAAAATACTACTGCTTGGTTACTTTTTTCTGAAAGTTGTAATGTAATGGTTGGAGAAAAAATTCGATATTTAATTTTTCCGCTGTACTATGTAAATATTTCCCTAACGCTGTTTCGAAAACCTCTCAAACCTCTCAAATATTCTTTTCTTCAAATCTGACCTCTCAAAAAATGTTCTTTTCTTCAAAATAAAAATCCATTCGTTGTCTCAGGTATAACTATTTTTAAATCGGCCAAAAATGGTCAAAAATAGGAAGCGCATCACTCAAATGTATTGAATAGAATGAAAATCCGAATTCAAATATGTCAGAAAAAAAACAGAAAACAAAAAAAAAATAATTTGTTTTAATTATCTAATAGTTGACGTAGAGAATTTTGAGACCCTTTCTGTCCTTTTTTGCCATCCCATTTTCCCTGCAACATCCTTCAATTTTCCATTCCTATCACTACGATCATCTATTTTGAAGAATTTAACTAGAATCTTGGTACTTCTGAGTATGTTTTTGAGCAAAAATTCAGCTGTTCATAAATGTTTTTCCAATCGGTGTGATTGCTTGAAAGAAGTTTCCGGGCGCATAAAAAAGGAATTATTTAATTAATAAGGTGACCTAGTCTACTATTACATTGCACCACCTATTGCATCATGCAGTACCTTTAAAGAACTCAAAAGCAATTTCTTCTGATAGGAATCTATCAACAGTAGCGATTAACAACAGGCCTTGAATACGTTTTACTGGTTGTTGATTGATTTATCACTGCTCTAATCAAGAAACGCAAATAAATATGTACGATTTGCTTTCTGCGATAAGTTTTTCTTTATAGACGCTTAGGTCTCTTCTGATATCTGGCGGGTTTGGCGCGATACAGACACGTAAGTAAGGATGCTAACTGAATATGCGAATATTCGAAAAAAAAAAACGGTAACAGATGTTTTTTGGTCTGTAAAAGCCGACGAAGCTTTCGGTTTCCCGGCAAAGTTCTGTTGAAAGGTATTCATGAGACACGTGATTAGACGAGTTTCAGTGACAACACGAGTCGAATAGCCAGTTCAGAATAAGTCGCCTAGATGCAAACAAAACGAAATAAACAATAACATGTGGCCATAGCAGAATGGGTACTAGTGGACTTTTTGCCCAGTGGGTATAAACAGACCCTTGACTGAATGGCGGATATGGACCTTATTTGGAAAGCAGACTGCAAGAGAAATTTTGGAAGGAAAAATGAGAAGAAACTGTGGACTGGAGAGGCGATGAGTTATTTAGTTGAGCAGTTGCATTTGCATGAAAGTAACCACATATAGCAAATGAATCGAACATAACGGGAAAAAACACCAAGATTCATAGAGACATCGATAAGTTGCAGGCCGTCGCACATGAAATTCAACGTTTTTAGAATAGTGTTATATAGATGTGGAAAAGCATATAACAAAGAAAAATTACCACAAAAAAATGGCTCTTAAAAAGCACGATACGATAGCCTTTCAATAAGGTTTTGCGCTCTTTCAAGAATCTCCTTTCACTAATTTCTCTCCGAGCGATTAGACCCCTCAATAGAAGGAATTAGTAATTGGCAGCCTCGTCACTGCATCGAGACCCTTCAGAAACTATCGACCTTTTTTACTATCGGTTTCAGAGTTATTTAATCGACGAAAATTTGTTGATATTATCGAGCAGTACGCGTGGTAGTAATTCAGTAAGTTTACATTCATAGGCATGCAAAGTTTGCGGAATCTATAGTCTGAGGTAAATCGAGTCAATTCCTCAGTTCGCTACTAATACTGTCCGAAAATAACAATAATGAAAGACGGTTATAGACCGAGAACGGCCAGATATGATTTGACATCTTTGCTAAACTCGAAGATTCAGTGTAATTCTCATAAAGTACGCAACAAACTGAGCTTCCTCTTGGCTACAATGAGCAAAAGTTAAAGAGTAAACAAGCCAACAAACCGATTTCTTCATCGTTTTCGTATTGTTCGTTTAAGTTCATTTAAGCTGCTCGAGTATGGTTTATCATTTAGTTGCTTAAAGCTTCGCGTGAGGCAAATACTTTTTTACGACAACGTCGACCCACTCTTCTACGTTCTTGCCGAATGAGCCTGCACACGCCTCATAAGCTGCGGAATAATCCCTCGTCTTGCTCCTCTTTCAGTCGTTTCTTTTGATTTTGCCGTTTATTCAGTGCTCGTTTATGTTGTAGTATATTTTATCCTTCTGAAAGTCTTCTTCTTGTCGCAATCGACCTCTCTGATATCGTCATCACCTCCGCAATCGGTCCATCTATCATGCATATGAAATTTTCAACATCCTTCTATTATTCCGGAACGATTTCAGGATGAGAAACGAACTCTGCTGTGATCTTCAGCATATACGAAATACTTTTGTCCATTCAGTACCGTCATTCGTTTCTTTTGCTCATATTTGACACAATTGGCATTTATGATTCCGTTTCATTAGATTTGTTTGTCTCTAATTTCTGTATACATTGTGGCTAGTCATTTCATTTTTCCACCAGTTTTCATATTCCCTCAGCATGTTGATGAAATAATTCTTGTTGTTCTTAAGATCATTTCAGGTCGTTGTTTTTGGAGGTCAGCGATGATATCTTTCAAAACGTGATTTCTTTTCCTCGCCGAATTTTTTATTTCTAAGGGGATATAATTGCCGCATTTTTGGTTTCTGAGGGTAATGGGGACGATATTGTTGGAAGCTTTTAAAGGCTTTTCATAGAATATTGTGCTCATTTCGCTTATATTATTTTGCAAAACCCTGAGGCGAAATTTATCGCACTCTATTTCCTCGAACTTATTGTTAGATTTTTCGAAGGAGAGTTTCTTCCGATCTCTAGCAATCTCCAGTCTATTAAAATTCTATATAAAAGGCAGAATCTTTTTACGCAAATTTCTTCAGTTTAATGCCAGTTGGAATATAGTCAATAGAACATTATTTATAGCTTTGGACCTCCTGTTAAATAACCTTATTTTTATAGCAAATGCAAGTAACAGCCGCTAATAAGAGTTATTTTGACTCTGGTAGTTTTTTTTTTTTTTGAAAAAGAGATATTCGCATAGCGATAAACTTTAAATGTCAACGTTAATATTGCCGCTAAGACACTGCATTTAATACTTGAACATCCAATAATTAGCATATTATCGCTCAGCATTATTTCATTACCGTAATTTTTATGGTTACTTGTTTATGGAATATAGTTCATCCAAAAAAATTACTCCTGTTGGAATCCAACTGTATTAACAGTATAAACCATTTCGGCTTTTTTTTAATTTGTTTAAATTGCCGATAAAATAACACTATCGTCGCAATTCCTAATCCCTTCGGACTTCTGATGGTGAAGGATTCTTGTAATTTTCGTTTATAGTGGAAGCATTTTGCTGATAAGCTTATCTTTATTCATCCTTGAAACATCATGCTTGAAATCAAAGTCTTCATAAAGCGTAGACTGATACGTTGGAGCTTCCTATTATGATGGGATCCGTAACGAAGCACTTTACCGGTGCTTTTTTGTGGGAATGCCGATTGCTTTACGCTTACTTTTGCCACACGGGTATCCTTCGTTGTTATGCCTTCTCTTGATTATTTAGGTGTTTTGGGCATAATCATACTGCAATGTTTCTCGTCCTTAAGTTCGATCTCTCCAACTGAACGTATCAATTCTTTTCGGGGGGGACTCTCGGCAGGCCTCTCTTAGCAGTAAGTTCATCGGCTTCTCTCAGGCTGAGGTGAGGTTTTCGGGATTATTTGAAAGACCATGGATGATTTCCTCATTGTGAGCAGCAGTCTTCAAATGATCAACTTCGACACGAAGCTGTATAATGTTGTTTCATTTCATTCTGCAGGAACTTCTATAAAAAATTCATAACGGTTGACTGAAGAGAACTTCTTCTTGATTGATTAAAAAGAGGTAATGCTGATAAAGTGGAAGGCGAATACAATTAATTGCTAAGAGAGTAACCAAACTGTTGAATAACAGAATAGT